>CM040465.1:1220147-1252828 GCA_022758105.1 Pangasianodon gigas | reverse complement strand
TAAGTGTAACTGAAGCGTAGTTTTAGTCGTAAGTGTAACTGAAGCGTCGTTTTAGTCGTAAGTGTAACTGCAGCGTAGTTTTAGTCGTAAGTGTAACTGAAGCCTCGTTTTAGTCGTAAGTGTAACTACAGTGTAGTTTTAGTCGGAAGTGTAACTGAAGCGTCGTTTTAGTCGTAAGTGTAACTGAAGCGTCGTTTTAGTCGTAAGTGTAACTGCAGCGTAGTTTTCGTCGGAAGTGTAACTGCAGCGTCATTTTAGTCGTAAGTGTAACTACAGTGTAGTTTTCGTCGGAAGTGTAACTGCAGCGTAGTTTTAGTCGTAAGTGTAACTACAGCGTAGTTTTAGTCGGAAGTGTAACTACGGCGTAGTTTTAGTCGGAAGTGTAACTGCAGTGTAGTTTTAGTCGTAAGTGTGATTACAGTGTAGCTTTAGTCATACAGAGTCTTTTCTCAGTGATTTAACAACACATCAGAGGGAAATGTTGACATTCCTGGTGTTTATGGAAATTATGAAGGTAGAAGAGGACAGAACCTTGATAAATTGCTAGTCACTAGGTAGCTTATGTTTATCATCCATGTTTCTTGGTTGCCTAGCAACTTTAACCTCAGTGACCATACCATCATTTTTATGACAAAAGCACAAATTTGCGAGATTTATTTGACGTCTGAGGCATTTGCAGGATTGGCACTGCCGCTGACAACAATGTTTTGGATTTATGTATTGTTTTTTGTAAGAACTAAAACACAATTCTCAGCATTCTCTTACAGGAAAATAATCAGTACTATTGCTGTGATACAGCCTGATGGAAAGGGAAAACGTAAAGTTACAGCTTTATCTCTGACTGCTACAAAGTGCTGACACTGTAGACTCTTTCCATAAATGTTAAATAAATAAACCTAGTTATATACATGCAATTATTAATATAGAAATGATTACATTAATATAAACCTGAGATTTGCATCTGTACGACTCAACATCATCCAACCAATCAGAATCCAGAATCTAACAGTTTAGCATGCGAGTTAAGCAGTGTATTAGCTGATTTGATCGATAAAGCACTTGCTAATTAGCTTGCCAGGTACATATGGTCTCTAAACACTAGTGCTGTCTCCCTGCTCGAGTTTGTCCGAAAATTTCAGTCGATCCTGAAGAAGCTTTAGCTGGTCGGAACATGTTCTCCGAACGTGTGGTTGTAGAAACTCTATACTCGACCCTCGAGGTGCATGACGTGTGCTGGCCAATTTTAAAAATAGCCGATACAGCATGTGCTTCCACTTGCTGCCAAATGTCAAGGAAGCTCAGCATATCATGGCTTCGGAGGTCTTGGACACGTCATAGCTGTTCCGTGTCTTGGCAAACGCCACACCTTTGTTTTGAAGTGTGTGCTGTACTTTACAGCTCCTCTACACCTCTACATCAGCAGGAATTTCTGTCTTGCACAGATACAGGGGTCTTCACCAAGCAAAGGACGCCCTCACAAAGTGAACAGCCTGCCACTCAGGTGTTGTTTTTGATGGTCCATAAGGTAGGAAGGGTGTTTCTAAGGTATTTATACAAAACCTCGTAGTAAAATGCGAAATTAAAAACCTCATGAAAAGCAAGATGAGCAGCACATACACAGAAGAAACTGAGAAATGCGTTAAAATATATAGCTAAATCTTAATATTTTTGAAGTCCAAAGCCACACCCCTAAATGTCTACATGCTATTCTAAAGTTTGGAGTAGAAGTGTCCTGATTGGTTGGATGTTGGTGGTCCTCACATTATGGGATTTTTTTTTTTCTTTCGCTAGCTAAGTGTGTTTTTCTCACAATTTAATCAAGGTCTTGTACAGATACATACATCATCATCAAACCAAAGAAGAGCGCTTACACGCTGTGTACAGACGACCGTTTTAAAATATTTAAATGACTTTATGAATAAAAAGACTTTAATACGAATAACAGGAAAGAAGTGAATGAATGACTGATGAAAGAGTGAATGATTATTTCCCCACCGATGTTAGCGTGAACAGTGATCAGTGGAGTGAAGAGACGACGATGAATTTTCAGAACTTTAGTCCTTCAGATAAGCCCTCAAAAGCACAACTAAATATATTTAAGATAGATTATATTTAAACATTGATTAATTACAATTTAAATACACTTAAGTTGGTTTGAAGTGCTACATTTAGCATGTATGAAGTCTTACCACTAGAAGTACGTACTTTTCATATACTTTTTAAAAGTACACTTTTCTTGAAATTTTATACACTTCAAATGATAGCTACCTGGAGTTTTAGTTAGTTTCTGATTTCAGTGCAATATAGCAGTATTCTTCTGTGCTTTCTGAATGTCAGCTAAGCGCAGTGTAGTTTGTAGTAGTTTGTTCGCTAAAATTAAATGAACATCGTCTTTTTTTATCCAACATGGTTTCTTCTTAATAATTCAGGAACGTAAATGTGGTAATATTCCGATGACATTAACTGGAGCTTGCTATTTTAACTTGCTTCTTTAATGTCGATGTAATGTTGTGATTATTTCAATGCTAGCTAATTACAGTGTAGTTTTTTTTTTTTGCTAATAACCTAGCTAGCTGTGAGTTGATTGGGCCTGCTGTGTTTATCTCCAGTGTCATTTCTTCATACTCTACTTCGTGTCAGAGGGACTCCAGCTGGAGAAACGATGACAGACCATGTTGTGGTTCCCGGTTTGAAGGTGTTGACGAAGGACACCATGAACCCGAACGTGAAGAAGGTGGAGTACGCAGTGCGAGGGCCCATAGTGCAGAGAGCTGCGCAGATCGAAATGGAAATTCAACAGGTATGAACGGGTTTGTTATACTGTGTTCACATGTAACTATAAGAGGAACTGGACTGATGATGGTGTGGTTTATGTGGCCTATATAGTGAACAGGGTGTGTGGATTGGGACGCGCCCACAGTGGAATGATGATGGTGTTTATGTGGCCTATATAGTGAATAGGGAGTGTGGATTGGGACACGCCCACAGTGGACTGATGGTGGTGTTTATGTGGCCTATATAGTGAATAGGGTGTGTGGATTGGGACACGCCCACAGTGGACTGATGATGGAGTTGATGTGGCCTATATAGTGAACAGGGAGTGTGGATTGGGACACGCCCACAGTGGACTAATGGTGGTGTTTATGTGGCCTGTATAGTGAATAAGGTGTGTGTCTAATGTTTCTCCCCTCACATAGGGAGCAAAGAAGCCCTTCACCGAAGTGATTAGGGCGAATATCGGAGACTGCCACGCCATGGGCCAGAAACCCATCACCTTTTTCAGACAGGTTGGTGTCAAACATCCGAGCTAATGAATTATTAGCTGCTGTAGTGACGCTAATATTGATATGCTAAACAACCATCTTTTCTCTTGATGATAAATAAAGCTTATTAAATTTAATTCAGTTGAATAAATGGCTAATGATGATGATGATGATGGTGTGTGTGTGTGTGTGTGTGTGTGTTTGTGTGTGTGTGTTTGTGTGTGTTTCAGGTGCTGGCCATCTGCTCTTATCCCGATCTTCTGGATGACAACAGATTTCCAGAAGATGTGAAAAGTCGAGCACGACGGATCCTTCAGGCCTGCTGGGGTGGGAGTTTGGGTAAATCCTCGTGCTGCGATATTCCTGTTTTTACTTCTCTTTCAAAGGAATTAAAACAAGAATCCTTTTTTGAAAATGGTGGAAGCTTTTTGTAAGTGCGAACAGAAGCTAAGTATTTCAAAACTGACTCATGTAGCAGTACTACTACTGTTAGCATGACAGGAACAATAAAAGACTTTTTATTTCCACTTCATTTGTGACAACTGTTGAAATTTTGTTGCAGTTCTGCTGGTTAGCCAGCAAGCTAGCTACTGCTGTATAGCATGCTAGCTAGTTAGCTAGCTATTATGAGTCTATACATGGTTTGAAGGAAATTGAGTAGGGGAAATCAGAATCAGTTTATTTTTTTAATCGTAATCATAAAAAAAAAAGTCATAAATATGATTGTTTATCGTAATGTTAAGGAAATTTTAAAGAAATCAAGGTTGAGTGTGTTCTTGTGGGGAGAACGTGACTAAAATATGTGACTGAACACTTCATCTGCTTGTGCCACAGTGCATTATGGGTATTCTGAATCTGTTGAAGCTTGAACACTAACACTAATGCTGCATTCCAGTTAACACGGTAGTGGGAACTCAAAATTATGCAACTTTTGAGCTCGGAGTGTTCAAGCTTCAATGTTTGTTAGCAACGAAATAGCCAGATAATGTCAGCGATCATGTGTTTATAAAGTATTTACTTTCAAAACTGGGAACTGTACAGTCAGTGTTAGATTTAACCAACCAATGTTGACTGATCTAACAGAAATACCAACACAAACTGATGGAAAGTAGTGAAGTGAGGAGACCTTCCAAGTCCGAGCAGGAATTCCAAGTCCGGAGGACATTTTCTTTGGGTTTTGGAAATTCCAAGCTAGGCGCCTTAGTCAAACGCAGGATAACCTATCGCAGTGCATTGTGGGACATTAGTGTGCTTTAGGATGCATCTACAGTCCACAATGGATTTGAAAGGAAGCAATCAAGATGTGATTGAAGTGTAGACTTTAAGTTTTAATTCAAGGGGTTTAACAAAAATATTGCATTAACCGTTTAGGAATTACAGCCATTTTTTACAGATTCCCTCCATTTTCACAGCCTCAAAAATAACTACACTGACATTGACCGATAAGCAGTGTCATGGCCAGGTGTGGCCTGATTCCTCATTATTTCATGACAAATGAATGAGATAAAAGGTCTGGAGTTGCTTCCAAGCATTGAATTTGCATTTGGTAGCTGTTCATGGGAACTCTCACCAAAGAGGTGTCGATGCGAGTGACGGAGACCATCATTAGGCTGGGGAGAAAAACAAACAAACAAAAAAAAACAGACCTATAAATACTTATGGATCAAAATGGAAAATGGAGCAAAATGGAAGAAGTAAAAAATAAAGAAAATAAAAATGTGATAGTAATTCTAAAAAATAAATAAATAATTGAAATATTAATAACTGTAAAATAATAAGCAATTAAAATAAAATAGTAATAACAAGTCTAGTGAGCCATTCAAATTAAATATTTAATGCAAATAAAAAATAAAATGTCAAATAAGACAACAAATATAAAAGCTAGAGGAAAGTACAGATACGATTTAATGATTCGTTTATCGTCTCCGTCCCTCAGGCTCTTACAGCAGCAGTCAGGGGATTGAGCTTGTTCGACAGGACGTGGCGCGATTCATCGAGAAGCGAGACGGAGGGATCAAAAGCAATCCAGACAACATCTACCTCACTGCTGGAGCCAGCGATGGCATTGTGGTACACACACACACACACACTCACACGTTTCTAGTACAGCTCTCTTACCCATTATTCACTCCGACGTGCGAAAATTTGATTGTAGTTCGTCTCTTGTATGTGTGTAATGACCACTACTGTGGTTGCTTGTGGGCGTGGCCAGTCCAGCGTTTGTTTTTTTGTTTTTGTTTTTTTCTGATGAGAAACAGTAGTAGCTACATATAGCTTCTAAAACTAACTAGTCAAATCATGAACATTAAATGACGCACTAATCAGTGTGAAAAACTGTTGATTTTACGCGCTCGGCTTTGTATTGGCTTCATTCTCAGATTAGATTAATAAAGTGAGCTAGCTACGTTCACTCACCAGAGGCACTAACGATCTCTGCTACATCCTTCCAAGCTTTATTTTTCTTCGTAATGATGTATGTAGAAAATGAATGCTCATCTAGCGCATTGGTGCTTTTGCTAGTTTGAACCTGGCGTTGGAAAGCTAGAAACAATAATCCTCCAAACAACCCTTAAGGAGCGAGTTTTTGCTAACAGTGTACGAGGCTCATGTTGCTCGCAAGTAACTGAAGCTAACAGCCTCCAGTTCAGCATCATATAAACTGTTGCTTGATTTCATAGGAGATTTGCAGGTTTATCGGTGACATCTGACTGATAACTGGCAAGGTAGCTAGCTAAATGTTTAGCTTGCTAATTAGCTAGCATAGTGCAGTAGTAGTGCAAGTTTATCAGCACTAGTTCTCTCTCTCTCTCTCTCTCTTTAACCCCCCAGACGATGCTGAAGCTGCTGATCTCAGGTGAAGGATCTTCTCGGACCGGAGTGATGATCTCCATCCCTCAGTACCCGCTGTACTCTGCCGCTCTCGCCGAGCTCGCCGCTGTGCAGATTAATTATTATCTGGATGAGGAAACGTGCTGGAGTTTGGACATCCGAGAGCTGCGGCGTGCGCTGGAGGAGGCGAGGAAACACTGCACACCTCGAGTCCTGTGTATCATCAACCCCGGAAACCCAACCGGTAAAAAAAAACACAAACTCCTCTGTCCTGAACATTTTGGAAAAGTTACAGCTTTACTGGAGCTGTAACTTTTCTGACACTGGAGACTCCTTCACAAAATATCAACAATCAGCAGCTGCACTGTTGTCAGAGCTGCTGTTATAGAAAATTAATCAACACCTTCTGACCAATCAGAGAAGAGAATTCAGCGCTCGGTTTCTCATCGCTAGGTCAGGTGCAGAGCCGACAGTGCATCGAGGACGTGATCCGATTCGCCGCTGAAGAAAATCTCTTTCTAATGGCAGACGAGGTGAGTCCGAAAAATTAAACCCCCTAGTCCTTCATCTCCAGTTCAGGTTCTTTTATTGTTCTTTCTTTCTTTCCATTCTTTCTCCTCCTTTGTCTTTGTTTGGCTTTATTTTCCTGGATGTCCTTGAAGAATCCGATTTTTGACCGTGCAGGTCTATCAGGACAACGTGTACGCAGACGGCTGTGAGTTTCACTCGTTTAAGAAGGTGCTGTTTGAGATGGGTCCGGAGTACTCTGACCGAGTGGAGCTGGCCTCGTTTCATTCCACGTCCAAGTGCTACATGGGAGAGTAAGTGTGCGTAAGAGAAGTTCTCAGCTGGAAATTGGTGTAATGTTGTTATCTGAATGTGCTGAGTGACCGACGCTGCTTGGGCAGAGCTAAAGTAAATACATTTAATAAGCCAAATGACATCATTGCAACAGTTTAGTTAGCCAGCTTGCTAGCAAAATGGCTTCTGGGTGTACTTACACTGCGTTAAAGTTCACCCAATGTTAGCCAGCTTGCTAGCAAAATAAGATACTGATTTAAATACACAGTACAAGTCAGCTAGCTTGTTAACAAACTTGGCTACCAGTTTGGATTATAAAATCTAATAGCAGCTAGGGTTAGGGTTAGTAAATACATTTAATAGTAAATACAAAATGGCTTCTGGGTGTACTTACACAGCATTAAAGTTCACCCAATGTTAGCCAGCTTACTAGCAAACTAAGATATTCGTTTAAATACACAGAACATTATAAAATTATAAAATACAAGATCTAGTGGTAGTTAACTTGCTAGCAAACTTGGCTATGGGTTTTAACTAGCCATTAAAGTAATTAATATTAGCTAGCTTGATGGTAAAATTAGCAAGTTACATACTTGTGTTTGCTGCCTAGCTTATCTAATGAAGTTAAGCTACTAAGTTGAGTGATTAAAACCAATATGTATTTTAGCCGATAAAGGCTAACAGCGATTTTGAGAATGGCTGATCAAGTTCCTATCACCTGGCAAAGTCAGGATGTGTGTAACAGCACGGTGTGATAATTAGATCTAAAGTACTTATTAGATGTTTGTTCCGTCTTCCCTAAGGTGTGGCTTTCGGGCTGGCTACATGGAGGTGGTGAATTTGGACCCTGAGGTCAAAGTTCAGCTGACGAAGCTGGTCTCGGTGCGTCTGTGTCCTCCTGTAACGGGACAGGCTTTACTGGACCTGGTGGTGAATCCTCCTGAACCACACGAACCCTCATACAACACCTTCGTTAAGGTACTAAAATGCTTAAAATGTCTCTGAACGTAAATCCAGTCAGCACAGACACAATGCTTATGTATAATATAAACACGCTAAACGGTAGACCAGATTAGTTTTTCCCATCAAATAGTAAATGACAGGAAAGTTCTAGTGATAGTGTGTCCTCCATTTTGATTTGTAACATATAGCTGTGTTGTTTCTGGTCCTGTGTGTAGGAGCGCTCACACACTCTGGCTGAATTAGCTAAGAAAGCTAGCATGACACACCAGATTCTCAATCAGGTGCCGGGGATCAAGTGTAATCCGGTCCAGGGAGCCATGTACACCTTCCCTCACATCCACATCCCGCCCAAAGCTGTCTCTGCAGCTCAGGTACGTCCCCTGTTCGTCCTGGAGTGGTTTAGTCTGTCGTGTTCGGTTTATAATTAGCATTAAAGTGTTGTGTGAGGTGAAGCTGTCGCTCGTTGTCGCCGTGTGCAGGAGAACGGTCAGGCTCCGGACATGTTCTACTGCATGAGACTGCTCGAGGAGATGGGCATCTGCCTCGTACCAGGAAGTGGATTCGGACAGAAAGACGGAACGTACCATTTCAGGTCTGTACAGCAAAGAAAAATAATTAAATTCGCTAATTTTACACCTTGTTTAGTCAGTCTTTCCTTAGAAGTGCTAAATAGCTAAATGTTTGGATTTGTTTAACATTAAGTATTATAGCTAACTGATTAGCTGATAAAGCTTACGTTGTTGTGTTGGCTAACTGTCCAGTTATATACTCAAATGTGTTTGCTAACATAACATTTATATTCCTTTAGCATTTCATTAGGAATCTAGCCAAATACTTGGATTAGATTAGCAGCCATGTAGCAGTGTTAGCTAGCTAATATTAGTCGTTATATTAACTTTTTGTTAGCAGTGGTAGACATGTGAATATTGCAATTAAATTAGCATCCAGATTAGATTGTTTTTTAGTTAGCAGCGTTAGTTAGACGAATATTTAGATTAGATCAGCCTTTAGTTAGCAGTGTTAGCTAGCTAAATGTGTAGATTAGTTTAGATTAGTGGTTGCAGTGTTAGCTAGATGAATATGTAGATTATTTTAGTGTTTGTAATTGTACTTGTTGTGATATGTCATATTTGTTTGCTTGACTGAATAAGCGCTTCAGTGCTGACGTGCACACTTTCCTACTGTTCAGGATGACGATCCTTCCTCCGACTCAGAAACTGAAAATTGTCTTGGAGAAGATAAAGGAGTTTCATCAGAGATTCACACAGCAGTATTCATAAAGGATACATTTTTAAATGTTTTCCATTTCAGGAAAAAAATGTTTTGTGTTGTTGATTTCTGCCCAAATCTAACATAATATAAAAATATCTTATTATACATATTTCAATCTGAGTACATTACATTTTCGATTTCTACCTCATCATTTGTGTTTTTTTGAACACACAGAAGTAATACAAGTTCTTAAAGGATGTTTCAATTTTGCAGAAATGCTTTTATGTAGCTGGTATCAAGGCCATGTAAAATGAACAGTTTTCTATGGGGGTTGTGTAAAAATTTTTCCTAAACATCACTGAAGGAAGCTAATGTGGTGTAAGTCTGGTTACTAGATCCCGAGTTTGAAGCTCGTTAATGCCACAGGCGTCCATGACCAGGAGTCAAGAGAGCAAAATTAGGCGTGCTCTCTGGGTGGGAGGGATGGCATACGCTTTCTCTCCGTCAGTCACAGAGACACTAGCCAATCGGAGTGCTTGTGTATGTGGAAGAGGGCAGATAGCACTTTCCTCAGAGTGGGTGGGTGGGAATTGGCAAGACCAAATTGGGGAGAAAATGGGGGTGGAGTGCTACTTGGAACCGTCTAAGAAGAGGAAACACTCTGATGTAGTTCCTACAAAAACCTTTAAGGATTCAAGATTCAACCTTGTGTTAGTCAGTTGCTGAGTGGAGTGTATCGTGTGTTACTGGCTAAACTTACACGTTTAGAATAAACTGAATACACTGCAGTGTGTGACTGAGGCCTGCACTACATCACCTGCACTACATGTACTGAATGTGTGCATAGCAGGACGTGTGTGAAACTGCAGATCCACAGCACACACTACACCTGCATTGAGCCTACACTAGAGGGCGCTGTGTACTTCTGTCTGTAACACACAATGCAACATTACACAGCATTTAATGTCATTTTCTCCAGATTGTGTGATGTACTGAAAATAGATAGAAAGCCAAACAGGCTGTAAGAAAGATACATTAGAGCTACATTAGATGGACAGACTTATTTTCATGGCGGGTGGCAATAATTGTGGAGTTGAAGTTTCTGTATACAGATACACAAATAAATATAAAACAATAATAGAAATTTAATGTAAATAGATAGACATAAGGAGTAACACAGTTTAAAAAAACAGTAAAACAGTAGTGCAGTAGGTTACTATGAGAGGATCATTCTTGTTATAAACATATCTTATAAACATAAGACGCCATGTTTTTCTGACCCTCCTGTTTATTTATCCCTGAGCGATGGCTGCTACATCATGTACATCATGTCCGGTTTAATGAATGAGCTCTGTGTTTCCTCGGCTCTGTGCAGCACCGCAAAATTAAACTGGTCTGTGTTCCCTTACTTAAAGCCTCACTTCTGCTCTGGGTTGAGCTAGAAAGAAAAAAAAAAAACATTAAAAATAAATAAATAACTGAAATACAGAGTAGAAGCTCGGTACAGTCGTGCCTTTTTCAGCACTAGCCTCAGGGGTCAGTGAAGAAAATCAAGGACTCATTCAGACCCCGAAAAAAAACCCAACAACCTTATTATAGCTTATTAACATCGCTGACAGAAAATGGTGAGGGAAATTACAAAAGGCGAAATGACTCATCACGCTTCAGTGTTTTGCCATCTGGTTTTTGGAACATTTTCTCCATGCCTCCATTTAGCACGGGCGTTAATGACGGTCATTAAAAAGAAAGCAGCTCTCAGAAAGCCAAAGCCAATCTGCGGCAGCCATTTTGGAACCTTATAAAGGAAAACATTGAAGCAGAGTCGGTTTGAGAGCACAAACACAATCAACCTCAGGAGTAAGAGCAGTGTATTTGGAGTTTTTTTTACACTGCAGTATCCCGTCAGGAATTGTACACAGCTACATTAGCCTAGCTTACTAACTAGTTTGTGTGGTAATTAGCTAGCTGGATAACTCAATAGCAGTGTGCAGGGATATTAACATTTATCTAATGTATTTTAGTCAAGCTGACGGGGTAATGGAACATCACTGATAGAACCCTGAGAATATAGGGCTGTATTTAGAGTTGGCAAGTCCACAAGTTATATTAATATTTGTGTGGTAATAATGTTTTTGTGCAAATTACCTGCATGTAGCATCTGATACAGGGGTTTTTCATTAGCGTCTAGAGCACCACCTTTAGTTACAAGCAATGATAGACCATGCTGGCTGAAGACAAAAATAGATTTTTTTTTTTTACTTTGCTATTAAATGTAATACGATGTAACATAAAAGCAAGAGACAATTTAAAAACTGAAAAATAAAAAAGGCTGATACAATAATATATGAAGGAGAAGAGTGTTGAATTAAATCTAATAGGAATCTATTGCCATTATATTGTTGCATGAATAGTCCTAGTGGCAATTATCACATTAATCCCTGGTTTAATTTAGCAAAATGGCTTCCACACTCATTATTCAGCAGCACATAGAATAGCACTTGATCCAGCACAGTCTGTTATTATACATTTTGTTACTCTAAATTAAAGAAGCCACAAGATACTTGATTGAAGTCATGAAATCGTAATATGTGTGTGCGTAGGATATTTTATCATGCTTGTAATATTATTGTGAGTTGTTGAATTGATAAAATAATACCAGCGTTTTGGTTAATCTGACATGCTCCCTTGTAAGTTATTTCCTAACTTTTAATCCATAAAAAATTCTGTCCTCGAGACGTGTCTGATTAAGATGTGTATCTTGATGTCATCCATGTGAAGAAAAAAAAAAGGTGGACTTTAAAAGGATGATATTACTAATAGTATCATATCTATGCATTCGATATTGACCTCAAATGGCATTCCATAGTGTTTTGAGTGTATTTACAGCCAAAACATACATTTCAGCGTGACATATTGTGGTTACACCAAACTGTCAGACAGCGGCGCTGGACTTAACACTGCTCCTCACTCGAGCCGATATCACGCAAGAAAAATGCGCTTAAGTTAAACGTCAATATTCTTCATAGCTGAGACACAGCTCTGTTTTATACAAACTCCGCCCTGTGTGCATAACTCTCACATAACCTCTGAAAAGTGTTTAATTCTTTAGGTAAATCTGACATACGTAAATATACTAATGTGCACAAATTTGGTATTAAATCTTCACTAAACATACGTTCTGTATGTAACTCAATTCTGAATATGACCCTTTTTACTCTGGTGTAGGATCCTGTGAACAAAAAGTGCCTCTTAGTCAATAAACATGGCCAAAACCTGCCTATTTTCACAGAAAGAGATTATCTGACTAACATGGCAGATAACCAATCACAGACTTTGTTTACTTACAAATGTATTTCCTACAAAACTCTTTCATAACTTTTAAAGAAGGTTTTCAGAACAGTGACTACATCATGCTCCATTAAGCTCATGGTCACGGTGTTCAAAAGTTTGTTTTCCAGCTGGAAACCAGCACCAATCAGATTGTAACCTTCATCATTCTGAAGATTGTGGCCAGAAAAGTGTACAAAAGATATCACATGGTATGTATCCTATGGACGGGGCCTCTGAGATGGAGATTACCATCACATAAGTCTACCAGAGAAAGTAGGAGGAGTTTCTGTGGCGGATATCAAGTGGTGACTTTCTCGAATTTAAAAATAAACTTTGAAATCAAACCAGGTGTATCTCATTTGATGTTGTGTGTGGTGCTGCTGTTTTTTTCTCTTAAAGTGAACTATTAAACACAAGACAAAGCAGTTTTTTAAAGGCAGTGTGTGTGATCCCCAAACAAAATGGTGCAAAGACTTTAATCCTTAATTTAAGTGTGAATTTCTCTCTGGGATTAATAAAGGGAATGTAGGACCTTCGGAAAATAACAGCTGTATGCAAGGAGTGTAGGAACCTGGTAACATAGGGCTCATGGAAAACTGTATGTATACCATATAACCTTGTGAAATAGGACCCTGGGAACATGGGGCCCTGGATATGTGCCTGTGTAACATAGGACCTGGGAAAATAGGACCCAGGAATATATGGAAATGGGAGTAACATTGTCCTGGAAGCAGAGGTCCCTGTGATTATAAGACACCAGTTTTGAAACTTGTGCTTCTTGGAAAACAGGGTCATGGAAACCTGGAATTTTGGGAATATAGTGACATGGGAATATATATTTCTATATTATGCTATCTCCTGTATCTACCAAATAATAAGAAAGCCGATATCAGTCTGTACCATATACAGAGGAAATACATTATACGTGTAGAAGCACACATCATCAAATATATAATTTCTGCTGCCCGGGTCACGTCTGATGTAGGTGGTGCACACTTCTGAGTGGTTAAGACCACAAATCAACTAGAGCGGACTGGAACATAGGAATAGTGAAACAAAATTAGAACGCGATACGAGTCAAAACGGGGTGGAAATTATTCAGAGTCGGGCAGATGGTGGATGCTAAATTTAACGAGAATGTAAATTCGGTGGAGAAAAGTTTTGTGTGTGCCAGAGAGACAGAGAGATGGTAACAGCTCAGGTCATATACGTAAGTGGAGAGAACAGTGGCTGTCTCTCATTATTACACACACACACACACACACAAGCACAGTTCTTTCTATAAAATGAGCATCTCATTTGTCATTTCGCACCACACTTTTGCTTGTCCCCATCACACACCCACACACACACACACACACACACACACACTTCCTTTAAATGTCTAAAATCACCGTGCTGACTTCAAAGCGAGTTGCCAAGGTAACCAGGTAAGTGGAAGTTGATTAGGGCGCCAGTCTTTTGCCAGGCTAGTAACGCAAGAGAGACAGAGTGAGAACGAAACACAGCCATAGTGTAGATGCAAATGATGGCACTTCACCAAAGCTTTGTGTTCAATCTTCTTTGAATAAAATATAAACTTGGAAAGTGAATTGAAGGAAGGGCGAAGGTTTAAATGTGAGCTTAATTTTCTCAATTCCTTTGGAATTTTCTCTGAGCAGTGCAGTTTATACAAGGTGAAGGAGCCTCGAAACAGAATTAGGACACAGCCAGCCTACGCGCATCCTCCTTCGTGAGTTTGGACACTTCCTCCTTGGACATTCCTCTCCTACATTTTCACAGTTGTTAAAAATAACTATCACACTCTTCACTCACTACTTCACTCACTCTTCCCCGTCCCCATTTTTATTAACACCTCTGAGTTATGACCTCCTCCTCCTCTGAAGGGGCCATCATTAAGTGGGCTAGGTCTCATTTTACATCACCCCACTAACCCTGTCCCCTCTCCAGCCAAAGCCATTGTGTCTTTTGTGTTATTTTTAGTCTATCTATAGTCCTCAGACTGGATGGATTACAAAAAGTGTCTCACAGCTGTGGAGCATGAGCTTCTTGGCTTCGTTCCAAACCATGCACTGCTGTAAAAAAATAGCATGGCCCCTTGGGTGACATTTACAATGGCATTCTATTACAGGGGTGTCATTTTGATACAATAAAAGGGGCTACGTCACAAATCACACTATTGTGCTAAATAGCATATTAGCTTGACATTTTTACAATTATATTTAGTTCAATTTATTACATTTAGTTCTGTTGGGCTGCGTCCTGATCAGCATGTTACCTTATGTCTAGGCCACACTGCAATCAGTTTCAGATGATTCACATTAGGTTTGATGCTCAAATGTGGAATCTCATCAAATTTATTTTCTTACCAAACAATCTGAAGTTTGTCATGTTAGGTATGCGTGCAACACAAAAGATATGGATGTAGTCGTGGCTAAGAAGATTACTGGGTCGACTTGAGCTGTTCACAGGGGCATCACTAGAGATTTATGGATAGGGGTTAAGACTCTACTAGGGGTGTGGTCACATGACCACATGTCATATGATCCATATACCTGTTTACAGTGACCAAGCTGCTTATTGGTTTCACCTGTTCACAAACACACTCCTATAAATAACCCTGTACTTTCACTCAATCATTGCGAAGTCTTGCTCCTGGGTTTCACTAGTGATGTCACTGAGCCTTTTGATCTGTGTATCCGTTATTCTGGTTCTGACTCTTCATTGTTCCCTGTACTTGTCTGCTTGAGATCTCACCACTGATTGATGATAAGATCACTCAGTGGAGTAGCTACTATTTATCAAGCAAAATGTTACCTTGGCTCTTGAGGTGTGGTCTAATGTAGGGTAGATCCAGTCATGTGATCGTTTCGTCTGCCTGTTATGCAACATTTTCAATTATCCTGCTGAACATAAGGAAGCAGGAGAACGTCTCTTTACCCTAAGGGACCATTCTTGCAGCAGGCAGCAGGTGGGATGAACCAGCCCTCATTGCTGCTTTCTCCTATGGGCTTTGGCAAGATGTGCTCACTGAGTAGAAGAGGGCATTATAACACACTGCACCCCTCTAATGTGCCTGGAGACTAGAACATCTCATTACTGGTCTCACCTAACTCTCCTATTGGTCAAGGACTCCCATGGCTCCAGATATACAAGCCTCAAATCTCCTGTTCAATTAAGGACATCGTTATCAGGTCTTCATATTGTTTCCACTGGTGCATCAGACATCCCTCCATCACCATAGCATCAACTACAGTTAAGAGCCCAAACATGGAACAAGCCCCAGAAATTCACTCATGGTGTTTAGCAATGCCAGAACATGTCAGATATTTTTTCCTCTCTCTCGAAGTTATAAACACAGCTTGTCATCTCACCGAGGAACGGCAAAGAACAAACTCCTCTGTCCTGAAGACTTTTCTTGAAAAAAACCCCAAATGCACTCATTGAACCCCCATAACACTGCCGATGGTCAAATCAATTAACAGTAATCTAGATCTTTATGAGCTAGCCAGCTGGCTAAGATATGCTAATGTTAGCTAGCACCAAAAGCTCAGTTTGGCTAGAGTAACATAATTACTTTGAGTAATATTTGTACACTTATCAGGAACCCCCTACCCCACTCTCCTGATGAAATTGAGGATCTGAGCAGGTAGAATTGTATGCATATTGGATGTTGTCCTGCCTCCGGACACAATCACACTAACCAGTATAACCATTTTGGCATTCCATCCATCTATTTTCCATACCGCTTATCCGCCGCAGGGAGCCTGGCACCTATCCCAGGGAACTCAGGGCACAAGAAAGGGGACACCAACCCATCGCAGGGCACAATCACACACACAACAGACAATTTGGAAGTGCCAATCAGCCTGTAACACATATCTTTGGACTAGGGATTACCCTGAGGAAACCCCCAAAGCACGGGGAGAACATGCAAACTTTGAGCACACAAGGCTGAGGTGCGATTCGAACCCCCACCCCTGGAGGTGCAAGGCAAATGTGCGAACCACGAAGCTACCTCATGCCACCCTAGGTAATATTTATTATGATATCTAAATATTTAGGACTCCAGTAGGTGACATTTACCATGATATTTTTATACATCTAGGACTGCTCAACCTACAGGAGTGTGGTTTGGGACAGAGCCATCATCGTGAGACACACAGTTGTGCACCTTTGATGCCAGCCAAAACATTTTTTTAATGATCCTGCCAACAAGTTTTTTTTTTTTTTTTTTTAACTTGGTGTGTGTGTGTGTGTGTCCTGTCTCATTTTACATGTAAGTTTCACAGGAACATCCAGCTCCCTTATCAGTCACATCACTATTTGCAACCTTTATTTATTTACCTGGGACACGTTAGCTACAGACTTTCACACATACAGGTTTTGCTTGCTGTGTCAGATTTGATATCCACCATGACCCCTAAATTGACGTAACCCAAATGCCACGGTTGTATTTCTGTGCCCTACTGAGGTGCCTCGTTGACTGATGAGTGTTGCTGTGTTTTGGTAATAAATAAAACAATCCTGTTATCACCATCTGAAATATCACCAACCACATCACTTCAAGCTTTAACATACTGTACATAGCATCACTACATGTCATTTATGAGTATTTCTTCTTTTTCTTCTTCTTCTTATTACTGGAGTAGATCTGGAGTAGCTAGCTACAAGCCCTGATGCTACTAGCATAACTACATATTTTAGCAGCTGAGCTATTTTTAAAATAATGTAGCTTTTTCCAGTTGGCTAATTAGCAACGTTTTTCACCAACATTTTCACAAAAACGCTACACCACATTTTAACTTTTCACGTTACCAGTTCAACATTATTTTTGAATTAAACACATCCGCCTGGAAACAGGTTCGATGCTACTAATTAGCGCTGAACGCACACACATGTGCCTGAGCTAGCTAGCCACTTTCTCAAAAGGGGTAGTTTGGCTGTAGCTTAGCGATTTTAAATAATGAGTAGCTTTTAGTTTCAGAAGTTACACCTGCAGTTATGTTGTTCTAGCCACACTGAGCTGTTGGTGCTAGCGAACATTAGGGTACACTAGCTAGCCTGGTAGCTTCTAAATGGCTACATTAGTTCAGTTGATCATAGGCAGTGATGGAGGGGGTTCACTGAGTGCATTTTTTCTTCAGGACAGCGAGGTTTGCGGTTTGTATCATGACAAGCTGCGTTTGTAACTTCAGGAACGAGAGAATAATCATGGCAGGAAAATGTCGGACAACAGGTTCTTCCTCACAGCATCGATCCCATCAGCAGCCTTGGAGATGCTAAACGTCGGTCACGTGACCGTGAGCCCTCGCTGCAGGCGGGAATCCCACAGAGCGCGCGCGAGCTCATTTTCCACAGGATCACCGGCTGGGACAGGACGGACTTTTCACTAACGGCAGCACACACGCACGCACACACACACACACACACACACACACGGTTTTGACTAAATGGTGTGCGATTAAATACTCTAAATGTCCTGTCAGGAAGAGAAAACAGACTGCTCGAGCCAAACCGGTAAGAGAACTAATTTCACACTTGTAACCGTCAGTCACTGATTTATAACGGTCGCTTTTGGATTTGAATTTCTGACTAAAACTGAGGGCTGAATCTAAAACTGCTCGTGCTCCCTACACTCGCGCGCTCCGTTCTGTTAGAAGCAGCGCGGTTCTGCCGCCTACCTAGTGCACTTTGTATCCAGTAGGGATCCATTTTGGACTGAGCCGCTGTCCTTAAGAAGTTGATTTGGCTAAATATTGAATATGCAAATTTATTTTCCTCAAATGAAAACGGTTTTAATTATTTAAACTGAAAGTTTAATTATAGTTTTAGAGTGTGAAAATGTCTACCTGTTGAGATTATTATTATTATTATTATTATTATTATTATTATTATTTTACAAAACAAAACTGTATCTTTGTATTTTTCCTTATATGGACTAGCAACATGCTAACTGCTATAAAACTGACAGAATTATTTTTTAATTTTCTTATGAATAGAAACAGGGGCTTACTATTATTATAAATGTAACCTCTTTTGACTACCTCATTACTAATTAATCCTGATATCAATAATAATAATAATAATAATAATAATAATAATAATAATAATAATTTTTTACAGTGTTGAAGTTTGCTGCAGAATTTACCTCAGTGTGTGAATGTAACATGAAGAAAGAGGACATCATCATTACAACTGACTGAATTAAATTTAGTTAGAGCAGTTTATGCTGTTAAATAACTGCTCTGACTGAATTTTATGAGGAAATTGTATAATGTCTTAGCTTATTAAAACGTATGTAATGTCCACAGTCAGCCGAGACATGTTTATTGTAATGCAAGTCTATCCAACTGTAAAATATTTTCACCAAATACACTTCCAAATCTTTATATACGTGTGTCTACATAATTTCACTTATAACACGTTATCATTTCTATAGAAACAGTTCACTCACAAGAACCTGCATAGCAGAGGGTACATATAATCTAAAGATAATAATAAAAGCATTACAAGTTATTTAAAGATGCAGTAGTCGATAACCTGGAAGATATGTAGAACATGATAAACAGCAATTGGTTAAGCCGTGGCCTTAGCAAATGTTTATTAAGTCGCTGAGGAAACCTGTGTGGAAAACAGACTTCTGGTCCAGAGTGCTTGTTTGTGTTTGCATGCACCTCCTGTCAGTCATTTTATAGACACTATACTGTATAGGCAAGGTAGATCCTGGGGGCGGAGCTTCGTGAACATGAGCAGGAATCATTCAAATGCCGAACCCGTTTACCCCTTAGAGACCTAATCTGGAGGGGTGGGGGGACTAATGTTACCTAATGCACCTTTAACAAAGAAAAACATACATCATTGATATGGTGAAGTTTTCTATAAGGAGACATTTATTAAACATTTATGGAAGGAGTCTCCAGTGTCACGGGAACATGACAGGCTTTGGTTTTTTTCTTATTGATATCAAGAGAGAAAAAACAGAGAGGCTGATGAGAGAACAATTGTTTACATCTGCCATAATGTAAGTGATAACAGGAGGTAACTTGTTTTGCGGATGCTCCGCTACGTTAAATGTAACTATAAATGGATAAAAAGTATGACATTCTTTTGTGTCTTATGACACTTGTCATTCTTTAATTAATTAAAAATTGTGTACCTTGGGGATGTGCTGCTATAGGATGTCCTGATAACACTCGGCCACACCACACAACCCTGTCCTTGATTATTTTTCTAGAACCACACACGTCTTTGCTTTTATTTATCAAGATGAAGATTCACAATCTTATGATTATCCGGTTTTAATCAGATAGATAGATAGATAGATAGATAGATAGATTTGGGTTAAAAAGCTGTACAAGTGTACAATAGCAACAAAACTGATGGAAATATTTTGTATTAATACTGATTTTTCTTGGTCCACTTCCAAACATGTGTTAAAGTGTCTCAGCTCTGTAGGGAATGACACAAGTGAAGAAACCGAGCGCAATATCTGCCAAGCTCTGTCCCAAAGCTCATTATCCCTTCATCCCTCTCTTCCTTCCTCCCTCAACAATTAGCCCTCGTTTGGTTCTCTTGCCCTTTTACACACACACACACGCATGCAGCCTAATTCGATGTCCAATTTTAGAGGAGAGGAAGTGACCACTGGCAAGGTGAGCTCACACTCAACACATTTGTAGAAAATACACACACATTTAGCCTCTTAATTGTATACACACAGCTGTCTCTTGAACCAATTAAAACTTTATCTGCACTAAAATGGCATTTATGGAGCATCAGGACTGGAAACCTCACATCTTCATCTGTCTGTTTACCTGTCTTATTACTCTATTTATCACTACCAAAATACTGTATCTATCTATCTAGATAACCATAATAATATTTTACTGTTCCATTTTGTCTACCTAAAGCAGGGGAATCCAAACATTTTTCAAAGGGGACCAGATTAGACCACATCAAAATACCTGAGGACCGGTCATCAAATATTATTTATGAATTATGCAAAATACTTTCAGCTTTAATTTAAGAGTATTTACACCCAAATTGGGTGAACAGTGTAGGAATTACAGCACTTTGTATATGTGGTCCCCATATTTAAGGGACCAGAAGTAATTGGACAAACTAACAGTGATAAATTAACTCTAATTTTTAATACTTGTTTGAAAATCTACTTTAGTTAAAGACTCTTTCAAGAATTCATAAAAAGTTTTTCACTTAGAATATTATAATGTTATTAATGTTATAGATGGACTTTGGCCACCTATAATACATTCTAAGAGAGAAGCTGCAGGCCAGTTAACATCTGTCTCCAGGCCACATTTGGCCCTAGGGTGGACTTTGGTCACCCATGATCTAAACCATCTGCCTTTGTACTGAACCATCAAGCTACCTCTCTATTCAACTTTTTATTCAACTACACAACATTCTCTCCAACTGTCTATCCATCATTTTATTATTGTTCTGTCCAATCAACTGTTTAGCTAGCCATACATCCGTCAGTCCAACCATCTATCACCCATATATCTATCAGCTGTCTAGCTACTGTGATGCAGTAAGCAGTGTTTCTGTACCTCTTCCTTAACAATTCCTGTCAAGGGAGCCTTGGTGGAATTATTGCCCTTCCACCATGAATGAGTGAAGCACAATTTTAGTGGCTGTAGTTCTATGCTATGTGCTGACTGAGTCACTGGCCATGGTGCTGAACCAGTGCTTTAGGTTGATGGTACCACTGAGAAAGACCCAGCATCACAGTTCTGGGGTGCCAGGGCACACTTTACCCCAAGGCATACAGATATACAAGAGAAATGGCATCTGTTTCGAAGGTCAAGAAGGGCAAAGAACCAACTGGTAACTCAGAGGATTGTGTCCTTTGCTTCTGCCTTATGTTGAAAGGGAGCAGAGTCTCTGATGATCATGAAGGACAACATGATAAGTATCTCAGGTCTACTTCTGCCTATGGTAAAGCAAGTTCCTCCCACTCCACTGCCCAAACAATGTTTCTTTCTGGGTGAGAGTAATGTGATGCTCTACACCACCACCTGTTGGGGAAGGACTACTTCCTGCCCTGTCTCTGATGAATCTTTTTGGAGATTTGATGGCTGTTGCAAGTGTGGGTTTATGAGCAGTGGGTCAAGCTCCTTCAGGGCCCCACATGATCTTTTCTGGCAGCACTTATTTTGCTATCTTATTCTGATTTGTTGGTGGGCTGGGGAAATCTCTTCATGGTCTCCAGCATATTTCTCTTGAGGCCTTAGAAGACTGCAGCGATTCTTTAACTCGGGAGCCTGTGCATTGGTTGAGCCCTGCCTTGTAAAATTTCATTAGTTCCTTCTGTAGATGCACAAGGTGCTCCACCCAGTTCCCTGAGTAGACCATGACTGAAAGGTTGCTGGGGCTGTGTATATCCTTTAAAGGCCAGATCCTGTTCTACCTTAGCCTGCTCGCTATGCTGACAGCTGTCTTGGAAAGCACTTTTTGCCATGGGTGCCTGCCAAAAGCTTTTAGTAAAATCCAGGGTTGGGCTCAGGGTAGGGGTGAAACTCTGAGATCAGCCTGTAGAGGTCATCACAGAACCTAAGGGTTGAATTACTTTGCAGTTAATTGGGCCTACTTGTTTCCCAAATGTTAGCAGATTGATGACGTGAGGACCAGCATCCCGTCCTTTAAGTGGATCTCCTGCAGGTGGGCTCATGCTGTACCTTGGAGAAGTTCCTACAATATGGGTCCACATACTATTGCATTCTCTGTACTTACTTTAGTAGTAGGAGGTAGTAGGAGGACAGCTGCTACCAGGCTTCTTTGGATACATCCAGCCATCCACAAGGCCTGTGGCCAAATAAGTTGAATGGAGAGAAACACTAGGCCTGGGGAACATCCCTCACAGTCAATGTCTCGAGTATCCCTGGCACCTATGTTTTAAGAGTTTGGCTACAGTGTCCAACCAGCCTTACTGTCTGAGAGTTTTAGACATTTACAGCTTGCATACAAAGTGGGCACCCTGGTTGGTCAACATTCTTTTAGGATACCCACTTAACAAAGTAGGAGGAAGGGCACACAGTAGCAGCTGACCCCTTGGCTGATGGTTGCATGAGTAAGTGTAAATATCTACCTTCTATCAACACCTGATGACAGAACAGGTGTTAATCTTAGTTGTTGGTGTTCTGCTGGAGTAAGAAAGTTCCATAGCCACCCTCTGAGCCAAATGGCTTGGGTTCAAGTAGGTGTTATCTACTGTTATATTGGTAACATGCGTGCATTGGCCACCATAGTTCTTGCACTTTCTCCTGCACAGTGTTTTAGGTTGTCCTCCATGTGTGTTTTAAGACAGGCTGCCAGCACTTGCGTGACCTGCTGTTGTTGAACGAAGGCCTCTAACAGATGCATTCTGTTGGCATAAACACAGAAATACACAATCTCTGATTACTTACCTTTTTTTAGCCACGGCTTCCAATTTGGTCTTCATGCTGTCTGCTTTCACCACTAGTGTTATATACAGTAAGGCTTTGGGTAATATTACACAAACACAAACAAGTAGGATGAAGGTTAGTTAACCCCCACTATTTTGCCAATAAGCAATGTTTTTGTGCCTCCAAGTTGAGTTTTCCAGCTTGAGAGATATGATACAGTTACTGCCTACCAACCTTGAGTTTCGTCCTTAGCTACCTGTAAATCTGATACGTTATTGTTTCTATAGTAACAGCTCATTCACAGGGACGTGTGTTCACAGGGATGCTCCATATAAATGGATTATAAATGTGTAATTGTTATGTAAATTTAGCATTTATGGAAGGAGTCTCCAGTGTCAGTGCTTTGCAACAATCAGAGGTAAAGCTGTAACTTTAAGTTTTTTTGACATCTTCAGGACACAGGAGATTACGCTTTGTGATTTCTCAGGAACATAAGCTGCATCTTTTATTAAATTAAATAGAGAAAAAAGAGATACTATTGTGGGAACGGCGGTTTATAGCTGCTATAATGTAGGTGATAACAGGAACTAACATGTTTCACAGAGGTTCCACAGCAGTAAATGTAACTGCAAATGGCAAAAAGTACAACTTGCTGTTCTTTAATAAATAAATAATTAAAAAAAATGTTGGCAAATTGCAGTTTTAATAGGATTAGAACACTTTGGGATGTACTTGGACATTCTTTTATAGGAAAATACCCACATTCGGTGAGGTACCCATAACTCTGCTTCATGTCAGGTCACATCACACCCCCATCACTGCTCTTTTTTCTATAACAGCACGCCCCGAGTGTTTTATTCCTTACATATCCAACTGTTTAACTACCAAGTGTATCTGTCTAGTCGACTATCTTATTATCCATATATTGTATCTATCTATATACTAGTATTTCAGTCTAACCAACTGTCTAGAATCTTTATGTCTACAGAATTTTTGTTTTATATAGTTTAAAAAATAAACTAGTTTTAGATTTTTAAAAATTGACAAAAAAATGTCAGGTATTGGTCTGTCCCTAACTCTGTATGTATTTTCTTTGCCTATCAGGTATAAAGAACATTACAGCATTTACGCTAACACACACACACACACACACACACACACACACACACACACACACACACACACACATCCTCCCCCTCAAAGCACTGTTCAAAACAGTCAATTACACCTGTCACACACAGGATTACAGCCAATTACATGCAAATCCACTTCTGAGAAAGCTGATGGCGAGAGACAGAGACAAAGAGATGAGTGGATAAATGCAGATAGGGGGTCACATGTCAGAGGGTTAAGATGTGTTACCATGGTTACAGATGGCTTTCAGTATAGTAATTTCCTGAAGTTTTGACATTTCGACGTCATATTCAGTGAGACAATAAAACTCTGGAGATGAATATGAATTAAAACAATTCAGTACTGTTTTATCTGGTAATAACAATAAGATTAATTATGTAACTCATCAGTTGCTCTCAGATTTCCAGTGGATAGATTTTATATATTTGTGTGAATGATTTTGTGGCCCCAGTTCTGTGTCCTCAGATTTTATAAACAAACTGTTCTGTCTCTCTACACAATCACATCCCATGCACATTACACATAAAAAAAACACCCAGAGACTTCGTTGTGGGGAAAAACTTGAAATTACAGCTTCACTTCTTACAACGCACTGACACTGGAGACTCCTTCCATAAATGCTACTATACTATGTTACTGTTAAAATAGTAACTATGTTGCTATAGAAACGATAACACATTAGAACTACCACATTAATATAAACCTGTGAAATAAATGCTGTTATAGGAACTTAATCAACACCATCTGACCTATCAAAAATTCAGAATTCAACAGCTGTGGTTTTAATAAAGAGAAAGCTTATTAAAATTAAGCCTTAGTAAATTGTCTTAAAATAACGACTTGTTCTGCTCTGATACCAACAGCATTTAAACACCTTCTTTTATTTTGTGTTGATTTTGTGTTTAAACAGTTTTCGACATATCCCACTGGTACATGTGGTTACTTTCAGTTTCAGTTTTACTTTTCCAGGAATGATTTATATGATCCTTTGTAAATCACCTGAAACATGAAGTGGAACATGAACTCTGTGTATGAAGATGGACTTCAGCAGTGCAGTGTAGACATGCAGATACAGGTCAAGAGGTTCAGTAATGTTCAGGAATGGGTAAAAATGTGATCTCAGGGACTTTCACCGTGGCATGGTTGTTGGGGCCAGACTGGCTGGTTTGAGTTATTCAGAGTTTCAGAACAGTTAAACAAAGTAGACGCCCTACTTGACTTGCCAAAAGAAATGTGTGAAAAACTGAGTTTAAATATATCATTAGCCTAGTTGTATGTAAACTTTTGGCCTCAACTGTATGATTATTTAGATGCTACAAAAACATATACCTGTGTTGCATAACAACTACTATTTTCAGTGGGTGTCCAGTAGTTAAAATAGACAAAATCAGAACCTTGATAATATGAGAATAATACCATAATATTGCTGTGTGGAGAGAAGCAGGTAAAAGTGAACTGAAGCACACTGACGTAAATGATGCGTCATCACATCCACATCCAGCAATCACCATCAGCTAATATATGGCTGTTATGTAGCTGTTTATTTCTGAGTGCAGAAGAAGGAGAGATTAAACACAGGAGCAGACTGATGACAAATATGGTGAGTAAGAAAGCCAAAGGAGAAAAGATGCAGGGAGTCATGAAGGGAAGTATTGGAATGAACATATTGAAAAAGAAGATATAACAGGATGTAGGGAAAAGGAGAAGAATAGACTAAAAAAAGCATACCCTAAAATGATACAGGGGTTGACGGTCTTGAAGAAAATCAATCCGCTTGTCTCGAAGTAGTATACCTTGACACCTAGACTGTTGAGAAGCAACTCATAGAGATCCGTATTTGCTATCTGACTCTCACCACCATTGGAACACAAGCTAATCAGAACACCACACCACCAGGCTGAAAATGTTTCTAGTCCAACAACAAGGAGTGAAAACTGCTGAGAAAAGATTTACATAAAATTTACACCAGGTATGCTGCATGTGTGTTTGAGTGAAGCGGGCTTTAGGCTATGCCATTTCTGCACTCTTTAAAGATTAGTATTAAAACTAGTCACACTATACAAGATCCCAGTAAATTCTCAGCCGGAGTCTAGAAGAGACTGTGCGATAATGTGGGTTCTCAATGTCAGATTATATGATGAAGATCTAATGATCGTTAGTCTAATGATGACTGCTTACGTCATCAATCAGTGTGATCCGGAAATCAGCTCTTGCAGAAAACTGTCTTTTTTTTATCAATGTGAACTTGAAGTAATGAGGATATTTCTTTTTCTGTCCATTTCATTTATGTTTCACCATCGCCATTACTGTATTTGTGGCTGTTCTGTGAGTTTGCCATCCTCCTGTGGGTGGATTTTAGACAAGCATCAAAGCAGCACTTGCACATTGAGATTTTAATAAAAAATTCTCACACTGACAGAACTTGGTCTCAATTGTAGTAAATTGGCTGCCAGTCACTAAGACGCCAATGTCAACTCACAAACAAAGATTTTTTTATTTTTTTAATGCATCTTATTGCTTTTAGTTGCCTTTATTCTTGAGTTTCATTTTCACACTTTGAGTTCCATTCTCTCAGTGGTTAAGAAGAATAATTAGAATATTAAAAATATTAAAACTCCTACTTTTACATCATTACATCATCACCCACAATATGCAAATTAGTACTCAATATTTGGTTTCTTAATAAATCAGAGCCAGATTGTTTAAATAGCACCACAGACTCACTACTATGGTATCTTTATTTAGGCCATCACTCTCAAACTCCTTAAACACACACAAGCAAGGGCTCTGTCCCAATCTGCACCACCTATAGTGTATGCTATTTAGCAAACGGTGATTAGCTACCTCAGTGCTTAGCAGCTCAAACAGACCTTTCCCAGTTTCGATGACTGTCCCAAACCGCCAAGCCTCCATACCACCATGCTAAGTACAGGGTGTCCCAAAAGTCTCCATACATAGGAGAAATTAACACTTTTTAGCACAATGTCTTTTTATAAAATTTTTCATACTTAGTATATATGTATATATATAAAAATGTTTTCAGATAGCCTTTAAGAATGCCTTTGACAAAAGAAGAACGTACTGAAATCATTCTCATGTCACAAGGTTTAACAAAAATCACACACGACACTGTTGCCAAACTGGGAGCCGAAGTTGGGAGAGGCGAATTCATGTGTGTTTACAAAGAAATGGCAGTCGTGCTAAAAAGTGTTAATTTCTCCTATGTTTGGAGACTTTTGAGACACCCTGTAGTATGACAGAATAGTACATCATTGTCTACTGTAGATAGCAATCTATTTAGTTGCGTTTTGGGACACAGCCGTGGAGCAAGGAAACGCTGTGGGGTGTAAATATAAACGCACTCAAACAGGCGTATGGAAAAATACACACTATTTTTACAGAGTGATGCTCCGGAGCATTTCCATGAACACTGTTCACAGAATTCTTAGACACACTCACACACACACACACACAGGATCATAGTTTACAGTGAGTGATGAGGTGATGGTAGCAGATGCCTTGTCATTTGGCGTTTATAGCTGCTTAGCCGTTCAAGGACACACACACAGACACACACACACACACACAGTTGTTAGTTTGCTGTTCTCAGTCAATCAAAGTTGCTAGCTCTAGAGAACACAGTATACACACACTGCTATACACAAATGATATGGTAAAGGCCAATGAAAACAGATTTAGTAATAAATAGTGAGTGTGTGTTATGTTCGCTCCATGGCTGATTCCCACACATCTGCAGGTGTGTTTCCACTGAGGTTCTGGAAACAGTGCTGGAACTCTCCTGAACAGCAACTACACAGTAGGCTTGGGATGATTCATGATAGTATCGGGAATCACTGACAAATTCCATCTATCATCTATGATGGCTATCAAGTTGGATGATTTAAATGTCAGAAAACATGGTGTCTGCAGCTTTAAGACTGAAAAAAATAAATTGTGTCTTGTAATATGTAATTCCTTTTAGCTTAAATTTTTACGTTTATGGCATTATCAGCAAAACACCTTTCTCTGATCCATCGTAGCTTGCCTTGTCCATGCTTGCTAAACAGATAAAGCTATGCTAGCCTTCCACGCATGGAATGTCTTCGCTTGCAAAACATGGTGAAGTTTAAATTAAGTAAATAAAACAACATGTTGTTTATCAGGGCTACGGTGCTATACAAGAATTCAAAAAGTATCTCCACTGCTGTTAAAAAAATGGACTAAATGCTAATGGTAGTGACTAGCAGCTGCAGATGACTTCTAACCAGCTTGTGTAATGTCTCCTTGCTGTAATGACTCATTGTGTACGTCATACCCTGTTCTTTTCCTAGAGTCAGTGTGGCTGCAGTAATATCCTGCTCAAACACGCTGGTTAGAAACATGATTAAAACTCCTGAGGTCCTGAAAAGTGCCTAAGGATAACTCAGTTGTATGATAGTATGGTGAATTAGGACACAGCCAACTGTCATTGGCGCTACTAAAAAGTACAACTTTTCTAGCTTATCTAGCTAAATAACACTGCTTGCGAAATAATATTCGTTATAGATGGTGTAATTTTTGTCACACTGTTTAGTGCACCATAAGGTCTGTGTGTGTGGATGCACTGAATAGTAAGTGATGAATGATGCTGTAGCTACTATGTCCATGGCTGCGTCCAAAAATACCAAATACTAACAAAAAGATATGCACTACTGTACTACATAACAACAGCAACACTAAAAGCTCTCAGAGGTATCTCTATGGCTGTGTCGCCAAATTGCATCTGACCCAACACCCACTACCTTAGTTCTCGATAGTGACAGTAGAAGGTCGCATCCTAAAATAGTGACCTTGCCCTTCAGGTTGTTCACTCCACAAGAAGCGAGAGTGAGTGGCGGCCTAAAGTCTTTTAAGTGGAACTCTATCTGTCTTGGCTATCTCTTTCCGCTTGTAGCACTTAATCCTGACAGCGCAGATGAGAGTTAAACAGTGAGTCTGAGCAGCCTGTGGTGGTATTTTAACGAGAGCATGTGTGGTTTTACACACTGACTGGAGCACCTTGTTATCGACACACACGCTATCTGACATGTATTTTTAGGATGCAGTCATGTCCAAAATTCTGAGAACACGACCAGGAAGTGGTTCTGTTTTATCAGTCATTAAGCAATATATCATGTGTAACAGTAATGTGTTCGAATAAACTTCCACATCAACTCCTGGGAAAAAGCGTTCCTCAAGGGTTCTTTTGATGGTTAATAGTTCTAGGGTTCTGAAGCTTTAAAGTGCTAGATTTAACTTGTCTAATGGAGCATAAGTTTCAATAAGTGGTTCCTCATTATCCTTTGGCCAAAAAAAATCAAATGTACATAATGTCTCCACTTGGAGCATCTACGAAAACGTTTCCCAGAATGCCTCTCGGCTCCTGAAGTTGGTCTTGAAGTCTTAGTATGACGTCACAGCACAAGTGGTGGCAGTAAACACGCTGAAAATGAGCAGCTGTGGCTTATACACATATACATCCATCTTTAATGTGTTTTTTTTTTTGTGTGTGTGTGTGTGTGTGCTGAGTGGGATATTCTGAACTCTACACCGAGGTCAGCTGGAATAGATCAGTCAACACTTGTCACTCATACACACACACACACTCACTGTAAGGGTTTATCAATGATCTTTGTCGAACACACACAGAGGATCAGTGTGTGGTGCATTTGGACAATGGTGACATCCCTGACACACACACACACACACACACACACTATAAGTCTAACAGACCTACTTTCATTTTCACATGAAACCCTTCGCCACATCAAAGGTATGTCTATTAGTATTAATATTAACATTCATCATCAGTAAGCGCTTTATCCTGATCCGGGTCATGGTGGATCCGGAGTCTATCTTGGGAACAGGAACGCTGGGTGTGTGGCGGGAATATATAATATAATATTTAATACACTATAAACTCCTACAAGAGAGAGAGATTGCTACACAAGAAAAAACAAAACAAAAACCTGACTACCTGGAACTCAAGAACTGTGTGTGTGTGTGTGTGTGTGATTTATCTGAATGGACCACAGTGAAAATCAGGTTAAGTATAAATACAGACATTTTGAATTTAAACTGAAGATTTACAGCTGAATGCTGTCATCACAATAAGAAGCAGATGAGTACCAGCAAGTGACTGCTGTTAGCTTTGTGTAGATGCGATAGAAATCACAATCATCATATAGTTATTATTGAGGATTTTAATCCAAATCTCAGTAACTCAAAAATAGGTCACCTTTAAATAATGTCAACTTGGATGTCATATGTTCTGTTCAGGACCTGCTCAGGACTCCCTGAAGTCTGATACCAAGTCCATGAAAATGTCAATTCTCAGTCCAGAACTCCTCCAAAACCTGTCATCGGTAATGTTTAATTTAGAATCATTGCAATTTTAAAAATGAACAGAATGTACCTGTCTGGAAGCCAGAAAAGAATAGAAAACAAGAAAAAGAGGAAAAGAGGAAGCAGAACTGTGCCAAAAGTATGTGGACACCCCTCCTGTTTATTGAGTTCAGGTGTTTTAGCCACACCTATTGCTAACAGGTGCATAAAATCAAGCACATAGCAATGAAATCTCTATATGCAAATGCTGGCAGTAGAATAGCTCATACAAAAGAGCTCAGTGTCTTTAAATGTCGCAGTCTTATTGCATGCCACTTTTGCCATAAGTCAGTTTGTGAAATTTCTGCCCTGCAAGATCTGCCTCGTTCAACTGTAAGTACTATTACAGTGAAATGGAAGTGTCTAGAGGCAACAACAGTCCAGCCATGAAGCAGTAGACCATGCAAACTCACAGAGCGGGGCTGCCGAGAGCTGAAGCGCATACTGTGTAAACATGGCATATTCTCTGTTGCATTGCTCACTACAGAGTTCCAAACTGCCACGTGAAGCAACATAAGCACAAGAGCTGTGTGTCGGGAGCTTCATGAATTGGGTTTTCATGGCCAAGCATCTGCACACAGCTGCACAATCCTAAGATCGCTATATACAATGCCAAGCGTGGGCTGGAGTGGTGTAAAGCACCAAAAGCACCACCACTGGACTCTGAAGCAGTGGAAACATGTTCTCTGGAGTGATGAGTCACACTTCCATATTGACAGTCTGATGGATGAATCAGGGTTTGACAGATACCAGGAGAACACTGCCTACCAGAATGCATAGTGCCATCTGTAGGGTTTGGTGTTGGAGGGATAATGGTCTGGGGCTGTTTTTCAGGGTTTGGGCCCCTTAGTTTTGGTGAAGGGTAAAGTTAATGCTACAGCATATGAAGACATTTTGGACAATGGTATGCTTCCAACTTTGTGGCTAGAATTTGGGGGAAAAGTTCTGAACTTTGAGATTTGACATTTTCATGGAATTGCATGCCTTGCCTATCCTGTATCTCTGCCTCTGGTCCATCATTGTGCTTTTACTTATTATATGAACTCTCTCAGCCCCACTTCCCTTATCACACAGGGTCGACTCAGCCCTTATGCTGCCTTCCAAGAAGGACAGAGTTTAGGTCTGCTCAATAATGTTGCCTCCTTCTGAATGTTGGTATTTTGCATGGGTATGATCCATTATATAAATAAAATACATTTAGACATGAGCTGAGTGCATTCACATGTGTGTTTAAGTACAGAAGAATAGCTAAAAAAAAAAAACCCTACACACTAAGGGCCGTATTGAGAGCTGAACTAAGCATGTGCAGTGATTCATAACTCTGACTTAACTACAGACTTAATGTTACATGAGAGAGTTATGCTCGTGTGGTGGAGTTTGTCTAAAACAGAGGCATGTCTCAGTTACACATGATTCTGACCCTGATCTTATTTTTCTTGCGTGATATCGGCTCGAGTGAGGAGCAGTGTTAAGTCTAGTACCACTGTCTGATGGTTTGATGTATCCACAATATGTCATACTTTCATATTTTATGAAGTTTAAGTTTTGACTGTAAATACACTCAAAAGCATTATGGAACATCATTCATGGACAATATTAAATACATCAATTTGACACTGTTAATCAGTTAACAATATCATTACTTTAAGGTCCATGAAAAGTTGTTTTTTTTTCCGCACAGAGTATATTGGAGGAAACACATCTTAACCAGAGACATTGCTTATTCCAAGGAATTTTTTATGGATAAAGTTATGATTTAAATTAAAGTGAGTTGTAAGTGTAGCAGATGAGTGCTTGGTCAGCTTATCCTTCAAATAGTTTTCTGTACAGGAGAGCGCATCGAATTAACAAAATATTGGCATGGTTTTATTAATCTGATGTAACTATGAGGTGGAACTGAACAGCTTAGTGTTATTCTCCATCATTGAGTGTGTGTGTGTGTGTGTGTGTGTGTGTGTGTGTTGAGTGACGGGTTGACTGAGCTATTCCAGCCAACCTCTGTGTGGAGTACGGAATATCTCACGTAAGGTGTATTCCCTGGTACGCCGATTTCTCCGTAAAGCCACAGCTGCTCATTTGGCTGTGTTTACTGCCACCACTTGTGCTGTGATGTCATCACAATGCTTTATAGACTGTCGCCAGAAGCAGAGCTTCATTCCTGGCTATCACTAACGTCAGTAAAACCTATATATATATATATATATATATATATATATATATACACACACACACACACACAGAGTGAGGTATATAAACATATATGCCTATAATCATTTGTCGTGGTTTTCAACACACAGGTTGCTATTTTGACTGGGCAAACCAAAGCTCATTTTTATTT
>CM040465.1:1202647-1217647 GCA_022758105.1 Pangasianodon gigas | reverse complement strand
GTGGTGTCAGTAAGTTGAATCAGTTCTGCCTAGCAACTAAAAAAAAAAGTAAAGCAAAAAAAAAAAAAAAAACTCATTGTATTGGAGAAAGGTTGCTAGTTCATAGTTGAATAACAAGACCGATTTGTGTGTCTTCAAAAATATTAAAAAAATGTATATTTTGTTTCCATTGAAAAGCTAGTGTCTTTATACAGTATAGTGTCAGTAAATGTTTAAACGATCAAAGCTTTGGCTGTAGTGTGTTGTGTACACTGGTCACATTTGTCCATGTGCAAAGCAATTTTTTTTTTTAAAAGTTCCTAATGTCTCTCTGCAATGAGTGCATTACATAAAAAATAAATAAAATAACACCAATCACATCCTGGTAAACATCACAAAATGGCCTGACTGATTATGCTAATTTTACTCTGACCCACTGTGACCTCACTAAGCATCACGAGCATGTACATTAGACGATTTGCATATCATTTCCATAATATGCAAATATTTCAAATATTGCTTGTGGATTTTTTTTTTACTTTAATTTCCTTACATGGCTATACAGTTTTTAAAAACGTTTAGAAATAGATGCATAGATAAATTGCATTACTCTATCTCACACACACACACACACACACACACAAAATGGACTTAGCCACAATAACAAGGTATTCATTTAACACAGAGGTGTTTTAAGCCATCGGGGAAATGGAATGCTCCGCTCACTTTCGTTCATGTCGCTGAATGGCCACAGTGTGTTAAAATAGACATCGATGGGTCTTTAAAAGCTTTAGTAGCTGCGCATTATCCACACTCTGCATTGTACAGCGTCTCCATTTCAGCATAGCAGCGCTGCTCTGGCATGCGTCCACATCAATCCCATTTATTCAGTGGAAATGATCCAAACTAAAGCAGGCGCAATGGATCTGCCATCAGATCCTCGAGCTGGCACACTCGCAGCTCGAGCTTATTTATATCCGGCCGTGCTGTATATTTTTATTTTACATGTGTAATTGTGGTTCCTCGGGGATGTATTATCTGACCTGTACTGCTAGCTGTCTACATTCTTAAACACATAGGCCTCCTACTGCTCTGTGCAAACAGTTAAAGAATAAAGGAAAAATCCACCCTGAATGACTTTCTCCATTTTTCTCCCCAATATGGTCACCTGCCAGTTCACACCCACCGCCAGCTCTCCCTTATCATACCATCCAGGGAGGGTGAAGACTAGCACATGCTTCCTCCGAGACGTCACGGGCCAGCGTAACACATCCAGAGGAGAGTGCTATCTGCCCTCTTCCACATACACGAGCTCATACATGCCAACAATTGGCTAATGTCACTGTGATTGACAGGGGAGAGAGAGTATGCCCCGCCCACCCACAGAGCCCAGTTTGCTCCCTAGACTCCCGCTAAGGATAACTGTGTCAACTTCAGGATTCGAACTCATGATCTCTCGACAATAGGGCGACCCATCCATCCCTACATCCATCCATCCCTCCATCCATCATTCCAGTGGTACAGTTATATAATCCACTGAAGAACATGACATCAGAAAATAGTTCCATTGATTTTCATCTATCATGCTATCTACGCATTCATCCATCTCTTCTTTCTATCCATCCATCTATCCAGCCATCCCATCCATCCATCTATCCATCATTCCGTCTACACATCATGTCTTTCTTTCCATCCATCCATCTGTGTATCCATTCATCCAGCTATGCATCATCCATCTGTCTCTTTACTTCTATCCATCCATCCATCCATCCTTCTATTATTGCATCTATCTACCTCTTTTTATCCATCTACCCAGCTATGTTTTCATTCATCATTCTATCCATCCATCCCTGCATCCATCTCTTTCCATTCATACATCCATTTATCTATGCATCTATTCATCTATCATTCCATCTACTGCATCCATCTGTCTATCTCTTTATCATCCATCCATCCATCCATCTCTTTCCATTCACCCATTCATCCATCTATGCATGCATCCATAATTCCATCATACATCCATCTATTACTTTCTTACCATCCATCCATTCATCTATGCATCTGTCCATCTCTGTTTCTTTCCATCTATTAATACATCCATTCATCTATCTCCATCCATCCATCCATCCATCCATGGTTACAGCGTAATTTACAGTTTAATGCTGGCGTGTTGCTATTGTGGTTGGTCACAAGCCTGTTTTTTTGTTCTAACCTTTTACTGCAAGCCACAGATCTTGGTAGGATGTTAATTGCTTTATTGAATCACACTGTACACCTGTCTAGAAGCATTCATTATGTTTCTCCACTCATCTGTTCATCACCCACTCTTCTCTTCAAGTTTTTCCTTTAATGTACCGCCTGTCTGGGGTGCTGTCAGTGATGGGGATAAATGAGATATTGAGCAGCTCATGCGAAAGAGAAGAAAGAGCAATAATCCAGATAATAATTCAGAGACGAGAGAGAGAGAGAGAGAGAGAGAGAGAGAGAGGTAGGAAAGGTGAATTTAAGAGAGGTACATCAATGACACACACACACACACACACACACACACACACACATGGATAGAGATGAACAAGAAATTAATGTGAAGAAAAATTTCACCTAAAGGAAGATCAATAATCCCTCTTTACCACAAGAGACACAACTTCTACTCTCACGTCTAAGTCGCTCTGTTTCCTGTCTGTACAGGAAGTCCAGCCCAGGGCGGTGCTTTGCTGACATCACTTCCTGCTCAGCCCCAGATGGACCTGAAGCACTTTCTGCCTCTGAGAGTAAACAGCTCGTCGCACCTCAGCCTCTTCTCCAACTTTAACTTGGTGTGTGTGTGTGTGTGTGTGTAAACATTTTGTATCTTGCAGTGAGAAGTTATAACTACAGCACTACAGTTACAAAGGTCTTTTTTCCTTTCTTTCTCTGTGTGTTTGTGTGTGTGTGTGTGTATAAAGATGGATCCTGTTCAGAAGGCGGTTATAAGCCACACTTTCAGCATCGCACAAGCGCTGAAGAAGAAACAAATCATCACCTGCAATATCTGTCACCTGCGCTTCAACTCAACAGTGAGATGGATGGACACACACACACACACACACACACACACACTGTCTTTTACTTTACTTCTTAGTCTCTGTCTCTGTCAGTAGTGAGGTGAGCACAATAATAGATGAAGCTTAAAGACACCTTTACTAAAACGAAACATCCCCATACGGCGAGAAATAGTAACCAGGTCCAAGTACCAGAGGACACCGAGGTACATGAGAAAGGCATTTGGCATCTACTTTCTGAAATTAGCCTGAGGTAATTGAACATCAATGTCCTTAAATAAGCAGCATTAAGTGGCAGCAGGTGCAGTTTGTCAGGCGTAAAGGAGAAACAAATAGGAGATGAACATGACCTTGGATTCCATTTCCACCTGTTCAGTTTTACCCTCTGGTGGATGTGTGGAGTGTCACAGCATAGGAAAGTCCAGCAGATCATATATATATAGTCATCCAGTCCACCAAGTACTGAAACCTTCTGGAAGAAAATAAAGACAGAATGACAAGAACAGAGAGACAGGAAGCTCTTCAGCCAGAGAGAATAATGTAAAACCCTAAACAGGAATTCTGTATTGTACATTTGTAGTTAATGTGATGATCGTGGTCATCGCACTCTCCCTAGTTGTCTCCTCAAAATAATGGTAAGAGAAAGAACAGTGTAGTCAGCGTGGTGATTTGTCTTGCACTCCAGAGGCCACTGTAACTCTAGCGAGCGGTCTCTCTTTTGACCACAGCTCGACATTATCTTCTGTACCACTTCCCAGGCATCATCACTGATGCATTCAGTCTCTCCTCTGGGGATAAAATGGGAGCAATCAAGCTGCATGACAGTGCATCTGGCAGTAGATAGAGCGAGGTGGTGCATTTGTGCTGCGGGATTTTAGGAGCAAGTTGCTGATTTCTTTCTCTTCAGTGCTTTCTGTGATGATCAAGTTCCTTGGAAATCAACCCCCTAATGTACTGAGCCCAGTCTTGACTTGTATTGTGTTATATTCCACTGACTTTCCATGACCAAAATCTGGATTTCTGTATAGTTTGTTACTGAACATGACCCCTCTTTTAGGGTCATTAGTCTTTTGCCTGTTACTTGATACAAGTACAAGTACGAATACTAGTTGTGGTTGAGTAGAAAAGATCTCTAGATTTTTGCTTCAGACTTTAGATTTGTAGCAGTTGCCTACTTCTCAGAGGAGTAAGTTCATGTACACCACTTTGGATCGCTTAGTGTGAATGCGAGACAGCTGAAGCTTTATAATTGGGTCCTTGATATTCTATGAGGCACCTATTTTACCACTGTGAGGATTCCCGTCTCTTGATGTTCAGGCAGAGTGCGTGGTGTTCTCGCACTTCCTCAAGTATGTTCACTAGCTAAGCAACGGTGGAGAAGTACCAAATAACAAAGAGTTACAGTGACTGGCATAACACAGAGTCCTTATATAAGAGAGATTAATATTGCGAGAGAGAATACCTCCACTGGAATCCAGTACGTCCTTGAGTTCCAGCTCTGCCAAGTTTTATATCTCCCTCTAGTGGATGTACGAGGCATTGCACTCTCCCTCTATTTCTTTTTCTCCTTCATCTCTCTGTAGCGTGTTATTTATTCCCAATCCAAATATCTTCACACACACACAGACACACACACACACACACTTTTTCATACTCTCTTTGTGAGGAACTTCCATTGACATAATTATTAATACAGCTAATTCTCATTATGCTAAACTTAAACTCTAACATTTACACTCTAACATTTACACTCTTTTAGTTGCAGGTTTTGGAAAAAAATAGCTTTTTGTCTGGACAGAATGAAAACTGTCAGATATTTGGTTCCCCAAAAAATCTAAAAACATAACCACACACACACATACACATGCTCACACTTGGGGTTTTAATTTATTCTTTTGTTTATAAAAATTTTATTTAAAATTATTTATTTATTTGTTTATTTGTATGCTTCTCTGTTTATTGAGTTTCATGCAAATTTATAATCAGTTTTTGACCATATGGTGTATTTGTTTGTTTCATTTTTAATATTTGGTTGTTTTTTTTTGTCTAAAATGATTGCTATTTTTCTTCTGTGGTTGTTGTCAGAACCAAGCAGAAGCGCACTACAAAGGGCACAAGCATGCACGCAAACTCAAAGCCATAGACAAGCTGAAGAACAAGCAAAGGATTCTGGGAAAGTCTGTGTGGAGGGAGAGGGAGAGAAAGAAACTAATAGAGGGAGAGATGGAGGACGGCAAGGGGAAGGACGGCAGCCTGTCAGAGAAGACAGGTGTGTGTGTGTGTGTGTGTGTGTGTAAAAACTAACCACAAACAACATGAAAGTAAACACACTAATCATGAACATGTGTCTTTATCTCCATTCCCTCCTTCTACAGCACCAATCTGTTCATCACAGGCATCAAACCCAGAAGACGAATGTGTTCAGGGGATCTCAGTCACGCTAACGCCCGTTTCACACACTTCTGCCTCAAAAAGGCTGTGTGAGAGCAAGTGTATCCCAGAATCCCCTGCTCTGGTGCCTCCAGCCGACCCGAAACGCTTGTGCGACTCTGAACCCATAGTAAAGGGATACAGAAACCGGAGGAAATGCAGCAAGAGTCTTCACTGTCCTGTTTGTAAAGTGACCGTCAACTCTGGCTCGCAGCTTGAGGATCATTATAAAGGTACTGTAGTCTCTCCACCAATCACGTAAAAGAAGACTAATCACACACTTAACAAATTTAGAAGAAAACTAGCAGTCCAATTAGGTAAAAACTTGCTTTCAGGTGTAATAAAAAACTAGTCATTAATTTAAAAACTAGCTATCAAATTAAGTAAAACTATCTTTAAAATTTAATTCAATTCAATTCAATTTTATTTGTATAGCGCTTTTAACAATGGACATCGTCACAAAGCAGCTTTACAGAAATAAATGGATTCACAAAAAATATATTGTAAATATGTGAATTTATCCCTAATAAACACTAGTTATCAATTAAAAACTAGCTAGGCAAGTAAGCAGTAAAACTGACTATCAGTCAAAATTAGCTATCAAATTTAGTTTAAAAAAAAACAAAAAAACTGGCTTTCAATTATAATAAAAAGTAGTTATCAATTAAAAACCTGCTATTAAATTTGGTTAAAAAAACTAGCTATTAATTAAAACTAGTTATCGAATTAAGTAATGCTAGCTTTAACATCTAATAAAGACTAGTTTTCAATTAAAACCTATCATCAAAATTTGGTAAAGAACTAGCTATAAAAGTTAGTAAAACTAGTTATCGGTTAAAATTAGCAAATTTTGTAAAACCTAGATTTCAGGTTAATAAAAAATAGCTATCAATTTAAAAACTAGCTATGAAATTAAGTAGTAAAACTGATTATCAGTAAAAAAAAAATTAGCTATCACATTTGGTAAAAACTAAATTTCAAGTTTAATAAAAACTAGTTAATAATTAAAAACTTATTAAGTTTAATAGAAACTGGCTATCTGCCAAAATTAGCTATCAGATTTAGTAAAAAAAATCTGACTTTCAAGTAAAAAATAACTGGATTTCAGTTAAATACTTGCTATAAATTTAGTTTAAAAAAATGGCTATAAATCAAAATTAGCTATTACATCTAGTAAAATCTAGCTGTTGTAGAAATTTGAATCTTGTAAAAATATATTAACAGAAAAAGCACTTGTAATCTGTGGAAATAGTTTAGAGAATTATTATATGTAGCAGCTCATTTTCTATTTTTTATAATATTTTTGAGTAGAAATCATTTCCTGTTGTAGAAGATATGAAAGTGTTTATATGAATAAACGGTAAAGCCAGTGGTGAGGGTGTGGCTGCTCTGACTGATGCTGTCGTGGTTGCAGGCTCTAAACACAGACTGATGCTCGGCGGTCGCTGCACGTTGCCACGAAAACGGGGCGGGAAAGTGGATTCATCCCGTGACAAACCCCGCCCTAAACGGCCGTCCATCAACTCCGCCTCCACCGACCAATCACATCACTGCAATGTGTGTGATATAGACGTCAACTCAGAAGCTCAGCTTCAACAAGTTTGTGTTTTAATTAACATTAAACAGAACTGAAGCTTGTAGCGCTATATGTGTTAATTAAAAACTGTAAGCACTTTCACTCAGGCATATTTACGTTTTCTTCAGACTTAAACTAAAATTTCTGTAATTATCGTAAATGTGTAAAATGTATCCAATAAAAACAAAAATATGAATCTTTGTCAAATCTAACTCATGTTTAGTAAAAATTTGAGTGGAATTAGCTATCATGTTGAGTAAAAACTAGCTTTCAAGTTTACTAAAAACTATTAAACATTTAAAAAGTTTAGTGAAAACTGACTATCAGTCAAAATGTGCTAGTAAATGTAGTTAAAAACTAGCTTTAATACAAACTAATTATCAATTAAAAACTCATTTTCAAGTTTAGAAAAAGTGGCTGTCAGTCAAAATTAACTATCAGATTGAGTAGAAACTCACTTTCAAGTTGAATAAAAACTATCAGTTGAAAACTAGGTATCAAATTTTATTTAATTAATTAATGAAAAGTTTTAAATGAAAATGAAGGAAATTTATAAGTCATTTAATACACATTCTAAGGAAATTTAACAAAACTAATAGTAAGGAAATTTTAAAAGAAATTAAAAGGAAAATTTCAAGGAAAACTGAATTTCTTTCTTCTTCTTCTTCTTTTTTTTTTTTTAAAAAAGGACAATTAAATTGTTTATAAAGGAAATTTAAGCGAATTTTCTGAAGCAAAATTTTGGAAAATTTAAAGGAAACTTAAGGTAAAAATTAAAATCAATTAAAAACTAAGTATTAATTTTAGTAAAAACTAGCTTTCCAGTAAAATTAAAATTATTTCTCTGTTATAGTGAAAACAATCAGTGAAAAATAGCTACTAAATTTAGTGAAACTAGTTTTCAAGTTTAATAAGCAGTAGTAATGAATAAAAATTGAGTAAAAACTAGCTTTAAAGTTTTCCTGGGATGGACTCCGGATCCATCATCCTGACCAGGATAAAGCGCTCACCGAAGATGAATGAATGAATGAATAAAATATTCAACTACATGAGTAAGTACATAAGGGGAGACAGCGCAAAATGCAGCAAAATACTGAAACAGCAGGTCGACTAAACACGCGTTTATTCTATAAAAATGCTGCAAAAAAAATCCCAGCAGTGACGTTTGGTCTAATCGAGCCATTTTCTATCAAAATGCCAATTTCACATCAAACTTCAGTTTATGATCATTTAAAGCTTGAACACTTATAAAGCTGTAGAATTAACTTCAATTGTGCATTTTACACATTTTACACATTTTTTTTCTTTTCAGCACATGAGCAGCAGGAGACACCGAGACCGAGCGACTGGAAAATCACATAAAACAAAGTTCAGCCCGTACATCAACAACTCAGCCCACGCAGTGTTAACGGTGAAACTCGCACACACACACACACACACACACACACACACACTTTGTCCAGCTGTTGGAGTATTAAACCAAGCTCACTTTATACTTATTACTTGTTATTTTTGGGTACTGTACACAGACATTTGTTTACGGAGAAGTCATTAAGTTTAACACACACACACGTTTGACTTACTATCCTTGTGAGGACCTTCAACTGACAAAATTATTAATGCAGTTAATTAATACTACAAAAAGCAGTTTTCCTTGTGCAGATCAAACAAAAGTCCAAACCAAACAAGGTCAAAACTCTGACATTACTATCCTTACGGGGACATTTGGTTGCTCTGAACAAGAAACCCTGATTTCTTTCTTTCTTTCTTTCTTTGTTTAATTGTAAAAACTAAAAGAGATGAAAGATTCCCTTTTGGTTACAGAGGTTAAGATTAGGAATATAGCTTTTATTTGTACAAAATGTTTTCGTGCGTTTTTTTTTTTTCATTTTAAAAAATTAAAAGAACCGAAATGATTAGACTGTGAGCCGCCCTCACACACACACACATATTTATCTGTTGTTATTATGATATTGCAGTGATTACAATAAACTGATAGTTGCACGGTTAAACTGATTTGCATGATTGTGTTGTTATTAATAATAAGAGCTGTGCTGTTTTGTTATTTTTTTCATTTATATTTAAATGTAAAAGAGCTGCAGATCTGTTTTTATTGAAAAGTTATAAACTCAAATTTAGGACTTTCTTAAGGAATGTAAAGTAAATGCGAAAGTTTATCATATAATATTCAGGCAATTTTATTGACAAATTAAAAACATTTCTAAAAAAGAATTTTAAGAAACATGCAATTTTTTTTTTACTAGTGTGGTTTCAAAGAAAAAGTAAAGTTTAAAGAGAACATTAAGGAAATCTATAAAGACAATTTAAGGCCCATTTTAAAGGGAATGTTTGATGGAAATGGATTGCTTCGGAAGATTTTAAAGGAAAAGTAGGAGAATTTTAACAGAAATTTAAATCTATTATATGTAAAAGGACTGCAGATTTATGTTATTTATTATTGTGTGTGTGTGTGTGTGTGTGTGTGTGTGTTTTTCTGTATTCAGACCAAGCTCACACACCAGAAGGAACTCTCCAGAACGTTGACCTCCAGCTTCCTAACGTCGGCTCTCACCCCCGCCACCCTGTGCGCCATGGCAACCGGGCCTTTGTCTCTAAGCCACGTTCATCCGCCAGCCGCCATAATCCACGCCCCTCTGTTTAGCCCCACCCTCTTTAGACCCGCCCCCAGTCCCCTGAGGGCGGCTCACGGTCCAATCGTCTTCTCTCCTTACTAAAGAGACGGAAATTTTCAGATTATTTCACAGGAAGCTGCTCAGGAACAGAAATACGCAGACACACAGATTACGCTGCGGGATGTTTAATATTTACTTCTAAATACAAAACATTTAATTAAAAAAAAGAAAATTCTGGAAATAAAAAAGAATTACTGTTACTGTCAAGCACTCGTTTGGGATTCTCTCTGTAGCGTTTCTGCTCGAGTCTAAATACAATAAATAAAATTACAGTCGAAAAATTAGGACGTTTTTAGAAGAATGTAAAGCAAATATTACAGAAAAATAGAAAATATATACAATATATAAAATTTAAAAATAATTTTAAAATAATAAAGAACAATTAAGGAAATTTTTTGTGGAATATTTATAGAAAAAGTAAAGTTTTAACAGCAAATCTATGAAGGAAATTTAACACATTTTAATGAAAAAATATATAATATATTAAATAGAGACATGTTTCTTACAAACTGTTTTTTTTAATTGGAAAATTAAGGAAAAAATTTTAAATCTAAAAGTAAGAGAAGTTTAACAAAATGTAAATAAAGTTTTACAGAGAAGTATGGAAAGTTTTAAATGAAAATTAAACAGGTTTATAAAAGTCATTTAATACACATTATAAGGAAATTTAACAAAAGTAGTAGTAAAGAAATTTTGAAAGAAATAAAAAATTTTATTTTAAAAGTGGAATTTTCAAAATTAAATTAAGGAATGTTTTAATGGAAAATTAAAGTTAATTATAAAGTAAAATTAAGGCACATTTTAAAGAAACACTGGAGTTTAGTAAGAATAAAATTAAGTACACTCTTCAAGGAAAACTGAATTTCTTTCTTTCTTTTTTTTTTTTTTTTAAAAAAGGGACAATTAAAAAGTTTGTAAAGGAATTTAAGGGAATTTTCTGAAGCCAAAATGGAAAATTTAGGTAACATTTAAAGGAAACTTAAGGGAAAAATTAACAGAACATAAAATTAAGGACAAATTAATATTTTTTAAGCGTAGCTATTTATGGCTAGGAATAGAAAGAAGAAATTTAAAAGGAAAAATAATGAATTTTAGAAAAAAAATGAAGAAAGGTGTCAAAAGAAAATCTGGTTAAGAAAGGTATGGAATCTTTATATCATAGTGGAAATTAATTTTCTTTCCTATTTTTAGCCATTAGCAGAAAATTCAACAAGTGTTTAATTGATTTAATTTTATGATTGAGATTCAGGACATCTTAATTTCCTCTTCCTGTTTGGTCTGCTGCAAAGGATCATGGGTGATCTCCTGTCTCCACCTGTCAAATGGATGTTTTTTTTTTTTTATCTACAGGTGCTTTAGTGTTCTAAAGAATTCGCAGAAATAACAATATTTGATTCATAATATTGTAATCAAAAATCTTTTAAAATATTTTATGTTAGAAACTAAAGGCAGCCATTTTAAAAACGTGATCAGGCAAAGTTGCAAAAAAACGAAACAGTTCTTTTTTTTTTTTTTACATTCACAAATGTGCAATACGAGCCAAGAGCTTCTTTATATTCGACTGAAAAACGACTACACTTTTTCAAGCTAACGTTGCTCAGTGTCCTCTCAACTTCTTATCCAAGAGATTGCTTTCTTCAGCCACTGACAATCAGTTTCTGTCACTTGTACGCTGATTTAGGATGAAAAAGAAAATCAGGCCTCAAATTAGCATTATACTAGCATGTTAGCATAGCGTATGCGGCATCTTTTGTCAGCGAAATTTATTTTCAGGGACAATGAAGCGCAGATGGGACGACACTGTTGGGATGATTTATGCTATCTCCATAGATGCCATAACATCTGTTATACAGATACAGACCATATATCCTTACAGCCATATAAGTGTAAATGTCTTTTTAAAAAATCAAGTCTTACACACTGAGAAGTTCGTTAGCACTGGCAGTCATGTTAGCATTAGTTTCAACATCTTTTTTTTTGTGATTTTATAAATGGAAAATGTTCTATTGTATATTGTATTAATAAAGCATTATAAATGACTGAGTGCACAGAGGCTACATTTCAAACCACATTTTATGGATTTAAGGGAACAACAGTGATGTAACTGGATCATTTTGTCATTATGAATAATTACTAAGTGTAATAATGATGCTACACAGACATTAGCGCTGTAGCGTGAGAGGAAAGCTGCTGTGTTCTCGTGTTGTTTCGATAAATACGTTTCATAACAAGGAATAAAACACTCTGTGTGTTCTGCTGTTGTTGTAAAATAATCAACGACAGGGTGGTGTGATGAAGCGGACTTACTGTTTCCACCCCAAAGCTGATTATTTCCCTATAACAGCACATCCGCGAATGTTTTATTTCTTTTATAACACAGCACTGTTGAATACTGGATTCTGATTGGTCAGAAGGTGTAGATTAACTTTCTGACAGTAGAGCAGCAGCAAATCACTATACTAATGAAGTTTCCATAGTAACAGCTCATTTACAAGGACTCATACAGCAGACTCTCCATATAAATGGATTAAAAAAAAATCATTGATGTGAATTTTGCTGCAAGGAGATGTTTATTTAACAGTTATGGAAGGAGTCTCCAGTTTCAGAGGTAAAGCTGTAACTTTATGTTATCTTCAGGACAGACGAGTTACGCTTCTTTGAGAGGCTGGTGAGGGAACGAGTGTTTATAGCTGCTATAACATAAGTGACAACAGGAACTTGTTCATATCATTAATTGTAACTATAAATGGATTAAAAAAATTGTTATTTACAAGCTGCAATTGTTATCAAATTGCTCCTGGGATTTGTGTCGAGCCTGACAGGACTGTCCTCACTGGCTGCATATATCTACAGTCTGGATTACTATCTGGCCACTTTATTAGGAACACCTCATTCGTGCAATTATCCAATCAGTCAATCATGTGGCAGCAGCACAATGCATAAAGCCATGCAGATACAAGTCAAGAGCTTCAGTTAATATTTACATCAAACATCAGAATGGGGGAAAATGTGATTGCAGTGACTTTGATCACAGGAGGAAACGCCTTGTTGATGAAGAGGACAGAGGAGAATGGCCAGACTGGTTTGAGCTGACAGGAAAGCTACTGAAATCTCTCATTGCAGCCATGGTGTACAGAAAAGCATCTCAGAACATGCAGATGGTTGGGTCAGAATTTGGCATGAATCCATGGACCCAACCTGCCTTGTGTCAACGGTTCAGGCTGGTGGTGGTGGTATAATGGTGTGGGGAGTGTTTTCTGGGCCACTTAATATCAATCAAGCATTGTCTGAATGACAAAGCCTATCCGAGTATCCCTTTACGGCCATAATTTACCGCCTCATAACGGATACTTCCAGCATGACGATGCGCCACATCACAACGTCTTCTCAAACTGGTTTGATGGACATGACAATGAGTTCAGTGCACTTCAATTATGTGATGCAAAATCTCAAAGGAATGTTTCCAACATCTTGTGGAATCCATGTCACGAAGAACTGAGACTTTTCTTAGAGCAAAGTGGGACCCACCTAGTGTCAGCTTTTCTTAATGAAGTGAACTGTGAGTGTGTATTCTAACCTTAAAACAACATAAAAACATGTCTGTTTAGGGTCCAAGCACCAGCTTCATCTGCGGATACAAATAAAAAGAATAAAACTTAACTCTTCTTCCTCTGAAATCCTTGAGGCATCTCTTAAAAATGCAAATTTCTTCTGAAACTTTCTTTAGAACTGAGAATAATTTTAATATAATATCACTAAACTTTCTTTCTAACAGCAGTGTGCTCTAGGCTTTGAAAATGTTGAACCTGCCCCTTTTTACCTCACCTATTAGACATAAGCTATGTTTTCATCCAAGTTGCGAATTTGACTTAAGCGAAAAATTGGAATATCGCATAAAACATTTACGAATAAAGCAACGTTTCCATCCCATGTGTTCAATGTGAACAAAATCGTCACTTCTGGGGAAACTGACGCAAAGTATCAATACAAATGGAAGTTGTTGCAACTGGGGAAGTCACTTTATGGCTCTTTTTTTTTCAATAAATTTAATTTTTTCAATATCCAAGCCCGGATAAAATTGGGAGGGTTGCGTCAGGAAGGACATCCGGCGTAAAAACTGTGTCAAATCAAATATGCGGATCGATGAAATTTTAAAAATGGCCATATTTCTCATCGCAAAACAATTCTCCCCTTTTTACAAAGCTTTCTGATCAAGTCAAGCCAGTTCCATTAATGTAGTGCTGCTGAATCATCTGGTATCATTAATTATCTCGGGGCATTTTTCATTGAGCAGGTGGACACCACGCTCTTCATTAATATTAATTCTTCTAATTCTTATAATCACTCAATGACAATCCTACCTGCCCTTTCTGGTGTGTTAGGCTCATGACTGGTGCTTGGTAACGTTACTGAGCTTGGCTCTTCACTAGTCATGTTTACATGGACACTTTTTGTTTCAATCGGAATGAAATCAATCAGATTGATTAATCCGATCGCAGTGTTTACAAGAACGCTGAATAAAGTAATCGGGTGATATGCGCGTTTACATGACAGAATCGGATTTGATCTTCTGACATGCGCACAGTGCACGAATACACGTTTCCTGCCGTTCCAACATGCAGATACTAGCAGCCGCTCTCTTGCCATTGCTTCTTTTTTTTCGTTTTAAAAAGCAGACTTAACATTTGCCTATTTCAGCTGCTAATTAGAAGATGACGAGCGCGTGATGTTTTGTGCGGTACTGCGTGTATTTATCAAGCAATTAAAATGCCCCTTCCCGAGCCCAGAACAAGGCGTCTGTGGATGAGGGTCCGAAGCAAGGACTGGTGGGACAACGTCGTCTTGCACCACTTCACAGATGAGGAGTGGAAGGAGAATTTTAGGATGACACGACAGTCATTTATGACACTATGCTCAATGGTGGAGGGGAACATGGCACCTGGTGAGGCTACGGTCAGAGCCCCAGTACCGCTGACAGCCGTGTGTCATACGTCATTACGTGATTTGTACGTCATTGCACATGCGCAGAACTATCTGGTTTCATTTTCAATCCGATGAAGAGTTTACATGTCCTCTCCATCGGATTAGAAAAGGTTTAAACCACCCCTTACGATCCGAATGAAATTTTAATCGGTTTTGGCCAATTCATTCCGATTGACGTGTTTACATGTGACTTTTTAAATCTGATTGTGCTTCTAGTCCAATTACGATCGGATTATTAGTGTCCATGTAAACGCAACTAATAATAAATAAAAAGACTGTGGTAAAATAATAACTAAAA
>CM040465.1:1185699-1199681 GCA_022758105.1 Pangasianodon gigas | reverse complement strand
CCTTTTAGTTATGCTGTCATAGCTAGTCTTGCTCCTGCTTGCACTCTGCACGCAAAGTACATTGTCCTTAACCATTAGAGGACAAAAGCTTATCTAACAATCTCTCTCCCTCTCTCTCTCTCCCTCACTCTCTCTCCCTCACTCTCTGTCGAGCTACACATGCTACTTCTGAGATGCCAGTGATCCTGACTCCTTCTGCTCCCCGGACCTGCCTTCTGGTTGGAGTTCTCATCACTTGGAAATCACTCGCTGCTGCTGAGGATGGACCACATGGACAGCCTGAAGATACATGAGATTACTGAGGATGGTTCCACTTAGAAACCATGAAGATGGCTTTGGACTTCAACTGATAGGAACAGTTTTGCACTCAGGTCTCCATCAGTGAACAGCTGATAACTTCAACAAAATAGACTTCATATGAAAACTGTAATGAATCTCCTGGTTACACAACTGCACTATTTGTCCATGTAGTACACAGTTATAGAAGGGAATGATTTATAATCGCACTATCCGTTGCACCCAGATGAGGATGGTTCCCTTTTGAGTCTGGTTCCTCTCAAGGTTTCTTCCTCATATTGTCTCAGGGAGTTTTTCCTCACCACCGTCACCTCTGGCTCGCTCATTAGGAATAAATTTATAAATTTCTGTACATATACTTCTGTGAAGCTGCTTTGTTTATTTGTGTAAAAGCGCTAAACAAATAAAACTGAATTGAATCATTTCTCGTAATCATTTTTTTTTTGTAGCAGTGAGATGCCGTTCTTGTAGAAACAAGAAAAATCTCGTAATAATGAGACGATGGGGATTTTTTTCCTTGCGTCTCAGCGATATGCTTACGTAATGCAAACTGACATTAACACACACAGTGTGAGGAAGCACTGAGGTAGAAAATAAAATATCACTATCATTTAATGCCGTTAGACACAATAAACTATTACTGTAATGGCCCCTTTTTGCTTAAATTCCGCACTGCGTTCTGTACGCTGATTAACACGTCCTCGTCGACCTGGAGTTTCCTTCTAATCGTATCCGTACAGACTCGTACCGGCTCGCCCATTAGCCTTCAAGCTAACTAGCAGAGTAAAGAAAGCAATGAAGAAAGTAAAGTCGCCTCGCCTGTTATCTAAACATGACAAATCCGATGTTATATATTTTTAAAATATCACATAATGTATTTAAGCTTGCTAACTGGAGATACACTTTATCCGCCATTTTGAAAAGACGGAAGCAGCATCTCTGAAAAGGGAGCAATGCCTTCTGGGTAAGTTGCGTTCCTGAAGTCACAGTTATAAAGTAATGGAACTGCCATTAATATGAACAAGGAGACGTAAACAAAGGGAAGTAAACAAGGTCGATAAGGTCGTAATTTAACAAAGCCTTAGTACCACTAACGATTAAGACACCGAGTCACCTTAGAAGTGCTTTTCAAGTTTCAAGTGCAGAACCCAAGGAGGAAACAAAAAATATGCAAATCAGGAATGTGGCAAAGTGCAAGATCATGCTACGTGTGCAAAAACTGTAACAAAAAAAAAAGACCTAAATTCTCACATTTTGGTCATCCACTCATAAAATAATTAGCAAAACATTTTTTTTTTAAATCTGCTGCAGCTATGCACAACTGGAATGTTCAAAAATTATATAAATTATGATACAAGATACTCAAAAAAAAAAAAGTGATAATTGTCTCACAGCGAAGTAGATCATCACTAACAGCGATGCTGGTTCTACATTTGTCTTTGTGACGAAACACATCTCGCAAAATTAAGGCAAAAACCGAAGCAAAGCCGATAAAGCGACGCTTCATACATCCAAAGTAAACAACACATACAACGATACGAACAACACACGTGACCTTGGGAGCAGTCGTTCCTTCCTGTACATTATATAATACAGTTATTATATACACCACTATATACACATCACCACTTCCTCGATACAAACCCCGCCCCTTAACGTACACTCAAGAAAAAGGAAACAAATATCGAATACTCAGACCTGCCAGCTACGAAGAGGAATAATGTGTAGTATTACGTGGTACGTTTTTGATACAGATCCTTCACAAATCATTTGTCTAATGTAAAAACTGCAGTGTGCGTATATACGGGGTTTTATGGTGCCGCCGTGCATGTAAACGTTTCTAGTGTCTACTACGTTTAAACTAAAACAGATCACATACTGGTTTACCGTAAAACCCTGTATATATGCACATACGTTCAAAACACCTATCTGCCAATCATTCTGGACTCATATGACGATTGGTTCATCTACAGTTTTTATCAGGGAGGAAAAAGAAGACCATTTTGGTTGCATTTTTGAGTGATAACTCGTAAAAAACAGCTTCCTCTGATGTTAAAACGTGGCACTTGGCAGGTCTGAACACAAAGCAAAACACAAAACGGTGTATTCCGTAATGGCTGAATGTTCTTCGCTCTTCATTGCCCTCTAGTGGCCTGGAGGAAATTTTTCAGCATCAGACATAAAAAGTATAATAAAATAATGTATGTATGTATGTATATATATATATATAGAGAGAGAGAGAGAGAGAGAGAGAAAGAGAGAGAGAATTATGAAACACTTCCCTATACATTATATAATATGCATAAGCTCACATTCTTAGCAGAAACTTTAACTGAAAAATCTACGGCCTGACTGTTATATACGCGTTTTATATTGCACTCTTCACGGACTTACTGCAATCACTGGAAATATCTCTACATTCTTTTTAACACGAAAAACCTTATTCATGTACGTGATGCTATTTTGAACAGCCATCAAACACAATACAGGCGCTAACGGTGGGGTCGGTGCTAATCACTCGCAGGAAGTGATGCTGTGTATGAACGTAGTTCGACAACAGTGACATCATCGGGATTTAAATTCACCATCTCTTGACATTTAAGCAAAAAGCTCAAGTTATATTTAGAGGTTTTGTCATTGTTGTTTATGAGTTTGCCTAAAAACCTACTGGTGCTTGCCTAAATTTTGAGAATTTTCAGCGCCAAAATCTTCACATCAGTCGGTCTCTACGAAAAGCTTGACAAATACCATATACAGAACACAATATGAAACCCGTAATGGTGGAATGTTATTTATAGCTCCTTGTTCATCGCCGCCCCCCCAGTGGACCTGAGGACATTCACGCTGAACCCAAAACACAGGCGATTGTCACCGACTATCTCTGACTGCTTCAATCCAGACCAGCAGATCTCATACTGCTCTCACTGTGGCTTCAATTTCATTCCCAGAAACCAAAAAGTTGACAAATAAATATACAAAGAAGCGTTAATACACAATGAAAATGAACATCATCACATTTCTTCGTTCATCCGCGCCCCCAAGTGGCCTGGAGGACCTTTTCCAGCATTCGTTTGCACCATTACTTTCAACACACAATGACGATCAAGTTTCCGACCTCATTTTCCTCGGTGAAAAGATGAAGCCTGGACCAAAAGATGTTGATGGTATTCACAAAATCACAGCAGCTCCTCATTACCACCTGGTGGCCCAGAGAACTCTCTTCCTTCAGCTTGGACCCAAAACACCGCCGAATATTGTTTATTCCTTCAGCATTCGATCTGAGACTGCAGCTGCCTGCGCAGGGTGAGCGTGCGCCGATGAAGCTGCTGCATCTGCTGCATCCGGTCTCGCTGTCGCGCTAAATTCTGCGGCATCGGGTACCTCTGGCACCCATACAGGAAGCGGTAGGGGATACGGACGTGGCACGCGGTCGCCCGGCAACGAGGCTGCGGCATCGGAGGAAGCAGCATCCATCGTTTCCTCTCAGCGCAGTACCGGTACGCCTCTTTTCGGTACTGCTTGTCCACGTCGTCGCTGTTTTTCCAGCCACCGATGACAAACACGTCGTCTCCGAGAAAGCACACAGCGGCGCCTTCAACGCTGGTGACCTCCGGAGGCAGGCTTTCAAGGATCTCATCTGAGATTCGGGCACTAATTTTCTGCCGTGCGGCTTCATCTCGGACATTAGTGTAGCTTCTCGGACAGCACGATGCGGTGTGGTAAAAATTTGTGGACGCCACAGCCATCTGGAAGAGGCAGTAATTGTCAATCAGGGGCAAAGAATCGACTTCCTGCCACTGGCGGCTCTCGGTGTCGTAGCGCGTCGTCACTGTCTTGAGCCCATCATCGTTGTCCGTATCCACGGGGGTCCTCGCCGTTACGTAAACGTAGCGATCTTCAACACTAATCGCTTTCACGTCTCGCAAGATTTTTGGTGCTGATTCCAGATTGTGCCATTTGTCCTGCTCCGGTTCGTAAACACTTACATCCTTGAATCCCGGGCTGAAATTCCCGTGCCCTCCGATGCTGTAGAGGATATTTTTGACGCACGTCAGGCCGAACGAGTGCTTCCGAGTCGTGAGATTGCTCACTTGCTCCCAAGTGTTGCGATTCGGATTGTATCTTTCCACTGTTTTGGCGAATCCGGGCTCCATAGATCCTGCTACGTAGACGTATGAATCTGTAACTGCGATTGCGTGGCCATCAAGGTGATTATGGATGTGTGGAAGGTTCACCCAACGATCTTCATACACAAAATACCCGACACACTCGCTCAAATAGTCGCCTCCTTCCGAAACTCCACCGACCACCATGATGACGTCCATGTTTTGTCCGAATCGAGGCTGAAAAGCAGCCCAGAATTCCGAATCAGATGCTGATTTTTTATGGTTCTCAAAACGGATGGCGTGACTCTCCACAGCATCCGAGACGAGTTTGAGACACGCCTCGTTCCGCGCCACGAGCGGCTCGTTCTTCACCACCCTCGTCAGGTAAGTGGGCTTGATCTGAGGCAGCCTAAGGAGGCGGAAAAGCTCCTCGAAGTGCCTCTCGCGGTCCTCAGTGCCCCGACGCACCCACTTGACAACGGCGTCGAACAAAACCTCCTCCGAGTCGACGGTGATCTCGGCATCGCTCAGCCAGTCGCGCACCAGGTGGAACGGCAGCGTGTAGAACTCGTCGTCTTGGATCACCCTGTGGAAGTTGCGGCGTATCATTTCAGCGGCGCGCAACGCCAGCTGGTCCAGCGTGTACATGTGCGCCAGGCTGTGTACGGCCACGCAGTTCGCTAGGCTCAGCTTCCGCTTCAGGAAATCGCCACAGAACTCCTTCAGCTGCACCAGCAGGAACCTGACAGACACAAAAACAGGAACATTTAAAAATCAAGACAACAACATGGGATCATCAACGTTCTCTAGTGCAGAGGTTCTCAGACCCTGAGGAACGCCTCAGTAAGTAATATTTTTGGAGCAGTAGAGCATTCTATTTCTGAACAAATTAGGTTTGAGATGACTTTGGTGCTTGGACCCCTAAATATAATAACTTCTATAATATTATAGCCTACCCCCTGGACCCCATGTTGAGAACCACTGCTCTAGTGGACATTTATCGATTACTATGAAAAAGCTACTACGATGATGCTCGGGATATTTCAGAAAAGTGCACTGTGACAGAATTTATCAGAATATTGATATTACATTCTCGTATCAGCCAGCCTGATTGGTTAATATCCTCAGCAACCAATCGCTTCATTGGAAGATAAGAGAATTTTGTTTCTGGTAATTACGAGCTGTAATCTGTAGCTGTAACTTAGCATCATCACAGATTTATATTAACACGCTCGTTCTGATACGTTATCGTTACTATAGTAACAGCTCATTCACAGGGACGTGTACGTGTATAACCGTTAATATGGTGAATTCTTGCCTAAGGAGAAATTTAACGTTTATGGAAGGAGTCTCCAGTGTCGGAGGTAAAGCTATAGGTTTTCCGACATCTTCAGGACAGAGGAGTTTACGCTTCTTTGCGGTTTCTCGGTAACATGCGTAACAAGCTGCGGTTTTTTTTGGCTTATTAGCTTAAAGAGAGACAAAACGACTGTTTATAGCTGCTATAACGTAAGTGACAACAGGAACTAACTCGCTTCACTGTTCCACAACATTAAATGTAACTATAAAAGGATGTAAAGTACAACATGCTCATTAATACTTTTAAAATTGTACGTGTTGGTAACTCGCTGTGGTATAAGAGAAATAAAAAACATTGTTGACTGTTTTCCTGTTACAGCATAACGAAGAGTTTTATTCCTTATATAATACAGTGGAAATAAATCTAACGTAATAATAATAATATAATTATACATTTAATTTATTAGCTACTTTTTGACCTTTTATGAGTAGCTATTGTTCGTTAACTTGATCATGTTTTTTGGGTCAAAAGATTCACTGACCACTTTATTAGGAACACCTGCTGATTCATGCGATTATCCAATCAGCCAATCAGGACGCAGCAGAGCAAAGCATTAATATCTCGCAGATACAGGTCAAGAGCTTCAGTTAACGTTCACAACAAAAGTGTGATCTCAGTGACTTTGAATCCAGTTTGAGCTGACAGTAACTCAAACACTCTTTACAACCGTGGTGAGCAGAAAAGCATCTCAGAACACACAAAACATTCAACCCTGAAGTGGATGAGCTACAAGAGCAGAAGACCATACCGGGTTCCTCTCCTGTCAGTCAAGAACATGAATCTGAGAACACAGTGGGTAGAGAAACACCTAAACCATACGAAGAAGAAGAAGAAGATCGGAAGCAGATCAGGTGAGGGTCTTCTAATGGTTTCAGTGAGCCTGTGAGCACTGTAGCATCAGATGCAGCTTTAAGTGAGAAGGTTCCTCAGCCTGAGAAGATGATGGTACCGGCCCAGTGGCAGGGAAGAGCACGGTTCTGAGCGTGCACTGCACCTTTAATGCAGGTAAAACAGCAGACTATACAGAACCCTGTTACACAGGCTCAGGTCTCACCTGTCCGCGAGCTCCAGCACCTCGTGCACGTTGCTCGTGCTGACGCGGATCTCTCCGGTGTACATGAACTGCACGACGCCCTCGACGGTCTCGCGCTCGGGCCCCGCCTCGCTGCTCCACTCCTTCATCTCCACGCGCCGCGACACGGACTCCGCGAACTGGCCCCCGAGCAGCGGGGTGAAGTAATCGGTGGCGGCTGCGAGCACAGACCGGTGCGCGCCGAGCTCGAACCCACTGCCCGCGCCCTCTCCTCCTCCTCCTCCTCCGCCGCCGCCGCCGGCACCGCCGCCGCTGAACGCCAGCGTGACGTCGCAGAAGAGCCCGAGCTTCCGCTGCTCGTTCTGCCGCCGCGCGAGCTCCGAGCAGTGCAGCGCTGAGGAGAACTGCTCGGCCTCCTCCGGTTCACCGTCACTCGCCAGAGCCGCCGACGCTGCTGCTGCTGCCGCCGCGGGCCGGTGCGCCTCCTCCGGGCTCGCGCCTGAACCCGAACCTGAGCTCCGGCCTGGATTCGAGTTCGAGTTCGAGTTCGGGCTCGAGTTTGGGGCCGCCGCCGCCGCCATGTCGCGCGCCTCTGCGGGTCGGAACCGTAACAAACGCGCTAGCTCGGTTCGGTAAAGCACACTCAGACACACGCACACAAACATAAACGCCGGAGACAGGCGAAGCAGCGCACGCGCACACGCAACACGGATGACGTTGCCATAGAGCTGGAGCTGGCCGCTTCCGGAAGTGAAAGTGACAGGTCATGAATTATCCTTAATTATATTTTAATTTTTTTTAGACTTAATGTATTAACTACCGTTAACTAACTATCATTAGTGCGAAATTTAATAGCTTTAAAATAATTAAAAATAATTATACACGTTATTTGCAAAGTCACGATCTGTTCAAGGACTACACTACCCACAATCCTCCAGTGCTGCCCACCCAATCAGAAACGTCGCCGTTACCATGGAAATGTCACTCTGAAACGTCGTGCCTGACCAACAGTTATGAGTGTTATATTTAGCAACCAAAAGCTACAACTTGCTTAGAAAACAAAAATATATTTTGTGAATGATTCATTTTAATGTGTAAACAGGGTTGAAACGAAGTCGACGTGCACGCGCAGAGCGCATGACGTTGCAGTATAAATATGCCACAATTAATTTTTAAACTCCTAAAAAAAACCATAGCTATCTGTTAATCTTTATACACAGAGTTTATAACGAGTGAACTTTCATCCTTAGTAAAAGCTAAGTGCTATTGCTAAAGGAGTAGTTTGCTAGCTTGCGAGTTCAAGAAATCCACTTCCGGTATCAGTGTGACGTGTTCACTTCCGGTACAGTGACGTAATCCACTCCGCATCGCCAGCAAATTTCCTCACAGACGCAATTATTTTTTCTTTAAACAGAAACGGAAACCGTTGCTCATTATTCTGAAAAAAAAGTTTTAAACATTTATTTGGCATTAAATTAAAACTAGGATTTTAGTTTATTATGGAAATGTTGTTTAATCTCCTCAACATTCATAAAGATACATACATGAGAATAAAGGCTGAATTTTATGTCCATTTTTAGTCAAATGTTTTATTTCTTTTCATCCTTCTGCTCTGTTTAATCCGTTCTGGTCCAATCTTACTGAAAGTCGTAATAAAGTAAGATATTAGATAACAAAATGTTTCCTAAGCAGTTTCCCACTAACATACTCTAATGTGCTGGACTTCATTTTATTTAGCTTAACCAGTTAGCAAGCTAGCACAGTGGACTAGCTAATAGGAAGCTAGTTATCAAGCTGGCCCGTTATCATGGTAGCTTGTTAGAAAGACTACTAGTTATCAAGCTAGTTATTACCCTAGTTATTACGCTAGCTAATAGGAAGCTAGTTATCAAGTTGGCTAGTGTAATCACTGTCTGTTTTTACAACACACTGTTTTGCACATTACCTAGCTTGAGAACCTAACACTCTTGCTAACTAGCTATAGTGATAACTAGCCAACTTAATAACATCCTATTAGCAAAACAGGTAGGTAGTTTGGGAACCAGCTAGTTATTACACCAGCCAAAGAAGCTAGTAATCTTTTTTAGGTTAATATTTTATTTCTTTCTCTTCTGTTGGGATCAAAATGAGCCCAAATATGAAAGTGATGCTAAACATCAGAGTGATTTTAGACGACTAAATTTCTCCTAAATGACTTTTCTACTATGATACTATCATCACTTATCCTCCAGATATATTGCTGAACACACACACACACACACACACACACACACACACACACGAGATAACCAAGAATGACTTTATTATATTCTACAATATTACAGTTTTAAGCATATTTAAAAAAGGAAAGAAAACAGAAGATAGCAAAAAAAGCTGCTTGATTTCACAATTAAATACAGAAACATAAAAACAGGGTTGTAGCGGAGAATCCCAGTCTCGCCCCAAACACCAGAATAAACAGGAAGTGATGTGTGTGTGTGATTAGAGGAGGAGGGAGGTCATGCAGCAGGCTGGTGAAGGAGATACAACCGTTACTGAGGCGAAGAGGGAAGCTGTAACACATCAATACATTACTGAACCACTCAAACTCACACACACACACACACGCACACACAGTAACAGCAGACATCAAACTGAATCGTCTTCCAGTTTCAGTAACGAGCTACAAGTGTGTGAGCTGCTTTCATTATGTTCATTACTGAGAAAAGCAGACAAATATGTGTGTGTGTGTGTGTGTGTGTGTGTGTTTGTGTGTGTGGGTGTCTGGGTGTGTGTGGGTGGGTGTGAGAGACAGGTTCTTCCTGATTTTATCATTAACAAGCTAAACTTTAAAAAAAAAAAAAGTTATCTTTGCAGTTTGGCCGCATCCCAATCCTGCTTTTTAACGCACCCTCGTCCACTAGTGAACTTCAAGACCAAAAATTACCCAGAATGCTTTGCTCCACAATTTATAACACTAAACATTTGTCAAGCTAGCTAGCTATCAAAGTAGACTAGCAAATAATAAGCTAGTTATCATGGTTAGCAAGACTACTAGTTGTCATTTATCAGCTAGTGTAACTACTAACTGGTTTCATAACTAACTGTTTTTTGCAAATTACGTAGCTTAAGAACTAGTACTCTTGCTAACAAGCTGCCATGAACTCTAGTCAGCTTGAGAACTAGCTTCCTATTAGCTAACATAATTAGCAAAACAAGTAGTTAGTTATGAAACCAGCTAGTTATTACACTAGTTATCAAGGAAGCTAGTTATCAAGGTTGGTAATTAGTTAGTTCTTAAAGCGCCTAGTAATCACAGTAGCCAAAGTGATAACTAGCTTCCAATTAGCTAGTGTAAATCAGCGAAACAGCTTGTTATGAAACCAGATAGTGAGTTATCAAGATTGTAAGCAAGTCTACTAGTTCTCAAGGAACAAAAAGAGGTATGAAACCAGCTAGTAATTATGCTAGCTGATTGGAAACTGATAGGAAGGTAGTCATCAAGCTGACTATTCATCATAGTGGCTTGATAGCAAGTCTACTAGTTCTCAAGCTAGTTAATTAGCAAAACAGTTGAAACCACTAGAAGCTAGTTAACAAGCTGACTAGTTATTTGGTAGCTTGTTTGTAAGACAAATAGTTATCAGGTTAAGTAATTAGCTACACAGTTAGTTATGAAACCAGTTGGTTGTTACACTAGCTAACAGGAAGCTAGTTAGTAAACCATTTAGTTATCATGCTAGCGTTTTAGCAGGCTGTAATGACATCGCAGTGTTCTTGCTGTTGGAGTGTGTGTGTGTGCGAAGTCGCTGAAGCACACTTACAAGGCGCTAGGGGCAGTCGACGTGTGTGTGTGTGTGTGTGTGTGTGTGAGACGCAGCGGCGGACGTTAAATAAGTGTTCCCTAATCTTCACGTGAATATAAATAGCGCACTTCATTCTCCCTCCACCTCCGGGTTATACTCTGAATTAAGCACGGCGGCCATGACGGTCACATGGACATGTGCTCAGGAAGCACGTAGGAGATGTCGTCCCACGGGTGGCGGTACAGGCCCTGTTTCAATCGCTTCTGGTCCAGGTAGTGGCCTAGGGCATAGGGAACATGAGCAAAAAGACTTTAGCACACTAGCTTGATGGCTGCGTCCCAAATCACATGCTGAACAGTACGTCAAAATAGCGCCCTCTGCGCAGTAATGTCTGCTGGTGCACTATTTAGTGTGTTAACATGGTGGTTTGAGACGTAGCTTATTATCATTATCAGTGAAACCAGGGCTGTGACACTCTTAAGTGTTACTCTGATGCACTACTGAGTGGAGTACAGTGCAGTTTGTTACACAGCCCATGCTGGTGTGTTGTGTGTAATGTGCTGTACCGATGAAGCCCATGCTGCGTCCCAGAACGAAAATCCCGTTCAGAGCGCCGATTTCCACAAACTCGTCCGCCTCGTCTCTGAAACACACACACACACACACACACACACACACACACAAAGGGAGCGTTACAAATCATGACCACCTGCTGAAGTGTGCGCTTAGTAGTGCTCTTGTGCTCTTCAGAGGACGTGTGCACGTGTTTACCGAGTGAATCCTCCACACGTTCGCAACAAGTCCACAAACGCCACGCCTATCAAACCGTCCACGTTCAGGATCAGGTTCGGCTTCTGTAATGGAGAGAGAGAGAGAGAGAGAGAGAGAGAGAGAGAGAGAGAGAGAGAGAGAGAGAGCACAGAGAGACATTATCGTTTGTTCCAGAGATTATAACACATTATTTATTCATTAAAAACAATAACTTTTGTAACTTTCATTTTTAAAATTCAAAAAAAAGTTATTGAAGCATTTAGAATAAAATAAAAACTGATTTAAAATAAACAAGCAGCAAAACAAAACCCAGGATGTAAATTACTCAGCATGTGCTGGGGTTTGGTCTACGACAAGACACACACAGAGACGCACGCAGACACACGCGCAGAGACAGACACACAGACACACACACACACAGACACACACACACACACACACACACAGACACACACACACACACACACACACACACAGACCTTGGAGGTGGTGATCTTCTCGACGTCGAGCGCGTAGTCCAGCAGCTGTGTGGCGGGAAAGTGCTGCTTCACGAAGTCCTTCAGGATCTGCACTCTCATATCCGGATTATTAATCTGACAACAACAAAGAGCAGCGATGTACTTAAATATATATATATAAAATAAAATAAACATACAAACGAAACAAATAAATAATCTATAGTAAGAAAAATGTTTATCTAAAAAAGTTATTTATATTAATTATAGCGTAATGTGTATTTATTTTTATTAATCATTTCAGCTGTTTTAAATGAAGTATATAGATAGAGGTATACATAGCACCTAGTATAAAGTGTGTGTGTGTGTGTGTGTGTGTGTGTGTGTGTGTGTGTGTCTCACTGATTTGACGCGGTGTCCGATGCCCATGATGAGTTTGCCGTCCTTCTTCATCTTGTTGACGAACTCCATGGGCAGCATGCCGCTGTCAAACGCTTTACTGAACTGTTTAGCAGCTGCGTCCAGAGCGCCACCGAACCGGTCACCCTGTAACACACACACACACACACACACACACACACACTTAATGGCGTCTTCTCCTAAAAAGACTTACAGAGATTAAACTCAATTATATTTAGTGCCATCCTCCATCCTCTGAAAAGATGGAGCTCCTCATTCTCACTGTATAATCTGACTATTATTGCTAAATTTATTTCTGAGCGAGCTTGCTAACTCTAGCTAGGTAGCTAGTGAGACCGAGCGTGTTAGCTAGCAGAGAGATCCACATTATAATGAAATGAAACACTCTCTCGAATCTACATATCGCATGTTTTCATCTAACAATAGAGAAAATACAAAATGGCAAAACAGAGCATCTGATTGTTTCCTTCCCAGTATGATTATATAACGATGCTCCGCCCATAACCACACCCACAAACTGCGCACGTAGTTGTGGTACAGTGTCGCGTGCGTGTCGCGTGCGTGTCGCGTGCGTGTCGCGTGCGTGTCGTGCAGGACGTACGATGGTGAGCAGGCCGGATGTGAGGCTGGAGACGAGGTCTTTCCCGGCACGGGCGCACACGATGGTGTTATGAGCTCCGGATACAGCGGGGCCGTGATCCGCCGTCACCATCAGACACATCTCAATGAACTGACACGCGTAACGGGGCAACCTGCCGTGACACACACACACACACACACACACAAACAATAAAACACTCAGCATCAACTCAGTGCTCTGTCTTCACAGAAATATGTGCTTCTTTTTTCGGAGACTATAGTTTTCGAAGGGCCTTTATTTTTCCACACAGTGAACAGATGATGTTTACGTGGCCTATATAGTGAATAAGGGGTGTGTGTGGTTTGGGACACGCCCACAGTGAAGTACAGCGCTTCAGTTTCCCGGTGTTCATTCACCGTTCAGCTTCAGCGGCTCAATCCCAGACATTATTCACGATGACCGGATTATTTGAAACACTAGAATTATTCTTTCTAGATTTTTCTTCTTCAAAAAACATTGCTAGTGCATTGTTAATATCTCGCGTGTCATTTTTTTCAACAGTATGTTTTAGTTAAAATTTGTGCTAGTGCTTGGTACGCATCTTCTATTTGAATGCACACTGTTTTTGCAATCGAATGTGCAGTTTTATCTTAAATTCGACAAATATCGGAAGTTTGAATTTTAATTTGACAGCCCTAGAGCAGACGAGAGGACAGATACAGCGCGAATGGCTAAAATGTCGGTGACATTAATTGCTATGTAAACAAACACGCATGGAAACACGATGGTCAATATCGAGGTCAGCAGAAATGATCGAGGTCATGTCCTTATATCGTACGATAAGTCGATAACGTAATTATCATGACAGGCCTACCTATATACAGTGAATAGGGTGTGTGGTTTGGGACACGCCCACAGTGGACAGTGAGTAGGGAGTAGGGGATAGGGACACTGTACGAGTGCGTACCTCCTTTGGAACCAGAGCAGGCCGAGAACTCCACCTAAACCCATCTCCTCCTTGAAGACCTCAGTGATGGGCATGCCGGCGTAGATCAGCTCCTGTCCCCGCTCATCGCAGATACTCGTCATGAAGGAGGCCGGCTTACGGATCAGACCCAGCTCCTACACACACACACACACACACACACACACACACACACACACACACACACACA
>CM040465.1:1116797-1181120 GCA_022758105.1 Pangasianodon gigas | reverse complement strand
GATTAGAAAAGGTTTAAACCACCCCTTACGATCCGAATGAAATTTTAATCGGTTTTGGCCAATTCATTCCGATTGACGTGTTTACATGTGACTTTTTAAATCTGATTGTGCTTCTAGTCCAATTACGATCGGATTATTAGTGTCCATGTAAACGCAACTAATAATAAATAAAAAGACTGTGGTAAAATAATAACTAAAAAGAGTGGGGCTGCTGTGCGTGCAGGCAGTTTAGAACAACATCCGTATTTCAACCCAGTGGCATGACAACACCGGCCCTCGCAGTCAAAAAACAGCCCGGAATCCTCCCGGTGCTCCCGATTAGCCAATCCGGGCCTGGTTCTAGGAGATATTTATACCAAATCATTTCGATGACAGACTTTGGCTCAGGCATTTCAGAATGACAAAAACAACATTTGAGATGCTGCGCAATGAGATTGGTCCACTGGTGTCGCTCTCCACCATTTTTACCTTTCTGAACCAATTACCCAATCACACGATTTGTTGAGGCAAAGTCACATGACTTTTTATGATGCGCATCGAGGAATTTATTCGGTAAATGTATTTCCATCGTAGTTTATGCGCATGTCTTCTTATCAAATAAGCCTCAATTAAGTGCAAAGGTTTTTTTTTTTTTTTTTTTTGAGATTTTATTCGCATCTGTTGTTTCCTTCAGCTTTTTATAATTTTTTATACAATATCCCAAATTTTGCATAACAGTATGGATGGAAACATCACTATTGTCTCTCATATGAAACCTTCTACTTCACTAGATGTTAAACTCCATCCTGGGTTTTGGAAACCTCCCTTATGCTGGTTTTTTTTGTGTGTTCCTGCTGCCACCTGCTGGCCGCCGCTGGTATTGCACACGGAGATTTAACGTTTCATATCTCAAATCCACAACCAGCCAATCACAGTTACTTGTTTACTCTTATTACATGACGTCACATGAATTAAATCACGTAGTTTCTATCAAACATTAGCTCCAGTGCAATGCTGCTGAGTTAAAACTGTCGCAATTGACCTGAATTCACCCTAACTACAAACGGATTTCATGACAGTTAAACAGAAATGTACTTGTTGTTACTAGTTACTACAGCGAGGCGGATTATTTTCCTGTAACAGCACGTCCTGAATGTTGTATTCCTGACATGACTGACTGTTGCAGTTTGCACAGTTGTCCAGCAGAGGGCGGTGCGCGCGTGCATTTCCTTCTCTGCCACAAACTTACAGCAAGAGAAGAAAACCGAGATGTTTTGTTGCGGTATCTGATCCTAATAATAATCATCTCTGCCATAAAACATCTCTGGCAGAGTTTTACAGGTAGATCTGATCGCGTTTAAAAGAAAAGTTCGTCACTGTGTTTGTGTCTGAGGTGATTCACTGCGTTACGCTGAGGTAAGTTAACGGTCATGGAAACAATCAGTGGCCGTATTCCAAATGAGTTCCTACTCCCTCTGTGAGTGCACTACATAGGGTACGACACAGTGACGTCTACACCCTGCGTAGTGCACTACAAAACCAATGGAGAGAGGTTTGGGATTCAGCCTTAGTGGAAGGATCCAGTGTTTGGTTCTGTTAGCTAATTTATTATTAATTAATTAATTAATTAATTAATATATTTACTTACAGTGTAATAGATTAAGAGTAAAATTATGACGTTTGATTAACGTACAAAAACCAAAAAAGTTAAAACTAGCAAGTGCAAACATGGCTAAAATCATCTGATATTTTATCCTTATCTGATTCTTCTGGTTTCTTCTGCTTTTCTGATTTAAAGTGGGTTTTATTTATTTATTTATTTTCTGGATATTGAAGTGTGTTTAGTTATATATACATATATGTATATATATATTTAACTAAATACACTTCAATAATCAAAAAATAAATATATATATATTTATATTAATGCACTCAATATATATATATATATATATATATATATATATATATATATATATATATATATATATTACTTTGCCATTGCTGTTATGTTCCACAGTGTTTTATTTCATCCTGTAAAGCCTGTTCTTCCCGAAAGATCGGAATAAACATGTAAGTGTTTACACCCATCAGCCATAACATTATGATCACTGACAGGTGAAGTGAATAATATTGATTATCTCGTTACAATAGCTCCTGTAAAGGGTTGAGATATATTAGGCAGCAAGTGACCAGTCAGTTCTCGAAGCTGACTTTGACAGCGGCCAAATTGTGATGGCTAGATAACTGGGTCAGAGCATGGGGTTTGCTGGCCATCAAGTCCGATCCATGGAGGCCCCACCTCGCAACTTACAGGACTTAAAGGACCTGCTGTTAACGTCTTTGTCTGATCTCTGTATTTCTTTGTGAATGCCAATCTGGCCTTCTGATTCTTACTGATGATGAGAGGTTTGCATTTTGTGGTATGGCCTCTATATTTCTGCTCTCGAAGTCTTCTTCAAACGGTGGATTGTGATACCTTCACCCCTGCCCTGTGGAGGTTGTTGGTGATGTCACTAACTGTTGTTTTTGGGTTTTTCTTCACAGTTCTCACAATGTTTCTGTCATCAGCTGCTGTTGTTTTCCTTGGCTGACCTGTTCCATGTCTGCTTGTTCTATTTGTAAATCAAGTGACCCCATGTGTGGTTGTGACCCCTAGTTTAGGAACCCCTGCCATAGATTTCCTACTAATCAGAAAAACTTAAAGAGTTTAACTGAAGGATCTAAAGTTCTGATTATAATAATTTAAATCTATTTTTCCAGAATTTTTTTCCCTTTTAAATCTTTTATAATGGAATCAGTCGAGGCTGGACCATGTTCTTTCACAACATCTGCACACACTCCTGCTCCAGCTCGCTCACAGGTAAACGCAAGCTAAATGAAGTATCCCTCACATGATAATCATCATGTTAATGTTTGTCCATTCCACTGCAGGTTTGTTCAATGAGGAGTAAAAAAATTAATTTGAAAACTTGATTTCTGTCTAAGTGTATAATTATTATATAGTGTATAATTATTATATACTATCAAAGTATGTTATATAGTGTGTGTATGTATAAACTCTTGCTTTGCTAAAATAAATATTCTTCTTTGGTCATTAGCTGACTTCAGATGGCTCACCAGTAAGCTCTCTGGTGCATGTCACACCACAGAATGGAGAACTCCAGAAGAACCCTATAAAAAAAGAAGAACCTGAAGATGAAGGCTCTATCTGTAAGGGTGCACTACAATGCACTTTTTAGTGTAACTAGCTTTAATTTTCACAAACACAGTTTGCTGCTCAGATTTTTTTATTGCGCTGACAGTATTTAAATTCAAATGATGAAATTTCAGATGGAGGAGCATCAAACTTTGTGGGACACATCACCACTGTGGACCAACAGAATGAAGGATTTCAAAAGAAGCCTGTGAAAAAGGAAGAACCGGAAAATGACGACTACCTCTGTAAGATAACACGACATATTAGAGACTATTTGCACCTAAGAGCTGCTGCTGTAGTCATAATGACACTCCTGTGCTCATCCCAGGACTTTTATTCACTACTCATTTTGAACTTCCTTTCAACACGCTCAGTACTGTTATTCTTTATTCTTTTAGACTTGTATTTCGTAAAGATTTATAATCCCACTATCCAGTATCACCCAGAAGACCCCTCAAGGTTTCTTCCTCATGTCTTCTCAGGGAGTGAAACATGATTCCGTAAAGTTGCGTTGTGACTATCGTTAAAAGTTCTGTACAACTAAAATTTTGTTGGTTCCTATGAAACTTTAGGAATTAGCAATGAATGGAGACAAAATCATACATATTTCTGTTTTATTGTATTTATCAGTTGTTTCACACTATCCAACATCAAAGATCTTGCTACAACCAAAAGCTACAACCAAAACACAGCTGTAATATATAGTCAAACATAAAAGTATCAAGGACATATCTGGTAAGCTTTAAAAGTCCTGAAAAAAGTTTATATGGACTTTCTTTTATTTCCATTGTTGTGTCCTGAAATTCCAGACTGTGAGCATTGCAAATTCTTCTTCATCAACAAGTGTGAGGTTCACGGTCCAGCTCTCTTCATACCTGATACACCTGTTCCCATGGGTATCACTGATCGGGCCAGACAAACTCTTCCTCCTGGGCTAGAAGTTCGGAAGTCTGGCATTCCTGATGCTGGTCTGGGAGTGTTTAATATGGGAGAGACTCTTCCAGTTGGTGCACACTTTGGACCCTACCAGGGAGAGCTGGTGGACCAGGAGGAGGCCATGGACAGTGGTTACTCTTGGGTGGTAAGTTAGATTCTTAATTTTTTTAAAAAATTTATGAATTTGTCATAGGTCTTAATGTAATGGAGATAAAGTATGCTCCTGAGACAAAGGCCCAATCCCAATTCTATTTTATTCCCCTTCACCTACCCCTACCCCTACGCCTACCCCTTCCCCTTGTTTCTTGAAACAGAGTGTCAAGGGGTAGGGGTGAAAATATTCCCTTAAGAATTGGGACACCACTACTATACCGTTACACGTCATCATACGTCATCTAGGTCCTAATTCTCTCTCTCCAATTGGCAATATTTGAGAAAAAAGTTTAGCAATTTCTAATTATTGGGGGGACTAGCCCCCCTCAATGTCTTTGGTGGTTACAGCCCTGATCAGACATGAAAATATGTTGTGGCACTGTCGTGCAGTCTGTAATGATATGACGTTAGCAAACTTTAGCGATTATTTGCAAACGTTTCTTTGAATAACGTCACCGTAAATATGAACACACGATTGAATGTAACATAAAACAAATGACTTATGTTCATTAAAATCTTTATTAACGTCAATAATGCTTACATTTGTGGGTCTTTTTGTTCGCTCGGGCAGCCATGTTGCCGCTGTAGCCGGTTTACGCTGAGATAATTCATACCCCTTTGTTTGAAGTGTGGTCCCGAAAAATCTTCGTTTGAAGGGCTATCTGGCCCTTCCCCTTACCCCTACCCCTCCAACCAAAAGAGAATCAAGACAAGGAAAGGGGAAGGGCTAAGGGGTAGAAATGGGATTGGGCCAAAGAATGCACAAAATTGAATGTATTCTTTCAGTACAGCTCAAGATATCCAGATGGTCTTTGAAAGCATCATCATTTGTTCTATTGTTGTTTGCTCCACAATCATGTGCGTTATTAAGTAAAAAAGTTATCAGCTGTAACCTTCCATCTTTCACTGGGATGGACAAAATAAAGAGCAGTTGTTTGGCATACAGGTGTGCATTGGGACTGGGACTTACATCATTCATTCATTCATCTTCAGTAACTGCTTTAATCTGGTTAGAATCATTGTTTAGGGGAGCAGGTGGGATTGGTCAGAGTTTCTTTAGGATCAGGCAGGAGCGTGTTTGAAAAAAAAAAAACGTCATGCACATGTCTCTAGTTTGGCGCTCAAGAATGCTGGGATTTCAAGGGATTCTGTTTCTATTTCACCCTTTCTACATGCCAGTGGTGGTATGGATTACCTGGATCCATGTATGTGTGCATGTTAAGACCAACAAAGTCATGTAGCAATGCACTTATTACTCATCTTGTTCTGCCACTATCCCCATCAACTAAATGATTTTCTGAGCTTGTGACTAATGCATTGCTAACTTGGGTGAGTGGATTTTCCTTAACCTACCACTTTTTTTGCTGAGCTTGCTGATTAAGCTGGCATCCTGCTAGTTTGGTGCCGCTTGTTTTGGAGTGGATATTCCCTCTACACAGTGTGTTTGTTTTTTTAAACTTGAATCCGTTTGTGGGTAGCTACAATTGCTCACACTCAGAATTGACTCAGAATTGACCATCTCAAGGATTCTATCATGAGACATCCCCTGCACTGACTGCACAGCAGTGCCTAAGTTGGCACAGTGTGTTGGCTGGCTTATTTGAATCCTAGATCAGTGTCAGGTCTGGCTCAAGCACCTCAGTCTAAAAAGTGTATTAGTTGTTTAGCCATTGTAAGGAGCTTTTAGAGAGGATTTGTCCCTGCAGTGGACGTACATTATTGCACTGGGCTAGGATATGGGGCGACTACTCTCTTGGGTAAGATGCATTTGCAAGTATGGTGCTCTGCCAGTAAAGGCCTTAAGGAGCAAGGTTGAGTTTGTGTCATGAAGTTTGTAACATGAACAAATGGACCGTTCGTGCGGTGCCTGTAGGACAATATGGTTCAATGTTCCAGTGCTGTCCCTGTTTCTTAGTGCCCCTTGTCTTGTCTGTGGGGCAGACCCTAGACAGTCCATGGCACTCAGTCTCATGGGCACTTGGTCTCAGAGAAGAGCTGTCTAATACTGAAGCAGTCCATACATTTCACCAGCATTATTCTCAATTCACTAAAAATGCTAGCTCCTCCATCACCCCAATGTGTGGTGGAAGTTGTTATGTTTACCCATTAGATTTAGCCAGGCCACCACATGCAGTGCCGGCATCTATTGAAGATGCTAAGAGTGATGATGGCAGCCAAATTGGTGAGGCTTGATGGAGCTGCTTGCATTGAAGGAATGGGCCTGCGGCTGCTCGTGATGTAGACGCCTAACAGAAGGCATCTGTTGGGGAGCAGTGCCATTGGCGAGAGATAATCACCACAGATGCCTCCCTATCACCACTTGGAGAATGGTGTGGTGCCACAGGAATAATGAGGGTATGTGATTTAAGGCCAGAATTGCATCTGGAATTGAGGACAGTATCAGCATTTGACTGAAGTTTTATCAAGGGTAAGTGACCAACAGTTGAAAAAGGAAAAATCTCTTCAGTTGAGGCGTTACAGGTCTTGCTAAAGAACACAACAGTGGCAGTTTGGTATATTTTCATCAATAGCCAAAAAAAAGCCTTAAGCTCTGAGCCATCCATACAGTCATCAAAGATTGCCATGAGATGTCGGGTCAGATAATGTTGTAATTGTCAGTTGTATTGATCATCAGTGTGACTGTGCCCAAGAGCAGGTAGCTCAGATCTGGCAGATGTTTGGCAAGGATCAGGTGGACCTCTTCATCATCAACACATTGCAGCTTGCTTGATGCACTGCCCACTATAAAATGGTAAATGGTCTGCACTTATATAGCGCCTTTTAACCTTAGCGGTTCTACAAAGCGCTTTACACTGTTTCTCACACACACACTCACACACATGCAAGGCGCTAGCCTGCCATCGGGAGCAACTTGGGGTTCAGTATCTTGCTCAAGGGCACTTCAGTATGTGGAGGGGCTGGGGATCGAACCGCCAACCCTGCGATTAGTGGATAACCCAGGCTACCACCTGAGCCACAGCTGCCCCAATTACTGACTATTACTGATTCTTCCAATGCCATACAGTATTCAGCAACTGCTTGTGGCTACAAGGTAACACCTTGGTTCTCCTTAGTCTTCTGAACACCCTGGTGGCTTCTTCCCTCAGCAGATCTGCTGTCCCAGATTGATGGTGAAATTTGGCATCCTTGGCCAGGTCATCTGTGTCTTGGTCTTGCCTCTCAAACTGAATTTTCAACGGAGGACTAGAACACAAGAACCCCTAGCCCTAGAACCCACGGTTGTGGCACCTCGTCCTTGAGGTGGAGTCTCTTAGGGACCTTCTTAATGATCCTATGCATGATGTTAATTTAAATTGGTGCTGGGGAGTTGCAATCTCTGATGATAAGTTTGTTTTACATGTGTTGGTGTTCAGATGACTCTCAGGTGACCTAGTGGCTGAAACTGTGATTTCTGGCCTTCAATGGGGGTGTGCCTGCAGAGTATTCCTTGCTGTTGCCATTGAGGTAAGACATAGTGGCTCCCTTTTCTTTTCTGCTGGCCCAGTCATCAGCATGCTGTCCATTGTACCTGCAGTTGATCAGTGAGAAAAAGAGAGAAATGCAGCACGAGGACATTGGCAAAACTTGCCAGACTTGCAGGTCAGAGCCTTAAGACTTGACTTGGTGTACCAAAGTCATTTTTGAACATCTCTGGTAATGCATAATAACATGTTTTGCAGATATTCAAGAGCGGGCGGACTGAGCAATACATAGATGCCAGGAAAGAGATATATGCTAACTGGATGAGGTAAGGAATACAGATCTGAATTCTCCAGATCATCTTTGGCTAGATTGTTTTGCATTTCTTCTTTGGTGGGAACCATTAATCTTTCCCCCTGCTAGTAACTTATCTCTCCTACACACTTCTTTCTCAGTTCCTTTTTCTTTGTATCTCTTTGATTCTCTCAGGTTTGTAAATTGTGCTCGTAGTGATACAGAGCAGAATCTAGTGGCATTCCAGTATCAAGGAGGTATCCTCTACCGCTGCTGTCGATCTGTCAAAGCAGGAGATGAGCTGTTGGTGTGGTATGAAGAGGAATACGCCAAATATCTTGGCATCCTGTTCGACTATCTCTGGGACAAAAAGTGCCCCACAAATGGTTATGTATACATATTGTAATTTTATTAGAATTGACTGGTTTTAAAATGATTTTAAATCTGTACTATAATAGGTCAGGTCAGTGTTTCTCTGCTCTAATAAACCCCATTCAACTTTTTATCTAAATAATAAGTTCTTCATTATCAGTTGAGTGTGAGAGAACATGGAAACAGAAACTACAACACTAAATAAAAACATTTTTCTTTACTGATCCCAAGGTAGGTCAAAAGACACTGCACACACCTATAAACATATGAATATCTTACATGGACAAACAAATAATGATCATTTCTGAATCAACCACTGATACTAATATCCATGAAAGTAAACAGTAGTACTGATAATGCATAAAATACATTTACAGCATTTAGGAGACACCCTTATCCAAGCAACTTACAGAAGTACTTTGTTGTTTCTATCAAAGAATATCCTCATGCTGGTTCAGTAGGTCAGGGACTAAGAATACCATTGAGCTAAAACCATGTTGGGGAGATTAGTGCGGCATGACTGAAAACACGAGATAATTATTTTTTTCAAAAATGGAAGTGTGAATTGAAGTGCTTGGTGAAGAAGTAGGATTATAGTCTTTGTTTAAAGACCACCACTGACTCAGTTGTTTGGACAGCTGGAGGAAGTCCATTACATGACCTGGGAGCCAGCACAGAGACGTCTTGATGCATGTCCTCCTTGTATCTTGAGGGATGTTGAGTCCAGTTGAGCCATGCTAGAGGCTCAAAGCAAGCTTGGTTCTGTGTGGAATGTGATAAGCAGGTGGTACTTGCTTGGGTTTGGGTTTTTTTGGGTTTTTTTGGCTTTGTAGGCAAGCACCAGTGTTTTAAGTCTGATGTGGGCAGCTAGAAGAAGCCAGTAGAGGGAACACATTCATGAGGAAGTGCAGAAGAACTTGGGAAGGCTGAAAACAAATCTTGAAGCTTCATTCTGGATCAGTTGCAAGGGTCAGATGGCATGCATAGGTAGACCTGCCAGGAGCAATTTGCAGTAGTCAAGTCTCAAGATGACAATGGACTGAACAAGTTAGCAATGTGAGGTAAGAAATTGGTTGTCCTGAACTACCCCAAAGATCACTGTCAGATGGTGTGATCTGAATGTTGTCCTGGAAGATGGACTTGATGTGGGGCTGCATTTCAAGGGATATAAAGCAGCTCAGTCTTGCTGGGATTTAGTTTCAGCTGGTAAGTTTCCATCCATTATAAGATGTCTGCCAGGCAGGCTGAGATCTGTGCAGAAACATGAGTGTCTGAGGGAGGAAAGGAGAGGATGAGTTGAGTGTCATCAGCCTAGTAGTGGTATGAAAACCCATGTGAGGTTATGACCTCACCAAAAAAACAGGTACGGAGGACAGAAGAGGACCCAACACATAACCTTGTGGGAGATCCACTAATTCCTAGGGTCTTCAGTACCATCAACCAAGAGCCTTAGCAGAAATTATGTTTGGTTGGAAGTGCTTGTAACATCTGACCTCTCCTCATGCAGTAACAGTTGATTTTCCCCCTTTCAAATTAACCTCATAGGCCACAGCCCTCAACTAGGTCTTCTAGCCTCAACTTGCAGGACTACAGTTGGCTCCTCCTAGATTTGTCACTCTCTAAACATTCACTACTAGCTGTAACATTTGCTGTAAGCTGCTGGGCAGCAACTTGCAGAGAAGAAAATACTTTCTGTCCCTAGGTGGTAGTGCCTACAATATTTGGCAGTCTAGCAATATTGGCATACAGGCAACCCTCCCCTCTTACATTATGCCATGTTTTATTCAATTATACAAATTTACCCAACACTATTTTAACCATTATCCACCGCAACAGGAAGGTAAGTCTTAAGAAGTTGTTTTTGGGGGAGTGCAAGCTTCTAAGGTATCCAGGTTAGATTATCCACTGCAGCAAGATGGGGAGTACTAAGCGTAAATGGAGTTATTAAATAACAAGTTTGCAAGAAAGACTGCATCTCAAACATCATCTCAAACTGTCATGCTAGCTACCTCCCCCTCTCCATAATAGCAGCCTACCTGTCTTGCAGCCACTCCACTCATTTTCTCAGTTCCTCTCTTTTCCAGCCTTGTCACCTAACACACCAACCTCTCACCCTTTAATTCACACATTATTCACATTCCTGCAGGCCTCATTATGCCAACCCCTGCTCTGTTCATCCAAACCCCCTGTCCCCCACACATCCCATACTGCCTTCACAAAGTCCTATCATTTGCCCACCAGGAGTTCCAAGCTTCTGCTACATCTTTGAATGCTCACCATGACCAACCTTCCCTTCTATCTAGACACTAAAGAATCATAACAAGAGTAAAAGCTATACTGACTCCAGCCACACCCAGAGTTTTTTAGTGCCAGCCAGAGGGGAATGGGCTCCTCTACTAAGCTTTGGTTCCTCCCAAGATTTCTTCCTTATAACTTCTTCCAAAGGGTGTTCTTCTTTGCCACTGTCACCTCTGTGCAAGCTCAGTGGAGGTTAAGATACTGTCATCTCTAGACTGTTCGTGTGTCAGAAACACTTTACAATAACACTCTACTGAACTGTGGCCAATCCAGTTCCCCATGTCCTCAGCATGATATAATCAGTCCCTTTTGCTACAGTTCATCATCCAAAACACAGATCCTTAATGGAATTTGGGCTTTGCCCCACAGACACTGCATCCCTCATCAGTCTGTTGATATCATTCTCTTCAGGTGAGTCCACAACACTTAGGGAGCTCTACCACATCATCCACAGCATCAAGGATGATCTTTGCATCTGTTGTTAAGAGGAGTAATCATTTATAATTCCACTATCTAGTATCACCTAGAAGAGGATAGGGTCCATTTTGAGTCAGGTTCCTCTAAAGGTTTTTTAAAAAAATATCTTTTCACCAATATGGACCCAACCAACTGCCCTCTGTGGTCCTCATTATCAAATCTGCCTGACCCTCTGGGCCAATTGTGCCGGCATCATAGTATTCACATCTTGAAAATGCATAGCTTTCAATTCAAATCATCCTGGTGGCCTTGCAGTGGATGTCAGAACTATACTTTTCACTGATTCTGGGCATGAGTGTGTTGCTCTACACCCAGATCTTGTAACAGATGTTATAATGTACCAATTGATGAGTGGAATAAGGTGGTGCTTTTGTTTAAATAGAAAATTTAGCACTAGGTGCTGACTGTGGGTGACAATCCATTAGCCCACAATGGGCATGAACATTTATTTACTAATGGAATTGTGAACTAATGGTTCTGGTGACTCCTCGAGTGGTCAGTCACTCAGAATCTGCAAAAAAGTGGAGCTTCCTCATCTTCCAGCTGAGAAGGGTATTTATAATACTGACTGTGTTGAACTGTCTGACTTATAAGCATAAGACTTCAATGTGTGTGTCTTATTATTATTATTATTATTATTATTATTATTATTTAATAGCAGGCAATATTGTCATTCTGCTCAGTGCCCTTACATTGGGACAGTTCATAACAGTATTGGTTGCATTTCCCATTTTACTTTCTAATATTTCTTTCTCCTTTTTGCTTCAGAAATGAAGAACAGCCTGCTGCAAGTCTTTTCCTGTTCCTTGTGTCCATTTTCCTATACATCTCAAGTTTACCTACAAAGACACATAAAGAGATGTCACCATGAGGAATATATCAGACTGTTAATGTCTGGAAAGGATCATTATGAGAATATAACAACCACTGTAACCTTAAGTAGTCAGCAAATATCTTCTGACACGCTCTGCACTAATACTCATCTTGAACAAATGCAGAATGAAATGTATGTTAGTAGGATAAGTGATACTCAGCACAGTACTCTCCAACAACAGATCCACACAGGAGGGAAGTCATATCAATGCTCAGAGTGTGAGAAGAGTTTCTGTGAGAGAGGTAATCTACAACGACACCAACTCATCCACGCAGAAGAAAGGCCGTATCCTTGCTCAGAGTGTGGGAAGGGTTTTACTCAAAAGAGTGATCTCCAACAACATCAGTGTATTCACACAGGAGAGAAGCCATATCGCTGCTTGCAGTGTGGAAAGAGCTTTTGTGAGACAGGTACTCTGCAACGACACCAACGCATTCACAAAGGAGAGAGGCTGCATCCGTGCTCACAGTGTGGGAAGAGTTTTAGAGAGAGCTGTGCTCTTCAACGACACCAGTGCATTCACACAGGAGTGAAGATGTATCAGTGCTCACAGTGTGGGGAGTGTTTAACTCAACTGAGTTATCTCCAAGAACACCAGCGTCTTCACACTGGGGAGAAGCCTTATCAGTGCACAGTGTGTGGGAAAAGTTTTACCAGGAAAGGGACTCTCACGAAACATCAACTCATCCACACAGAAGAGAAGCCGTATCCTTGCTCCCAGTGTGAAAAGAGTTTTATTCACCAGAGCACTCTGCATCTGCACCAGATCATCCACACAGGAGAGAAGCCCTATCACTGCTCCCAGTGTGGCAAGAGGTTCAATCGAAACAGTAATCTCCAAGCACACAAGCTCATTCACACACAAGAGAATCTGTATCACTGCTCTGAACGTGGGAAGAGTTTTACTCACCAAATTACTCTCCAAAAACATCAGCGCATTCACACAGAAGACAAGCCATATCACTGTTCAGAATGTGGGAAGAGTTTTAGCAAAAGAGGAACTCTTCAACAACACCAGCGCATTCACACCGGAGAGAAGCCGTATCACTGCTCACAGTGTGGGAAGAGTTTTACACAACGGAAAACTCTCCTTGTGCACCAACACATCCATACAGGAGAGAAGCCTCATGAGTGCTTTCAGTGTAGAAAGAGCTTTAATGACAGAAGTGCTCTCCAACGGCACCAACGCATCCATACAGAAGGGAAGCCATATCCCTGCTCCCAATGTGGGAAGAATTTTAGAGAGGGCAGCGCTCTCCAACGCCATCAGCGCGTTCACACAGGAGAGAATCTGTATCAGTGCTCACAATGCGGAAGGAATTTTACTGAGAAGAGTTCTCTCAGGAGACATCAGGTCATTCATACAGAAGAGAAACCGTATCAGTGCTCGCAGTGTGGAAAAAGTTTTAGCAGCCTAGGTACTCTCCAACAACACCAGCGCATTCACACTGGAGAGAAGCCGTATCACTGTTCTGAGTGTGGGAGGAGTTTCACTCAACGGGGTGCTCTTCAACGTCACCGGCGCATTCACACAGGTGAGCAACCGTATCACTGTTCACAGTGTGGGAAGAGTTTTACTCAACAGAGTGCTCTTCAGCGACATCACCGAATTCATACAGGAGAGAAGCCGTATCCCTGCTCACAGTGTGGGAAGCGTTTTATTCAAAAAAGTGATCTCCAACTCCACCGACGCACTCACACAGGGGAGAAGCCATATCCTTGCCCACAGTGTGGGAAGAGTTTTAATCAGCATTGTGCACTCAAACTCCACCGACGCACTCACACCGGAGAGAAGCCGTATCCATGTGCAGAGTGTGGGAAGAGTTTTAATCAGCACTGTGCACTCCAGCTACACCAGCGCACTCACACAGGGGAGAAGCCCTATCACTGCACACAGTGTGGACGTAGATTCGGCTATTCAAGTACATTTAAAACTCACAGATGCACTAACGCTGAGTTATCAGCTCTTAACACATGATGTCAAATCGAGAAAGACGATTATTAACTGTGTGATTTTACATGAACTGGACATACCAGTGTTGACCTCCTGTTGAAGACAAACAAAAAACATTGAATGTTAATGTTACACGGGAACAGGAACATATTCAAATTAAGAGTGTATGTTCTATTTTAGTCTTTATTGCTATTATGATGCACTGCATTAGTGAGTTCAACAATAAGACTTGCCAAATTTCTACATACAACAAAAATCAAGAAAATGAACATGAAAATATTTTGAAACTGTGTGTGTTTTACTTATGCGTAAGGAACAAAACATGGTAGGGTGTGCTGTTTTACAAAATTAATCAATGGCTTTGGACAAATGAGATTTGAGAATTCAGCATGGTGAGATGAATGTAAATAAAATGCTCCAGCAAGAGGCAAAATGTCATGTAATTTTTCTCAACTAGTGATGCAGTATTTGGAAACTCCTGGTACTAAACCAGGGAGCTAGAATATAAATTAATAATAATAATGCGCAAGTTGTGAACTGGCTCTGTTAACTACTGTTGCTGTGTGAGAGCATTTTTCAATAACTACAGAGGTGTAGCACCTCTAAATGCTGTGGCGAGACGCATTACAAGTTAAGATTCAACAGTCAACTCTACTCGTTAGTAGGGTTTTGTTGGAAGAAACAACCTACACAATGCCATTAGGAGAGAGTAGAAAATTTCAACATAGTTGAAACACATGGGACTTGAATAATTTAATGACTAATTCAAGCTCAGATTGTAGTTTTAACCTCAAACACAAGATCACTGGCTGTGGTTAACATTTATAGCTTTGGTAGGCCTAAATCCAGTCTTATATGACAGTTCTACTTCACAATCTCTACTTTCGACTCAGTATCTACTTTAAATGTACTACAGTATATTAACAACTGTAGGACAGCTGTACCTGCGCTAGTCTAAATGTATATTCAATATATAAACCACTGTAACAACTTTAGCTACATTAGCCTAAATGCACTATAATGCATTAACAACTATTCAACACCAGCTAAAGCCAGATTAGTCTAAATGTATATTAAATAGATAAACAACTAATAGCATGTGTTTCCATAAGAACAATTGTGTTTGTATTTGATGTAAGAAACTGTCATTTAACAATGTAAGCTTAGTTCAGATGTCAAAGAATTTCTTAATTTGGACATCTCAGAAATCTTTTTCAGGACAGAAGTGCATAAAGCGTGGAAGGTCATTAACCAAGGCTTCATCAGAAATGCTGTTCTTTTATTGACACATTTATCTGCTCTGGGGTTATCAGAATGCATATTTTTATACAGAAGAAAATAAAGTGGTAGAAAATAATGTCAGTTTCCTAAAGTCCAGCATTTCTGGACTGCATGGCCAATTTTGTGGCAGAAGGAACACTTTGATTTGAGCACACCTTTGTTTTGCATTTAATTGCTGAAATTTGAAAATCTAGTTTCTCACACGGAGCTGCGAGTGGTGGCTGTGTGGATAGTAAATCTATAGTCTGTACATGTGATTGGTCCAGGCCAGGTGCTCCAGCTGACTGTAGGTTCAAAGCTGGATGCTGGTGGGTGGCACCATTACCATGCACAGACAATATTACTGGATCAGATCTTAGTGACAGTGTGGGTGGAACCTCACTTTTCATCTCATCGGTCTGATCCAGCCTAGAGACTAGAACTACTCACTGATGTATTCTGTACCTGCAGCTTTAGTTAGGTGTATACCGGGAGCCAGGGAGCCGGACATACAGCAGTACCAGTCAAAAGTTTGGAAACACCTTCTTATTCAGTGGTTTTTCTTTATTTTTATTGTTTTCAACATTGTATATTAATACTGTAGACATCCAAACTATGAAAGAACACGTACAGAATTATGTAGTAAACAAAAACATGTTAAATACCCCAGAATGTTTTATATTTTCGATTCTTCAAAGTAGCCACCTTTTGCTTTAAAAGAGAGATACAGAAAGAGAGAGAGAGAGAGAGAGGGGGGGGATTGCTCATTTTCAATAAAGGATTAAATAATAACACTACAAGTAAGTGTGTGTGTGTGTGTGTTCAGAATCAGAAACAGGACACTGTGTTAATATTATATTATAATTTTATTATTTTTAAATAATCATAATATTAATTATATAATATAATATTATAGTTTTCTTTAAATTTTTCATATAATAAACATCATATATATCTTTAACATATAATAAATCATAAAATAATATTTATCTTAAAAAACAAACAAACAAGTAGTTCATCATTATTAGCCACAGATTGTAATATTATTGCCACTCAAGTGTTGGTCATATTCAATCCTGAAAAACTGAATGAGAGGTTGTTGGACCTCGATGCGTTTTAAGATGGGTAAAACCAAAAAGGTGTTGAGATTTTCATTTACAGTTAAAGTCCACCAGAGATTATATTTATCTTTAATCGTATCAAAATCTTCATCAGATATCTCCTTCATTTCCTCTCTCAGTGTGAACTCAAGCTCTTCAAATGTTTCTGCTCCTGTTTGTTTCAACTCTACATACATCTGTGCTAAGTCTGAATATTTAGAAAGAATGTTCCTTATAATATTACTGTCACAGGAACACCAGGCTCTGTCACCAACAGTCAGCGCCCTCTCTCCCCAGAGTTCTAATCAGCACCACCTGTCTCCAGTCACCACACTCATCAGGACTCCATATAAGCACACACCTCACATGCACTCTTTGTCTGGCCTCAACAAGGAATAGACCTCTTCTCTGTGAGTACCTGTGTTCATTTGAAGCTCCTCTACGTCTCCCTACGTTTTCTCCAGCATTTCTCTTCCAAGACACATGAGGTGTGTGCTCCACTCCCTCAGTTATTTACCTAGTGTCTCTATCTGTGTTACCCACCAGCCTGCAGTACTTATCTTTGTGTTTACCCTGTCTTTGCCTACCCATTGTTTGTCAAATCCTTTAATAAATTTGTGTTGGGTTCTCACCTTTGTCTCCGAGTCTGGTATATCCTGACAGAAGGTATATCCTGACAGACCTAGACAACATCATGAACCCAACCACCTTAGATCCAGTTGCAGCGCTGGTGGATAATCTCTGCCAAGTTCTGGCCGCTTCCGGATCCACACCAGTCACGCCCCTCAGCTCTTCCTCGTCACCAACTGTCATCACCAGTCCCATAGTCAATCCGGCACCCTACTCTGGCCTGGCGGAGGACTGCAGGGGCTTTCTACTCGAGTGTTCCCTGGCGATTGAGATGCAGCCACACCAGTTCCCCACTCAACGATCTAAAATAGCATCCGTCCTGTCTGTACTCACTGGCAGAGCACTGCAATGGGCAGATACCCTGTGGCATCAAGTGGGACCAGCAAGGCAATCCTTCCAGAGCTTCACGGATCACTTCCGGGAGGTGTTTGGACGTCCTGAAGGCGACTCATCTGTAAGTGAACAATTACATCACCTCAAACAAGGAAATAATTGTGTGTTTGACTATGCGTTGCAGTTCCACACCCTAGCCGCTGCCAGTGGGTGGAATGAACGAGCCCTCATAACCAACAACAGACGGGGACTCGATCCCTTCCTTCGTCTACACCTATCCACGTTTGATGACACCATGGGGCTCGAGCGCTTCATACAACTATCCATCCGAGTGGCTCGCCGCTTAGCCAGCTGTCCCCCCAGGTCCCTCCTCTGTCCTCAACTCCCTCTCTTCCAGAACCAGGAGTGGAACCCATGCACGTTGACTCCACGCGCCTCACTCTGCCGGAACGACATCGTTGGCTGACCCAGAGGCCTTGCGTATATTGTGCAGCCAGTGGGCACGTAATTCGCCCTCCCCGACCACCGGTGAGCTATATAACTTGTCCACAAGTTGGTGTGTCACCTCTCACCACGGTCATAGCTCTGAGTACTGCTAATTACTCTGTTTCTGTTACAGCCCTCATCGACTCTGGGTCAGCCGGCAATTTCATATCCGGAGAACTCTGCCATCAGCTCCAGCTCAGGAAAAGCCCAAACCCGGCAAGCTATCAAGCACACTCCATAACGGGAACTCCCCTCAGTCAGAGAGCCATCAGACACCGGGTCGGGCCAATACAATTACAAGTGGGCTGTTTGCACTCCAAGTCCATTGAACTCCTGATTCTGGAAAAAGCCACCTCTGATCTCCTGCTGGGACGGCCTTGGTTAGTAAGACACAGTCCTATAATTTTGTGGTCCACGGGCAAAGTCCTACGGTGGGGCGATCAATACTTCCCTGAATGTTTCCCTTTCCGTCCTCGGCCCCTCCCGGTCTGTACCACATTCATAGAAAGCCCTATAGAGCAACAGTCGGTGGATATTCCTGCCTGTTATAACCAGTACAAGGATGTCTTCTGCCCAAAACAAGCCTCCCAGCTACCACCCCATAGGCCATGGAACTGTGCCATAGACCTCATACTGGGTGAGCCAGTGCCTAAAGGTAAAATTTACCCTTTGTCAATTCCGGAACAAAAGGCCATAGAGGAATACATCCAGGAGACGCTACAACAAGGCTATATCGTCCCATCTACTTCCCCTGCTGCTTCCAGCTTCTTTTTTGTGGCTAAAAAAGATGGAGGTCTCCGGCCTTGCATAGATTACTGGGCACTCAACAAGATCACCGTTAAATACCGTTACCCAGTTCCCCTTGTTCCAGCAGCATTGGAACAACTCCGGGGTGCCCGGATATTCACCAAGTTGGACCTTCGCAGTGCATACAACCTCATCCAGATACCAGAGGCGGATGAGTGGAAGACTGCTTTCATTACCCCCACTGGCCACTACGAGTACCAAGTTATGCCCTATGGTCTTATCAATGCCCCCTCTGTGTTCCAGGGATTAATAAATGAGGTATTCCAGGAGTACATCAACCGCTTTATCCTTGTGTATATCGACGACATCCTAGTCCACTCCCGGGATATGGCTGAACATCTCCAGCATGTGTCAAAGGTCCTCCAGAGACTCCGGGACCATCAGCTCTACCTTAAGACAGAGAAGTGCACATTTCACCAACCCACAACTACCTTCCTTGGTTATCAGATTAGTGGCAGAGGCATCTGGATGGATGAGGGGAAGGTCCAGGCCGTCAAGACCTGGCCAATACCCACAACTGTTAAAGAGCTTCAGAGGTTCATGGGCTTCTCTAATTTCTAACGTCGGTTTATCAAAAATTACAGTTCTATCACCTCTAAACTTACCTCCCTCCTCAAGCAAAAGCCCAAATCCCTGTCCTGGACCCAAGAAGCCACCAAGGCCTTTGAAGCCCTGAAAGAGGCCTTCATGACGGCACTCCTCCTGCGCCACCTAGACTACAGTAAGCCCTTCGTGGTAGAGGTTGATGCCTCGACCTCTGGAGTGGGTGCTGTATTGTCTCATCAGCAGAAGGAATCCCTCACATCTCCACCCATGTGCCTATTTTTTCAAAAAAACCACCCCAGCGGAGCAGAACTACGACATCGGGAACCATGAATTGCTGACCATCAAGTTGGCATTGGAAGAGTGGAGGCACTGGTTGGAGGGGGCTCAGCATCCCTTCCTTGTCCTCACTGACCACCGAAACCTTGGGTATCTGCGTGAGGCCAAGCGGCTGAATCCCAGACAAGCCAGATGGGCCCTCTTCTTTACCCGATTTAACTTTGCTATTTCTTAACGTCCAGGGACCAAGAACGTGGAAATAGGATGGCACAGGACGTCAAGCAGTTTGTCCAGGGGTGCCAGGAATGCGCTATGTCCAAGACCCCATGACATCTGCCGTCAGGTAAACTCCTTCCCCTTCCGGTTCTGCATCGTCCATGGTCACACTTGTAGAGTAAACTTTATAACTGACTTACCACCTTCCAGTGGTTATACCTGTATCCTGGTAGTTGTTGACCGATTCTCCAAAGCCTGACGACTTCTTCCCTTAAAAGGCCTCCCTTCCGCCTTGGAGACAGCGGACCTCTTGTTTAACCATGTTTTCTGGAACTTCGGCCTCCCTGAAGATATTGTTTCTGACCGAGGCCCCCAGGTTATCTCCAGGGTGTGGAGGGCCTTTTTCAGTCTCTTAGGTGTGATTGTGAGCCTGTCCTAAGGCTACCATCCCCAGTGCAACGGCCAAACCGAGAGAAAGATCCAAGAAAACAGCTGCTTCCTGCGAACATTCTGCCATTTATTTTTAAACTCTAAAGAACTCCAATTATTGTTGGTCCTGCCATTATCTTCCTCCTTCTTGTTATTCTGTAGAGGATTTCTGTAAGAAAACAAAATGTTTTATTCTTTACAAGTATTCAGCCAGAGCCGAACTACAGCATGAGCACACAACACACAACTGTAAAACAGCAACAAAACATTATTACACTATAAACTAACACTCACAAATACACACACACACACACACACACACACACACACACACACAGGTTTTGAATTTAGAGTCAAACTGCAGTCATAGTAAAGGAAACTAAATAAATGAAGAAATAATAATAATAATAATAATAATAATAATAATAATAATAATAATGCTGACATTAGTGCAAGGCTTTTCCTTGTGATTAGGATGGTAATTAAGGATAATTTAGGATCAATAATTAACAAATTATGTAAATGTAATGAATTGAGTTAATGATGAGAACACGGGAGTGTACGTGAGGACAGGAAACCATCTTGTGTGGTGATTAGTGCATGCTCAGAAGTCTTTGAGTGTGTTCAGCAGTGTCTCCTTGATGATTCTGGTATAGGACATGAATAAATTATGTTGTTTGAATGTGAATGTTTTATTATACAGATATATTAATATTCGAATCTATGCTGCTCATTTTGATGTCTAAGCTCGCTGTACTGATATTACTAGCAAACTGATATAACTAGCAAACCAAGGTTAGTGAACAAAAGGATGGCATCGAACCAAACACTAACTAAATGTCATAATAATCTACTGTATGACTGTATAACCTTAGCAAATACTCAAAGTAGCTTGGGAAGGTTAGCCAGTCACTCTTTTTTAAACTAACTGCACTAACAGAAGGAGTGGAGCATAAAAGAGCACGTCTCCATTCAGATGAATAAATTAATGAAGGTGTCAGAGCTAGATGAAAATCATAAAGAGGAGAGATTTGTTTTTTTTGTTTTTTTTTTGATCTTTCCAATTTTGGACAGAATTTTTTTTTCCTTTCAAAAAAATATTTTGTGTTGAGTGCAACTGTTGACTGCTGTTTATATTTTCAGTCGGTACTTTACATTAGCTACTTATACTTATATTACTTTGATTAAAATGATGGCTAATTTTGGTTAGCTAGCAAATTGTAGCCCAGTCAGTCTTGACTTAAAGTATATAAGCTCATAGTTACATTTATAGTTAATTTGTTATGGTTTGTAAACACACCACTGCACTCCTGACTGCTAAGCAAAAAGATATTTCTATAATAATAATAATAATAATTTTAACCCAGTAGGCTAGATGTTCCTTATAATATTACACATACCAAAAGCTTTGGTTCTTGCGTAGGTTGGGTTATTAGGTGTTCCTAACCCAACAATTTATAGAGTACAGAAATGAGGCTGAGTCTTACGTTGTATATTTTTGGTGTCTTTGAGTCAGTTTTATGTTATATAATGCATTTTAATCACTATATTTGAACAGTTCTCTAAGAAACAATAAAGTGGCATGTATTATATCTAGCTAATAAAAATTAAAAGCTAAAGGCATGATTGATGAAAAAAGTCAGGAAAAGACCAAGGTGTATTTCTCTGTGTTCTCTGTGTTTGCTCAGCAGGTCAAATTTGAACGCATTCAAACACATTCAAAATAGATACAGAGCTATCTGGTGTGTGACGTACCATTCATAGCAAAGCTGTAACTCTCCAGGCCATGATGTGCTAGAGCTGGGAGATGATAAGTGGAATCATCTTTAAAATCTAATTACACTAAAAGTAATATATAATCTATTTTTATTAGTTTATTTTTATTAATTTAAGGAAATAATGTGCCTGTTGTTTTAAGAATATATATCTATATGTTTCTGATTTATGTTGGTTGTCAGGAACTGAGAGGTGAGACAGATGCAGATGCAGTAAAGCATATTTTTATTAATGTACAGGTAGGCAAACAATTACAAACAATGCAAAGACAAAAATTGAGAAACTGGGAATGAGCAAAGTCACAACCAGGATAGCAAACACAGTACAATAAAAGTTAGGTAATCATTAGCAGTGGAATGCACAAACTGAGCGTTTACTTCACAAACTTTCAGTGAATGAGAGTCTTTTACAGTATTTTACAGTATATGCTACCTCTAGGTACAATTATTTGTAACCATGGTGTTAGCTTCCACTGCTATGCTGATGACACCCAGCTAAATGTTTCAGCAAAGCCAGATGACAGACACCAGCTTAATAAAGTTGAGGAATGTGTAAAGGACATTAGACACTGGACACTGAGTAATTTCTTCCTACTCAATTCTTACAAGACAGTATAAGTATATATAGAAAACAAGAAGTATAAGAACTATAATATATATAATATATATCAAGTATAATATATATGATTATATAGATTATATAATAACTCTAGATGAGCTTTTTGTTTTATCATGTACAGCAGTAAAAGACCTTGGTGTGATTATTGACTCCTGTCTTTCATTTGAAGCTCATGTAGATAATATTATCAGGACAGGTTTCTTTCATCTCAGAAATATTGATAAGAAATATAATGTCAATACATTATTTCATTAAATTACATTAGTTACATTAGTTAGTTACTTTAGTTAAAATAGTTACATTAAATGTAACTATAAACAGATTTTTTATTAAATAAAAAAAATATTTTTTTAAATTGTAGTATAAGAGGAATGCATTTAAAATAGTAAATAAATGTACATATAAATAATTTAAAGTTTTTTTATGTAATATAATATTTTTAAAGGATTATTGCACTGCAAGTGTTTGTTTGTTAAGAAACAGAAACAGTGCAATGTGTGGTAAATATTAAACTAACAATAAAAAATTCATAAAATGACAAATGAGCATTAGACAAATGTATTACATTTGGAATAATTCCTCATTAGACAAATTGCATTCATAAGGGTCAAACTGGAAAAACTCAGGGTAATTTTCACGGCCCTGGATGTGGGTTAAGTAGAACAGGACCATCTGTTTGCTAATAATTTCAGTGACTTTTTCGTTTAATTTACCATACCACAACTCAATAAACACAGACTTAACCTTGTCAAAAAAATCATCAACACTGTCCCCAATTGTCTCTCTCACTCTCAACACAAGTCTTTCTGCTGTTTCTATTCCTGTCTGTTTCCACTCTTCATAAGTCAATAACAAAAACTGGCATTCAGAAACAACGTTATTTATAGTATCATGAACTGCTTGCCTTTTATTTTTGGGAAATTGTTTCTTGGGTATGTTCAGATTATCGAATTTAACAGAAAACTTTGATTGAAGATTTAAATTGTAATATTCAATGATTCTCTTCCAAGCATCTGCCAATTCTTTACTGTTTTCAATAAAATCAGCCATGTTTCTGATACATACATAAAAATTTGTGAAGCTGATGTACATTTTAATTCCATAGTCCTGTCTTAATCTGACTGACAAATTGATTAAATTGTACATACAGGGTGTTTGATTTTTTCTCCCTATACAAGGACTATTCACCGTGTAAATCCAAATTTCAGAAAAATCATTAATTTCCTTCGTTCGTATCAATTTTTCAATTTCTTCAATAATAAAATCCTCACTATGCTTTTCAGCTGGATAAAATGGTCCGATGAATTTAGGTTCTGATCCATCTTTCTTCTGAAAAATTGCAACTGCATGTTGGCCCTTTTTTTTCCCCACCGAATCTTTAGCTGGAGAGTCATTGAACATTATTTTAAAGCACTCTACATCACAATCTAGTGTAGTGTTTAATGACACATTTTGTCCTTGAAGTACATTGTTTAGAAAGGAGTCTAAAATATTTTTATCTGACAGCTTCGTACATTCTATATCTTCATGTTTTATGCAACATAAATGCCAAGTGTTTTCTTCTTTTTCCCTGGTGCTGACCATCTTCTCTGAGTTAGACGATGGTGTTTTTCTGAAAAAAAAAAAAAAAAAAAAAGCATCATAGATTAACAACAGAAAACCATCTCTCTGTAAAGTAACACACACACTCTGAATTTAGACTCCACAGCAGTGAATTTAAAAGTCTAAGGAGGAAATACAATACATGTAAAAAATAAATAAATAATAAAAGTAGAGTGGTGTGTTAGAATACTCTGCTAGTTGTTACACTACATCTGTTGTTATACAATGAAACTAACAATGCTAATATCAGCGCGCAGTTCTGTTAGTGCGGTCAAGATTGAAGCCCTATTCAGACAGGATTTGTTTTACATGTGGAGGTGTGTAATGTAATTACTGTAATGTAATGTCATCTCTGGGATTTTAGTCTGAATCCATCATGTCAGTAATTAACTACCTGAATAGTATAAAATCTGACATTTGCTTTATACAAGAAACCCCCTATTCAGAGGCAGAAGCTTGGAAACTTGTGGCAAAATGGATTGGTCTGACTTATCATTCCTCATTCAGCTCAAAAAACATGGTGTATCAATCTTGATTACGAAGCGTATACCCTGTTTTGAAAACAAAACATTCTGGTGGCTGCATTATTATTAATGGAAAATATTAATTTTACATTAATTTTCCATCCCTTGGAAAAGACAGCTTTACTCTGGCAAAAATGTATGGTTCTAACACAGACTCCCCTGCATTCATCCACTCACTCTTCTCTGAAATATCTAAATTACCACACTCATCTTTTGACTTGGTGGGGGCCAGCAGAGATCATTTATCATCAGCACAGATCAAAACAACTCACTCTGGATCTTTCCTTAAACAACAATTGTAAGATTATGGACTGGTGGATATCTGCAGATTACAAAACCCCAGTAGCAAAGAATATTCCTAAGCAAATCATATCCCTGCATAGGCTACTTTTTAACAAACAATTCAATCATGGCTGAATGATGAGATTGGACCTTCTGGACTGTTGGGTGCCTACCCATCAAACCATTAAGGAACTTTAAAAAACGAACAAGAATTTAATAATATACTGAAGAAGAAAAATGCCATTGTTAGATTAAGACGACAGTACTTTGAGCTTGGAAATAAATTTATAACTATTCTCATTCTCCTCTGATCTCTCTCAGGTGTTTCAGCCTGCAGACCCTCCACACACAGGGTGTTTTTTGTTTTTTTGCACCATTCTGTGTAAACTCTAGAGACTGCTGTGTGTGAAAATCCCACGAGATCAGCAGGTTCTGAAATACTTAAACCAGCCCATCTGGTACCAACAATCCATGCCATGGTTAAAGTCACAGATATCCTTGTTCTGATGTTTGAAATTTACATTAACTGAAACTCTTGACCTGTATCTGCATGTTTTTATGCATTGTGCTGCTGCCACATGATTGGCTGATTAGATAACTACATAAATGTGCAGGTGTACAGGTGTTAAACTGGACATGATAAACTGGACATGAGTGTATAGCATGTGTCTCAGCTAGCTAATAAGGAAATAAAGGCTAAAGCCAGAGGTTCCTCTTTATTTGCATGGCAGTTCTCATTTTGCATTCAAAATAGGCAGAGCTTATCAGACAGAGAGCTTCCTGGTGTGTGGGTCTGAGTGTATTGTATGCTACAAATGCCATCCAGAGCAGTGTCACTGTAACTCCTGACACACTAGAGCTGAGAAAAGGTAAGCTGAAACAATCTTAAACTTAATTACACTAACAATAATGTATTTCCAGAAAAAAGTTTGTGATTTATCTTGATGCTATAAGTACATGGTAGTGTGTCAGTGTGTTTTATACTTCAGTAATAATAGTAGACGTAGTAAATGTTCAGTGTAGTGCACAGAGTTTCCAGAGAAACAGAAAGTTTTAGACAAATGTTCTTTGTAAAGTATTTGGAGGGTAAACTAATGGATATTTAAAATGTTTGATGAAGTAATAGCTGTTGTTAAAACATGACATTCATTCCATGGGGCTGAAAAGCAGAGAGAGTGTAGATTACTAAGAGGAACTAGTTGTTCCTCCCAACAACTAGTCATGCACACAGAGATGTCATTAATGTTATGTCCATCTCTGCTGAAGGCTCTCGCTACTGGTAAGGAGAAATCCTTCATTCTGATGGTGCGAAAGTGCTCAACAAAACCTTCAGGCAGTCTCCTCTTGGTTTCTCCTGATGTATAGCTGATTATATTTCTTACAGAAAAGACAATAAACAACTCCTCCAGTCATGCACGAGGAGTGATGAGTGACTAAACCTGATTCTTTAGGGCTTTTGATTTTAGTGGTTGATAGTTTAATTCACTCCTGACCAGTAGATCATTTTATCTATAGATGAGTGTCATGGAGCAGTTCAGGTAGATTTATTTCAGATGTAGATTTATTGAACTGGCAGACAAATTGAAAGGGAATAGCAGAAAACGTGGTCAAAAAATAGGTACAGACCAGACGACCAGCAAACAACATAAACAGGGCAAAGAGAAGAATCAAAGTGACAAAATAATTAAGGTCAAAACCGGAAGCACAAATGAGAATACAAAAGGCTTAGGAACGTTGCTAGTAATCATGAGGAGTCAGACTTCACAGTGACTTAGTGTTGAGCGATTGTGAAGGTGTGCTTGAGCAGAACTCTGGGGAACCTGAATGTGGGTATGAGTCATGTGACAGAGTCTGTAGTCCTTGCGGCTGATGGGAAATGGAGTTGAATACGGAAGCGTTGTGCTGTCGTGGTGGATTCTGGGAGGTGGATTATGTGATGAAAGCAGACCAAGACTTCATAAAGAATGGAGGGTCTTTACAAAGGGAAGCAGTCTCTGGATTATCCTGCAGGATTCTTAATTTTTTAAGGATAATTTCAGCAACTGAGCCTTTGCGTTGCGTACACCTCCAATGACGCCATGTTCCCTACGTTTTCCCTTTTCAAATTAATGACAAAGCCTCATATCTCCCCCTGCTGGTGACTTTTTCTTGTGTGGATGAAATGAGCTTTTAAAAAAGTGACATTTTTAAATTTTCATCAGGAAACTGTGGAATTATTTCTGTGGGAGATGAACAAGGAGAAACAGTGGGACATCCAGGATTGTTCACCTTGTGTGTTTTGGGGAGAAGTTAGAAACGGCTACAGTGAGGATTATCTATTATTAAGCTAAGTTAAGTAATCAGTTATACACTGGCGAAACCAACAGAAGACTGGTTGATGCTTTTGTCGACCATCTTCATGCAGTTAGAATGAAGGATTCCTCCTTTCTAGCAGAGAGAGACTTCAACAGTGATGGACATATCATTAAGGATATCTGTGTTGTTATGGGAGCAGTGAAGAGTGGAAACATAGAGAAAAACAGCTCATCTACACTCTCTGAACTTTTGGAACTGCTTTTATCAAGGTGGTACATCCAAATCAACGAAGTAAAGGCTTAACCAAAAGAAGATCAATGTTTTTGAATGGCCGAGCCAGAGCCCAGACCTGAATGCAACTAAAAATCTGTAGGGTGACCGGAAGCGGACTGTGCACAGGAGATGCCCTCACAATTTGATGGATCTAGAATGTTTTTGCACAAAAGAGTGAGAAAATATTGTCAAGTCATGATGTGCCATGCTGACAGACTCTTAGCCAAAAAGACTGAGTGGTGTAATAAAACCAAAAAGTGTTTCAACGATGTATTAGTTTAGGGGTGTGTATACTTATGCAACTAGGTTATTGTAAGCTTTTTATTTTTCCTTTTTTCCCTAAAATGTTTCTGATTGTTTTTCACTTAATTTGTATACTTTGTAATTGCACATTGAGGGTGGAAAAAGTTCTGACATGATTTATCTTGTCACAAAAACCTGCCATTTTAACAGGGGTGTGTAGACTTTTTATATCCATTGTATATAAAGCAATGAAGCTATAACGATTGAATCTGAATCTCTTTGCTATCTGCTTATTTCGTCTAATCCTTAAATATAGAAAACTCTTGATTTCGTTGAATTTTGGCTTACGTCATCAGACTAACTCACAGATCCTGCTTCAGTTAGGGGGAGAGTGGGCCAAATACTAACACATTTTGCTTTTTGTGAAATAATTGTAAAAATATTTGGGTTAAAGTAATCTATTACAACTAATATTGAATGGTCTGTTGGTAAAGGCGAATTAGATGAGTGATGAAGTTCTTCCAAGGTTCTTCAGGTAACAGTGTCAGACTGAGTTGCTCTGGAACATCACGCCTCGCAGCTAGCTGGCATCCATGACATGACTTAACATATTTCTTAGCAGATTTGTCTATTCCTGGTCACCTGACCTTGCTACACAAATGTTCTTGGTGCTCACTATTCGTTGTTGACCTTTATTACTGGTAATATGATGAATGTTCTCCTTAACACTAGCTGCCCAGGTGTACATAATGTGGTAATTATTGTAGCCTATGTCTTGCATTTGTCAAAATGGCGTACCTCACTTTTCTCCGCTGTCCATCCGTGGCTGATTCTTGCTCCATTTCTGTACTCCTGAGTGCAACTCGTGGTTTCTGTGTTACGTCTATTGTGTTGTCTTCCACTTGTTCAACTTTATCTTTACTCTCTTTTGTCTTTGAGTCAACACATTCAGCAGTCTCTGTAACACTTGCGTTACACATCCTGGCAAAGTCGTTCTTGCGATGGCACTTTCTGCATTCAAACCCTTGTGCAGAACACGCTGGGTTACTAGCAGAGGGATCTCTCCAGCCACAATGGTAACAGCTCCAGGCTCGTTGTGTCCAGTGTTTCACCCCTTTTGGTGTTTTTTTACCTGGTCGTTCTTCGCCTAACTTCGCCATTTTTATTTCAACGTGCTCAAGTGCTAACGTGCTTCCCTTGAAAGTAAATTCTCATATGTACAATGCGTACGCTGCAGTGACATCACATCCGTACGTGTGTGTGTGTGTGTGTGTGTGTGTGTGTGTGTGGGAATCAGAAACATTAGGGATTCTTTAGAAACTCTTCAAACAAACAAACAAACAAACAAACAAATAAATAAATATTTGTCCTACAGTTTTTTTAAGTTAATTTGCCTAACATTTAGAAAACATTATGTGGTGTAGAACTATGATGGGTAAATGTTATGATGGACCATAATAATTTATGCAACTATAGTTGTATTAATATATTTAAAATGTGTGTAATATTGTGACCATAAGTTTTGGCTTACGCTGCAACAAATGATCTCTTAGCAAGTAAAAATATTTTGAATAAAAGACAGTTATTTAATATTTATATCTCACTTTGAGATTGTTATATAACAAATATATGGCCAATAAATCTATTTCTAGACATAGTTATTCATTTAAAGCTTATTCTATTGGCAAATCATTTTGCTTCTTTCTAGAAATAAATGTTTGAAATAAACAAAAGAATGTCAATAGGATAAGACTATTTCAAGCTTGAGTATGAGAAATGAGTACAAATATCTAGACATACTGTAGGCTCAATAATCTTATATTTGTTTAATAACAATCTAATAGAAAAGAAATATTAGTTGAATTTGCCTATAATTCAAGATATTTTTTAGGCTGTCAGACTTAATAGGATACAGAGAATCCACATCGGAAACAAGTGTTAAATCCACGCCCATTTGCTATCTGGGAAAGAAACTGATCTGATTTATAAAACATTTTAATCTAACATTATAGTAAGAAAGATGTTATTAACAGATGAAAAAAATAACACTACATGTGTGTGTGTGTGTGTGTGTTAGAAACAGGACACTGTGTGATAAATATTTAATTAACAATTATAGATTAATTAATAATTGTAGATAAATTGCAATTATTCCTCTTTAGCCAAATTCAAGCATTGCTCATAATCAGTCTGGAAAAACTCCAGATTGGACTCAAGAATCTTTCTCCACTTCTACTCTTCCACATGTCAATGCCGGGTCTGAGACTTCGTTCGTCTTCGCCTTTTCACTCTGGTGAAAAGTAATGTGTCTTAATTTTAACAATTTTATCGGTATGTACACTTATTAATTTTGTGTTGAGTTTACTCACTTGCTTAAGCAGGGTTGGATTCTGTTGGCATATCCGGCACTTCATGCTCATTGGTGTGGCGTTATTCTCTCCGTCTTTATGGAGCTTCGGTACGGTAGCGGTCTCTTCACCCAAAGTGTTCCCCTTTTCCACAAATCACAGTGAATTCAGCGTTTTCTGCCGAGCATACACCGTATTGCACTTCCCTGATATGGCAGCTCAAGTTTGGTGTGTTTTGATAGCTGTGGAGAAGTGTGTGAAAAATTCTGAGCAAGTGAATGTGGTGCTGAAAAATGCTTGTTAGCTGATGAAAAAAAAAAAGTATGACTTTGAAAAATAATATGTTTGTGCTTTATAGCTTTTATTTGTTACACTATTCCCAATATTGAGTCCACTTTTTCAAAACCTCACGTCCAAAATGCACTAAAACTATCAAAACACTTCATACACACTAGCAAAGGTTCTCTCTGGACAGGAACATATCATCATTCACAACACAATGAGCTGAAAAACACCAACATCAGAATACAAGAATGATCATTTTATCCTCCATTACAATGTACCATTACAAAACAGTGTTATTACCTCTTTATTATACAGAATGCACTACAGTATCTGTTACAGGAATCAATCAGAAGTACAGTATTATATTTTTGCAGGAATTCCAAAAAAATTGAAACCATTTCGTAACAAAATATGTAGATTCACTGTACATACGGTACATAGACACATATACACATGTGAGATATCACATATCACAATGTGCTAAAGATATAAGAGTACATCATTCAGTCACACATGAACACAAACAATCTGTCTTTCCGTTTACTTACTTTTGCAAGTAATTATGTTGATGTAAAATTTTATTCATGTGTAATTGTGCCAGGTCAATTCAGTCATCACTTTTCAGTGCAATGCTTCTCTTTTGTGATTTAGGTCCATGTTGCTACATTCATTCATCTGCAGTAAGTGCTGTATCCTGGACAGAGTCATGAAGAATATCCTGCAAATATCCTGTTTTTAGGAGGTGGAGGAAACCGGAGAACCCAGAGGAAACCTACAAAGACAGTAACCCAAGCTCAGGATGGAACACTGGAGATGTAACCCTGTGGAAAATGAGCTGTAGTTACAGAGTTTTGTTGTAGGTTGAGTTTGTGTGGGAAAAAAATTCATGATTTTTGAAAGCTGAGGTTTTATTCAGTGCTTTTTGTGTCAAAGCAATGAAAAGTGATCCACAGATCACAATGAACTAACTGTAAAAAAAATGTAGATAGATAGATAAATAGATAGATATGTATATATATATATAGATGCCATAAGTGCACGCTAGTGTATCAGTCTGTTTCCTAAACAAATAAAGATTATATTTGATCGTCATTCAGCTGCTACCGTGAACAGACGTTTTTGGCCTAGACACCATATTCTTCTAAACTATTTGACAGTTCCAAAGTGATTTTAACAGCCCGGTGGTCTTGGAGCCTAAGACTGACAGGTCGGTCCGTTTTTGTGTGGACTTTAGAAAAGTCAACACAGTATCTAAATTTGAAGCATACCCAATGCCTCGCATTGATAAAATGCTCGATCGGTTAGTCACCGCTTGCTTTTAATCAACACTGGACTTAACCAAGGGATATTGGCAGATTCCCTTGACTCCAAAATCTTGAGAAAAAGCTTTTCCACTCTGTTTGGGTTACACCAATTTGTCACCCTTCCATTTGGTTTGTTTGGAGCCCCAGGGAAGTTTCAACTCATGGACAGAATACTCTGGCTGCACAATGCATACGTCGCTGCTTATTTAGATGAAATAGGCATTTATAGTAATGATTGACAGTGGCATTTGCAACATATGAGGGCTGTCCTGAGATCCTTGAGATGGACAGGACTCACAGCAAATCTGAAGAAGTGTGCAATTGGACGGGTGGAAGTACGGTATCTGGGCTCCCACTTGGGCCATGGGCAGGTGCATCCAGAAATTGATAAGACAGCAACGATTGCAGCAGTTCCTGGGGCTGGCTGGCTATTATCGGAGGTGCCAGATCTGGGCCAGTGTATGGAGCCATGTGAGCGTGCTTTCTGCCGGGTAAAAGCGGTTTTGTGTGGGGAGCCCACTGTTGCATTCTCCTGACTTTTCTTTCCCTTTTGTTCTGCAGACTGATGCATTAGACAGAGGGCTGGGGGCCATTTTTCCCAGATGGTGGTGGGAGAGGAGCGCCCTGTGCTGTACATCAGCCGGAAGCTGTTGGTAAGAGAGACCAAGTACAGCACGATCAAAAAGGAGTGTCTGGCTGTCAAGTGGGCGGTCCTCACCTTCCGATACTACCTACTGGTGTGCACTTTTAGCCTCTGTTCTGATCATGCCCCGCTCCAATGGCTCCACCGCATGAAGGATGCCAATGTGCGGATCACTCACTGGCATCTGGCACTGCAGCCATTCAAATTCAAGGTGGTCCACAGGCAGGTGCAGATGGTGGTAGCGGATTACCTCGCCAGGTTGGGAGTTGGTGGGGCAGTGGGGAGTCAGCTATAGGCTGGATGGCTCCTTGGCCTGAGTCGTAAGGCGGAGGTATGTGGCAGCGGGGGCATGGTCAAGTGTCAGCTGCGGACGGAGAGGAGGCGGGTCGAACCGGAAGGTAATGGGTGATGATTCTCATCTGTGTCTTCTTACTGCCAGTTTACTTGTTTGTGTCTCTCTGTGCTTTCATTGACTCCCGTAACTGGCAAGACAGAGATAGCTGGCGCAGCTTGCGAGACACGCACGAATGCGCACAAACCCAAACGTCACGGAGAGTAAACTTGAACTTGATGGAGTGAAAGCTGTGAGTCTGGGGCGGACCGATTTTCTGTTGAGTTGTTTTGTTTTTGTTGAGTTTTTGAAAGTGTGCTGAAAAGTGCGGACTGAATAGACGTGACCCTCGAGTTCAGCCAAAATTTCGCCTGCCTCCCGAGTCTTCCTCCACACCCTCACACACCGGGTTCTACAGTCAAACAGCACAGTACTCTTGAACAACAGATCCACACAGGAGGGAAGTCGTATCAGTGCTCACAATGTGGGAAGAGTTTCTGTGAGAGAGGTCCACACTCATCCACACAGGAGAAAAGCCCTATCCTTGCTGTGTGAGAAGGGTTTTACTCAAAAGAGTGATCCCCAACAACATCAGCATATTCTCACACAGGAGAGAAGCCATATCACTGCCTCCAGTGTTCAAAGAGCTTTTGTGAGAGAGGTACTCTGCAACGATACCAGTCTGCACAGGAGAGAGGCTGTATCCTTGCTCACAGTGTGGGAAGAGTTTTAGAGAGAGCTGTGCTCTTCAACGACACCAGTGCATTCACACAGGGGTGAAGATGTATCAGTGCTCACAGTGTGGGAAGTGTTTAACTCAACTGAGTTATCTCCATGAACACCAGCATCTTCACACCAGGGAGAAGCCTTATCAGTGCACAGTGTGTGGGAAAAGTTTTACCAAGAAAGGGTCTCTCACGAAACATCAACTCATCCACACAGGAAAGAAGCCGTATCCTTGCTCCCAGTGTGAAAGGAGTTTTATTCACCAGAGCACTCTGCATCTGCACCAGATCATCCACACAGGAGAGAAGCCCTATCACTGCTCCCAGTGTGGCAAGAGGTTCAATCGAAACAGTAATCTCCAAGCACACAAGCTCATTCACACACAAGGGAATCTGTATCACTGCTCTGAATGTGGGAAGAGTTTTACTCACCAAATTACTCTCCAAAAACATCAGCGCATTCACACAGAAGACAAGCCATATCACTGTTCAGAATGTTGGAAGAGTTTTAGCAAAAGAGGAACTCTTCAACAACACCAGCGCATTCACACTGAAGAGAAGGTTTATCGATGTTCTGAGTGTGGGGGAAGTTTCACTCAACAGGGTGCTCACTGGTGCATTCACACAGGTGAGCAACCGTATCACTGCTCACAGTAGGCTGGAGCTCGACTGTGGAGGCCACCCTGTAGGCCTCTGGAGGGAGCTCTGCAGGGGAGGCTATGCTGTCGGTCTTAGGGGCCGTTTACACGACAAAGTTTTCAGCCAAAAATGAGAAACTTTTTATGCGTTTTGCCTGTTCGTTTACACGACAACGGCGTTTTGGGGACTGAAAAATGCATATTTTTGAAAACGGGTTTCAAAGTGCAAGTTTTTCAAAATGCCGCCGTTATTGTCTCCATGTAAACACCCAATACGGGAATCTTTGAAAACGGTGACGTCATGCACGTGCGTAGTACGTGTTAGGTATATAAACATGCACAGTACGTATCTATTGTAAAGGCAAGCGCGAAAAAAATACACAACAATGGCGGAGTACATGGTATTGTTGTTGCTGCTCAAGAGTTTGCTAACGCTTCTTCAGCAAAGTGTGGATTTACTTCACCAATATTACAGCGCCAACTACTGGCCTGGCATATGTAATGCAGCGTTTTTGGCCGTTATCGCAGATATGTGTAAACGCGAATCGTTTTGAAAACGTTGTTGTGTATACGTGAAACTTTCTGAAAACGCAAGAGAAAAACTTTTACGTTTTTGACTACATCGTTGTCATGTAAACGTAGTGTTAGGCTGGAGCTCTGCTGGAGACTTTGCTTCCTCTTCGTCTCCAACCTTCTTCTCCTCAAAGTATATGGTGAACAGCCTGGCCCTCCCCAAAATTTTTTCTAAATTATAGAAAAATTAAAGTCAGCCCTCCCGTAAGTCATTCTCAGGAGAGCTATAAATTCTTCCATGCTTCCTAGGCCCATGGTTCCTGTGGCAACCAAAAGCTCTGTCCACTGGAAGGCTCGACCGGTGAACTGGGACAACAAGAACCTCAGCCACTGGTTCTCCTTGAGCTTGGGGTTTGACAGGCTAGCAGTGCCATCGAAGGGGTCTGGGGGATACATGAAAGTCCACTGGGGAAAATACACTGAGTCAAGCGCCAGCATGGTAATCCCGACATAACACCCCTCTCGCTGCATCCATGTTGACGGTGAAGTATTCTGTCATGTAATGTGGGTGGAGACAGAAGTACAAAGACACAGGAATGTTATAAATACACAAACTAATTAAAGGGCAAACAGAAACAAGTGTGATCAATAAGGACACATGAGGGAGAAAACCAGTGACAGGACATGGGTGGAGATTTAATTTATTAATTTATTTTACAAATTAATATTACAAATATCTCTCTAAACATAGATGTGCTACTATTTTGAAATGTTACTAGGAGTCGCATTCAAACAAGCTACATTAAAATTAAGAGTGTGCATGCTATTTTAGTCTTTTTCGCTATCCTGACAAGCTGCGTTAGTGATTTCAACAATAAAAACTGCAAAATTTCTACATCCACCTGCGCATTTAGTAAGGAATAACACACTTTACGCTGTTGTGGTTTAACGTTACCATGGTGACATTAACTCTGCTTCCTGTTGGGTGGTGTGGAGTATTTTTCTATAATACCACAGCAGAATTGAGATGTGCCCTTTCAAAAAAACTTCCTGACTTTTTGAAAAGTTGTGTCAAGAACTGAAGCCCACACTTCCTATTACAAATCAGCGCAAGGAATATTCTATTCTATTACACATATCTATATTACACACATCTATATCTATTACACAATACTGATATATGTTTCAAAAAAAAGGTTTAAGTGTTACAGTAGTCCTAAATCATAAATCTGGAATAACAAACTTTAGGGTGGTTAAGGCTTGGGATCGCAGAATATTTATAATGTTGGTTTGGGGCCATTTGCGCCAAAATTTTAGGCACCCCGGTAATAAATTGTTGCGTGGACTTTTTTTTTTCTTTTTTTTTTACAGTGTTTTACAGTGTTAGATCAAAATCACCTGTTCTTTAGTAAAAAAAAAAAAAAAAAGAAATTCATTGATAAATCACTGTTGTTTAAGAGGAATACTTTTTAAATAGTAAACAGTAAATACTATTTAAAAATAGTGTAAATATACTTATAAATATTGTCATTTTTATGTAATATAATAATAAAGATGTTACTAAAGAATTAAATAATTACTCTGTGTGTGTGTGTGTGTGTGTGTGTGTGTGTTAGGAATCAGAAACAGTGCATTGTGTGGTAAGTACCAAAGTAACAATAAAAAAAAAATCACAAGGTGACAAATCATTCCCAATCAGCCAAATTTATTATAATCCAAATTATTCCTCATTAGCCAAACAGTAGCAGTCAATCTGGAAAAGTTCAGGATGATGTTCACGGTGCTGGATGTCTTCCAAGTAGTGTAGAACCACATTTTTTTCAATAAAATCACTGAATCTTTCATTTAATAACATGGATCTGTTTACATTTTTATCCCACCAATTAATAATCACAGGCTTAAGCTTATCAAAAATCGGCATCATTTCACTAGCGCTTTCCCCGATTTTCACACTCATTTCTGACACGAGTTGTTCTGCTGTTTGTATTCCTTCCTGCTTCCACTCTTCATAAATCAGTGCTAAGTCTAGAGATTGAGGAAACATTCTATTGCCATAAACTACCTTACGTTTATTTTTGGGAATATTCATCATAAACTTTTTAAATTCATGTTTAAATTCTGAAATATTAAATTGAACAGAAAACTTTAATTGATTCAAATCAGACGCTTCAATGATTTTCTTACTATTAACATCCAATTCTTTACTGTTATTAAAAATGTTACTCATGTTTGTGCAAAATACATAAAATTTAGTGAAGCCGATGTACATTTTAATCCCATAGTTCTGACCTAAGGTGAATGATAAAGAGATTAAATTATACATACAAGGAATATGATTTTTTCTCCCTATACAAGGACTATTCACTGTGTAAATCCAAATTTCAGAAAAATTATCAATTTCCTTTGTTTGTATCATGTTTTTAATTTCTTTACAAATAAAATCCTCACTGTGGCAGTTGTCTGGGTAAAACGGACCGATTTCTTCAAGACAGGAATTATCTATCCTTTTCATAAACGCGAATGCATGTTGTCTATTTTTTTCTGTCACTAAGTCTTTGACTTTAGATTTTTTAAACATTGTTAAAAACTCAGGGACATAAACTACTTTTTCATTGGAGAGCTGCATATTTTCAGTGTTACTTAATGCAATTTTTTTTTTAATTATAATATTCAGAATAAATTGTAAAATTGAACTCTCATTGATCATAATGGGTTCTATATTTTTTTGACTGCTACATATATCAGGAAGGAAATTCCATTTCACAGCATCTTCCAGCTGGTCAGGTGATGGTATATTCCTAAAGCAAACAAACAAAAAAGCCCAAATGAGATTATTCTTTATAATTATGTAGCCAAACATGCAACACAAAACTGTAAAACAGCAAAATAAATCTCTTTGCAAACACACACACACACACACACACACACACACACTTCAAATGATATAAGAAAAAATGAAAGTTGTTACATTTCTTGACCACATTCGGGGCGTGGTCCTGAAGATACTTATCAAGTTTCTTGATGATACGTAGCTGCATTGCTGAGATACGCCCTCACATCCTGTTTTTTTTTTTTTTTTTTTTTTTGCATAGCCTCAGGTCATGGTCCTGAAGATGCCTACCAAGTTTTGTGTCAGTGTGCAAAGTCGTTGCTGAGATACAGCCTCACTTCCTGTTTGGTGGCTTTGCCATCAGATTCGTTGGCCCATTACTGGCAAACCCTTTGGACTATTCAAAATTTTTTTGATAATTTTTTGAGGCTTACTCTGAAAATGATGTAAGACAAATTTGGTGATAATTGGAGAAAATTTGTAGGAGGAGTAGCGAAAAAAACAGTTTTTGACAAAATCCAAGATGGCGGAAAATCTAATTATTGACAATGGAAATTGACATCGTAGGGCGCGTTGAACTCATCTCGACCCAGGGAATCCCAGCGTGCCTGGCTTTTAAATTTTGGACACACCATTTAAAAGTTATGTCCATAAATTTACTTCCACATTAGGCCCCAATTTGACCTGATGGTGGTGCTAGAGCATTGGCAACACTTGGCCCAAATTTGGACAGAATGCTCCTTAGACCCTCTGCAATCAGTGTGCCAAATTTCACAACTTTCACAGACAGTTCTATAGGCTGCCATAGACACCCTAGCCAGAAGAAGAAGAAGAAGCAGAAGAAGAAGAAGAAGAAGAAGAAAACAGAATAACAATAGGGTACCTATGCACCTGTAGTGCTTGGCCCCCAAATAATAATAATGTTAATAATGATAATAATAATAATAATAATAATAATAATAATAATAATAATCTGCTTTTTTATTTACTTTATGTACTTTGGAATTTTTCATCATTATACTCACTTTATCCCGCTGTGTGAATGCTCTGTGCTGACATTTCTCTGTTTCCTGCAGATCAATCACAAAAAGATCATCATCATCATCATCATCATCACACACACATTCTTAATTTAGACCCATTTACTTTGAGATACTAAGATAAAAATGTACAAAATAAATAATTAATAGATACATTATATATAGTATATATACATGAATTACATTCAGTAAACAGTGTATTACTGTATATTCACTATGTTTCATTATTTGTGTGATTTAATGATGGGAACTTTAACAAGGGGCATGCATGTAAGAGGACAGGAAACCACTTTGCATGGTCAGTAGTGCATGCTGGGAAGTTTGTGGGTGTGTTCAGCAGTGACCTTGCTATAGGGGATGAGTGTAAGTGAATGAATTTGGTGGATGGATGTTTTAATGTACAGATATAATTGATCTAATCACAGCACAGCGCACAGCTGTAGGTCAGATTCTGTGTGTGTGTGTGTGTGTGTGTGTGGGAGGTGTTGGGTTGGGGGAGCTTACACTGATGTAGGACCATCCTCCGGAGGTAAGGAAGAGGAACTACATCGTTTTAAGGAAGCCTGATTCAAAAAGAGAAACAGAACAAAACATTTCTTTTACAACTTAACTGAAAAATACTGGCTCTCTCTTTTTCTGCCCCTCTCTCTCTCTCTCTCTCTCTCTCATTTTCTCTCTGTCTCTCTCTCTCTCTCTTTCTGCCCCTCCACTTCTCTCTCTCTCTCTTTCTGCCCCTCCCTTTCTCTCTCCCTCTCCGTCTCTCTCTCTCTTTCTGCCCCTCCACTTCTCTCTCTCTCACTCTCATTTTCTCTGCCTCTCTCTCTCTCTCTCTCTCTCTCTCTCTCTCTGTCTCTTTCTGCCCCCTCCACTTCTCTCTCCCTCTCTCTCTCTCTGTCTCTTCCATTCTCTCAGTCTGTCTCTCTTTCTCCGTCTATCTTAACTTTCAGTTTCTGTTCACTGCTGGTCACACAATAATACTAGTTATCCCATGAATTTACAATGCTGCTTCATTCCTAATAAACACACACACACACGCACAGGGTGTAACGAGGGAAAGCTCACCATGTGGCATGTTTCTGCTGGCCCGGATGGAGGACTGGTTTCGGGGAGCGGAAGCAGAGATGCAGATGTTTCTGGATCCGATTCCTGCAGGGAATTCTGCGCTACATGACGGCCTGTAACGCTGTCCTTCAGTCCTGCAGGTTCCTCTGGATCGGATGCGTGTCTGGGCTCACCCGGGTCCCAGCCCTCTCTTTTTTTTTCTCTTTTAAACTTTTCTTGAGATGTTTCTTCTTTGGGTGGTGTCATTTACTGAGTTTTAGGCAGTGAAATTTGACATTTTATACTCTAACATGATGTCATCACAGGACATCTGGGTGGAGCCTTACTGGAAATGTATGTGGGTGTTGCATATGCATATGACTTCTCACACACAACACAAGTCTGTGTTATTCTCTTATTTTTATCCGCATTTCATCATACAGTTGTGTAAAGTAGCAAAACTACCACCATCCATCTCTTAATCCCTGTATATTAATCTAATATTAATAGCCAGATTTCATGTGAAGTTGTGTGTGTTGAGAAGAAATTTATTGGAAATGCAGTGTGAATGAAAGGAAGTGGCATTGAGTTTGTGGAGAAAAAAGTACCTTTAACACGAATATATTGTCTAAGAAAGAAAAAAAAATTAAACACTTTTAATACATCCTCCTAAGTCTGCTCGCTGACCTTCATCCTGGAGGAAAGTTCTGTTTAGACTTCAGACTTTATTGTCACATCACAGATTACATCATTCATCAGCTTAAAAAGTATAAAAGATGAGTGAAATTACATTACTGCATTTCCCAAATCAGGTGAAAGGAGTAAAAGGGTGTATTTTATATATATATATATATATATATATATATATATATATATATATATATATATATATATATATATATATATGTATATACAGTCAGGTCAGAGTTTTTGTGATTTTGCCTTTATACACCACCACAATGGATTTGAAATAAAACAATCAAATGTTTTTTATACCTGCCCACAAATTTACTTTATTTCCCTGAAAATGGAGGTGCTTTGCTTAAAATGGCTGTAATTCCTAAATGGTAAATGCCATATTTTTGTGGAACCTCTTAAAATAAAGCTGAAAGTCTACACTTCGATCACATCTTGATTGTTTTATTTCAAATCCTTTATGGTGGTGTATAAAGGCAAAATCACAAAAACTCTGTCATTGTCCAAATACTTCCGGACCTAACTGTGTATGTATGTATATATGTGTATGTATGTATATGTGTGTGAATATATATATATGTAATTTGTGTAATGTACAACACTTAAAATATAATTGTTTAACCAAATTAAGCACTTTATTAAGTACACTGCATGTAGATAGCTAATGTCAGCAATATCAAATGCTGATAGTACAATTCTTTAGACATTGTGAGACGTATCTCTCTTTGGTTCCAGGCAGTACGAGACAAGAGGAAAGAGACGGAATGGCCACAACCCTGACATGATGATGTGTTATGGATGTGTCTAAGCTGAAATCTGTTGTTACACCTGGCACTAAGATGCGACTTAAATGGAAGATGACACAACTGGGTAAACAAAAGCAAACATTTATTAACCCAAAAAAACGTGGATAACAGAATCATAATGTCAGTAATCACTGATATCAATCAGGCACGAATGCAAATGTATGAACATGAAGTGTGTGAATGCACAAAGTCGAAAGCGAGGAGATGGCAAACTGCCTAAGCAGCAGCCGTGACTACTGGAAGCAAACACAGCACTAACTGGGTTATAACACACCCTTCCTTAAAAAAAAAAAAAAAAAAAAAAAAACACCCCATCAGCCACAAAAACAAATAAATAACCATGAAATCATCTAAATAAACTGCACACCCTTCCAAACCAGACACTATGTGATTCATCAACTTTTGGAAGATCACTGGTGCCTTATGCAAGCTGAAACTCATAAGAGAGTAAGAATATAAGCTGGAAGGAGTTATGAAAGTGGTTATTTCCTGGGCAGGAGATGTTAACATTCCTCGCTGTGCCCACTTGATTCACACAATCCTCCACCTTTCAGAGGACGAAAGTTATCAGGTTTTCTTTACTTTTCGGTAATCCGTACAGAACCTGTATGTATTATCCAGTTTCCTCAACAGTAAACATGGCGAGGCTTGAACAAGAAGGCTTTGCGATATCATTCTCCACCATAAACTGAACCACAGACTCTAATTTCTGACGTTTGTTTTACTTTGACGTATGGGTTGAGCATCACCCACATCCACATCATGCTTTATTAAATGAGTATGGGACGGAATATACAGAAAAAGAGATGGACAATCATCTATTAACGTAATAAGACACAGAAACAGCACTAACTGGGTCGTAACACTGTGTGATCACGAGACAACACTGTCACTGATATACCATTTTGTGTGTGTGTGTGTGTGTGTGTGTTTATTATGACTGTTGATGGTGCTGTTGCACTTGGTTCCACAAGAGAAAAAAAAAAAGAAATCTGTCAGGGATGCCAAAAATGAAAGACAGAGACGCTTACCTGTGCTAGCTTATTTATAGCATTTATTTATGCCCCTGTTCCTAGGTCATACTCCGAGCTGTGAGTACTTTTATTATGTTTTAACAGTAATTTTGAAATGTTTCACAAATACGCATAGGCGACTTTCCAAACAGGTAGCACGAGAGAGAGAGAGAGAGAGAGAGAGAGAGAGAGAGAGAGAGAGAGAGAGAGATGCCACTTGAAATGAAGAGATCATTTGTTCTAAATAGATACAGATAGGAATAGGATTATTGTAGCATTATTATTAATTTTTTTGTCAAGTAAGTTTTTTTTTTAATTGGAGATGTAGGATTTCAGTTTAAAGTGTCAAAGATCACAAACTCCTTTTCAAAACAATCTATTAACAATAGATAAATAATAATAATAATAATAATAAAACACATGTACACTCTGGATTACAAAAATCTTACATATAATAAACTTAAATCTACATACAATCCATCCCAGGGATTACTTTTAAGGTAACAGATAAGCGGATGCCAAATCTTGTCAAATTGTACAAATTTGCCCTTTAAAGAGTATCTAATTTGTTCAAGATGTAGGGTGGAAAAGGTCAATTCCTAGTAGTTTTTCAGCTGTAATTAAACCATATGCAAAACGTTTGTTTTGTGCTGTACTTAGTGCATGTAAGGAATCTGACACCCCTAGTATAATGAAAGCGGAATCTGGCAAGATTTGAACCCCAAGTATTGCTGAAAGCATTTTAAAAACTTTATACCAATAACTCAAGGCTATGAGCCTGAGGAGTGAGGAGAAAGATCTGGAAAAATCTTGTGTAATTCTGTCTTTGAGTAGTGCAGTCTGTGAATGATTTTAAACTGAATAAGTGTAGGTCTGGTGTTAATAAAATGTTCATGGAGTTCCTCAAGGCTGCTCGGCTAGATCTCTTTGGGAATATGCATCCCCAGTCATTTTAAATTACAGTCACAGAAGGGGAGCTGATGGATAGATGCATGTCTGTTACTACCACTACCAAAGTCAATCTGTCAAGGACAATAGGTTCTGCATTCTCAAAAGAAGAACTATACAGTAGGTGTAGCAAATATCCCTTCGATGTAGAGATTCCCAACAGTGCTTATACCCAGGTTCTTCCACTGTAAAAAAACCCATTAAGTTGAGACGGTGGAAGCGATGGGTTCCAAAGCATTACTAATTTTTAAAAGGTTTTTATTTTCATCAGGGTGCAAGCAAATGGTCAGATATGACGCTCACAGGACTCATTCATTAGCATGATATCATCGGAGCACTGAATACGGCGCAGAACTACACTACCCATCAGCCCCAGCACATCACATGACCAAGTCACACGCTTCACTGATCACCCACACCTGTTCCCTCTTTCACCTAATTAGTGTCACTGTTTAAGTTCTGGAGTCTGTATGTGTCATTGTCTAGCTTTAGTCATGTTGTATGTCACTTGTGTGCCACGTTGTGTTCGTGTTCTTGCCATCTTGTGTATCTAGTTCTTCTTGGTTTTGTTTCAAGTTCATAAAATTTTGTGTGTTTCATGATAATAAACTCTGCAGTCTGCACTTGCATCTGCCTCCGCCACCAATTCCTGCATTTACATGTGTTCATTCATAGTAACGCATTAATTCATTTGTAACTCATTAGTAATTCATTAATAATTCATCAGTAACTCATTAGTAATTCATTAATAATTCATCAGCAACTCATTAGTAATTCATTAATAACTCATTAGTAATTCATTCATAACTCATTAGTAATTCATTAGTAACTCATTAGTAATTCATTAGTAACTCATTACTAATTAATTAATAATTCATCAGCAACTCATTAGTAATTCATTAATAACTCATTAGTAACTCATTAGTAATTCATTAGTAATTCTTTAGTAATTCATTTGTAACGTATTACTAATTCATTAATAACTCATTAGTAACTCTTTAGTAATTCATTAATAACTTATTAGTAACTCATTAGTAATTCATTAGTAACTCATTAGTAATTCATTAGTAACTCCTTAGTAATTCTTTTGTAACTCATTAGTAATTCATTAGTAACTCATTAGTAACTCTTTAGTAATTCATTAGTAACTCATTTGTAACGTATTACTAATTCATTAATAACTCATTAGTAACACATTAATAACTTATTAGTAACTCATTAGTAATTCATTAGTAACTCATTAGTAATTCATTAGTAACTCCTTAGTAATTCTTTTGTAACTCATTAGTAATTCATTAGTAACTCATTAGTAATTCATTTGTAACTCATTAGTAATTAATTAGTAACTCATTAGTAATTCATTAGTAACTCATTAGTAATTCATTTGTAACTCATTAGTAATTAATTAGTAACTCCTTAGTAATTCATTAATAATTCATCAGTAACTCTTTAGTAATTCTTTTGTAACTCATTAGTAATTCATTTGTAACTCATTAGTAATTAATTAGTAACTCCTTAGTAATTCATTTGTAACTCATTAGTAACTCTTTAGTAATTCATTAGTAACTCATTAGTAATTCATTAGTAACTCCTTAGTAATTCATTTGTAACTCATTAGTAATTAATTAGTAACTCCTTAGTAATTCATTAGTAACTCATTAGTAACTCTTTAGTAATTCATCAGTAACTCATTAGTAATTCATTAGTAACTCATTAGTAATTTATTAATAATTCATTAGTAACTCATTAGTAATTAATTAGTAACTCATTAGTAATTAATTAGTAACTCCTTAGTAATTCATTTGTAACTCATTAGTAATTCATTAATAATTCATCAGTAACTCATTAGTAACTCATTAATAATTCATCAGTAACTCATTAGTAACTCATTAGTAACTCATTAGTAACTTATTAGTAATTCATTAGTAACTGCCTGGTCAGGGTCATGATGGTTTAAATTAAGCTACTATCTTGTTTATATTTTGAAAAGTAGAACCAAGTAAATTTGTGGGCAAGTATATAAAAAACATTCCCACACCCATCTCTTGTTGAGACGAGTTATGAAGTGGAGGAACTATATTAGATGTTTTGTTTTCTAGAGGTATCCATTACAATAATACTTACGGTAATTTCAATAATTGTGCGACTGGACACTTAAACAGAGTTGTTGTATTTCCCGGCGTTGTTGACTGAGTTTAACTAAATAAACCTATCTGACATTGAAATGTTCAGTAAGTAATTGTAGCCTGTTTATTTATGATTCTGTTTCACACAGCGTTCAGAGCCCAGGGTCGGGATGTTTCGCTGCGAATAAATACTCTGAAACTCATGGATTTCAAATAGTAAATAAAAAAAACAGATTAAAACAATCATTACACTCATTTTCAGGTTTTTGTTTACACTTGTCGCTTTGTCTCACTCGTATGTATCATCTCTTGCAGTCGAGATTGTTTACTTTTTTCTCGTATTGAACGCCATGATAACTGCGCTAGCATTAACAATGTTAAAATACAAAAACTTAGCACCAGAATTAACGAAACACATCACAAATACTTCAAAAAAACCTATTTATTGTGTTTGAGGGTGGAGTTTAACTTTTATATTCCTAATGAAATGGCTTGTAATGTTGATGTATTTCCTTCTGAAACAGGAAGTCCGAGTGACAGCGTGTTGTAGCGCTTGACTGATTTACACAACAGCCAATAGTGTTTGAGATACGCCATGCCACGCCCCCACCCAACCTAAACACACCTGACGCTAGGTAAACATGGAGAACAGTGAAGAGTTTATAACACGAGTGAAGAGTTTATCAGCTGTGGAGGATTTCTCAGCGCCGCCTTCACCTGCGCCTGTCCACTTTAACCAGGACGACTTTAATCCCAGACGACGAGACGCCGTGTGTGTTTGGAGTTATGGCGTTCGTGTTTGAGGCGGGGTCGAGCGTCAGCGTTGCCGATGGCGACGGAGAGCCGTGGGGTCATCAGCAGGAATCTGATGCGTCTGAGTGGGAGATAAAATGATATCACTGACTCTTATTGATGGAGACGGGGAATAAAGATGGAATTCTCCATGATCGCCTTGAGTCACATGATCGCCAGCTCACACAAACTCCGCCCCCTTTCGCATGAATAAACTCCGCCCATTTATTCTTGGAAAAGGGAATAGTGTGTGTGAAGACGCGTGGCCAAAAACACACTGATGAACCACGTTTATTTCTGCTACTGTAGATCATGACACGATCCTGGGGGCGGAGCATACATGCTCTAGAGAGCATTTAATTGGAGGAACACAAGATTAGTGCAGGATGAGTCATCAAAAAAAAAAAAAACTGGACGAAATATAAAACGAAAAGAAGAATATCTCTAATTAATCGTAGTGGTGTCTGTAACACTAAAGTAGAGGTTCATATGATCAGATGATCCATGTAATTAATTGAAAAAAAAAACAATGGCGTTTTTGTGCATTTCGTTATTTAAAAAAAAAAAACAAAAAACGGTGAATCAGTTGGAAGGAAAAAAAAAACAATAACGCGTTGGCGTCCGGGGTCACGTGGTGCAAGGTTTGAGCCAATCAGAGGGGAGTGACGCTATGGCGAGATGATGAGGCGAGAGACTGGCGACACAAGCTGAGCTGAGCTGTAACCGGCGGCGAGTGAGCGCGCGCGCTGTCGGTACCTGGCTGTGTACGGTGTTACCGGTATTAGCATTAGCAGCATTAGCAGCATTAGCGTTAGCGTTAGCTTCTCCGCGCGGCTCTTCATCTGCACGGTAAGACTTGCCAAGGTTGCCGGAGTTAACGTTTATATTTTTAGCCTGAGCCTGATCGAGTCTCAAACTGCGCTCTGTAGTGTATACGAGTGCACTATGTAGGGCGTGAAGGCACGACTGTTACACCCTACATAGTGCACTACATAGTGCACTACATAGTGAGCAGCGAGCCGTTTGAGATGTGACCCGCTCAGGCTAGCAAAAGACTGCAGCCTAACTTTCAGTAGGTGTTTTTATTTGGTGAAAAAAATGAATTAATGTGTTGGAGATAGCATAACGAATTTGTCAATATAATATTAATTAGCTCATTTAATAATGTCAGGTCCGCTTTGTTGTCTTTTTTTTTTGTAAAAACGTTCTGTTTTGCTGTAGTTTATCCTGTTAGCTGTTAGCATGTTCGCTGCTGTCATTATTGCCTTCTTTTCCTGGTGAAGTGAGCTAGCTAGTTAGCTTCTCCTTCTCACACTAAACTTTTAATAAATACAGCGGCGCTGTTATAGAAATTAATTGCAGAAATGTTTATATTAAGTTTTTTGGATATTGTGTGTGTGTGTATGTATGTGTGTGTGTGTATTTATGAATTATATTAAATTATATATAGATAAATGTGAGCATTGTGCTTAGCGTCGTTATACTGTAAACTGTGGAAAGCCAGTGGGGTCAAATTTCAGCAAAACGCTTTTGTGATGGTTTTTATGCTGCAATAAGAGTCTTATAAATATTATTAATCATCAACTTCATTTCGGTGAAGTGTCTTGCGAGGAAAGCGCTATCCGCCCTCTTCCACATACACGACCTCACAGATGCTCCTGATTGGCTAGCGTCTCTGTGATTGACAGGAGAGAGAGCGTATGCCCCTCCCACCCTGAGAGCCAGGGCCAGGACGGTCACGGACGTCTGTGACCTCATCGGGATTCGACCTCGCGACCTCTCCGGACGTTCGGTGAACACGTTTCTGTCACACCATGCACGCCATCCTTTCCATAGAAAAAATAATGAGTTAGTTTTAAGATATACAAAAATATTAGCCAAAGCAATCACTCACACACACACACACACACACTGGACCTAGTTTTTTTACACATTCGCATAAAAGTGCAGTTGAAATTGCGGAAATTTTAAAACTAATTTTATTGCACAAAAAAAACGTAAAGGATTTTTTTAATACTGATGTGAAATGGTGAAACGTGACCATTTTGGTGCTCCATAATAACACTTCACAGCCGTCCTGAGAATAGTGTGTGTGAGAGTGTGTGAGAGTGTGCAAGAGTGTGCGCGAGTGTGTGCGAGAGCGAGTGTGAGAGCGAGTGTGAGAGTGTGTGCGAGAGTGTGCGAGTGTGTGCGCGAGTGTGAGAGTGAGTGCGAGAGAGTGCGAGAGAGTGCGAGAGTGTGCGAGAGTGTGTGAGAGTGTGCGAGAGTGTGCGCGAGAGTGTGCGCGAGTGTGAGAGTGTGAGAGTGAGTGCGAGAGAGTGTGCGTGTGTGAGAGAGTGTGAGAGTGAGTGTGAGAGTGAGTGTGAGAGTGAGTGTGAGAGTGAGTGTGAGAGTGAGTGTGAGTGAGTGTGAGAGTGAGAGACAGTGTGCGTGTGTGAGAGAGTGAGTGTGAGTGTGTGAGTGTGTGAGTGTGTGAGTGTGTGAGTGTGTGTGTGAGTGTGTGAGTGTGTGTGTGAGTGTGTGAGTGAGTGTGTGAGTGAGTGTGTGAGTGAGTGTGTGAGTGTGTGAGTGAGTGTGTGTGAGTGTGTGTGAGTGTGCGCGAGTGTGTGCGCGTGTGTGCGCGTGTGTGAGTGTGTGTGAGAGTGTGTGAGAGTGTGAGTGTGTGAGAGAGTGAGTGTGAGTGTGTGTATGTGTGTGTGTGCGTGAGTGTGTGCGCGTGCAAACACTGTGTCATACTTTAACGTTATAAAAACATCCCTGTGGTTATACGACATTATTACAGTGGGTATTAATTATACAGCTGTTTCCCTGTTCTCACACACACACACACACACGCACACACCCTTCTCTCACTGTGTGTGTGTGTGTGTGTGTGTGTGTGTGTGTGTGTGTGGCAGGACGTGTTGTGCCGGTTGAACAGCACAAGTTGACCTGTTTATTCATCAGATTTGTTTCATTTATTTCACCAAAGTGAAAATTTAAACTCTCATGAGATAATCCACTTTACACACCCACGCAGGCACGCGCGCGCACACACACACACACACACACACACACACACACACACACACAGATAGTGTCATTACAACGCAAACAGCAGCTATGTGTTGACCAAAGGCTCGGCAGTACAGATACTACGTTCTCCTCCTTGACCCTTCGTCATGGTTACTTTATCGTTACAGTGTAGTGTTGCACAAAGCGCTATATTTAGGCGACATATTTGTGGTTTCCTTCTTCCTGGAGCACAGGAGAGATGTGTAAAGGGAAAGGTATGTGATCAGTGCCGTTCCGGTAGTATGTGGACAGATCACTAGCCCTGGCGTGCAGCTCGAACATGTTTAAGCTCAGAGAAAACGGTTACCAGAGCAACTCTACAGTCACGCTAGTCACACGTAGTTTGGCCATGTAGCAACCTTGTTGCTTGTGGGCGTGGCCTGTACAGCGCAGCCGCCACTAAATATACAATTTATACCAGTTTGATTTGCCTTCGGTTTCATACTAACTTCTGTCTCAGGCTGAGACTATTTTTAAAGCGGATGTGATAATTCACCGCCGGAAATTACACGTAAGAGCGAATTTCAGTTGTCAGAGTATCACCCAGTTATTCAGCGAAACAGAAACTGTAAAGACGCATTAAATCCAGAGATCTCTGCTGCTTCCTTCCAAGCTTTGCTTCTCTTCGTAGTGTCTCTGTACGCGTTTAACGAGAGGATGAGATGAAAACGTGGTTGTACGTTTTTCTCCCGTTATTATGGGAAATAATTTTAAGAATACCGAGTCTGACACTTTCTGCCAAACGCACTAATCATCTGCGGGAGTTTACAGATTAGCCGCTAGTTTACTGACTTAACAAAATGTTTTTTTTTTCTTTTGCTAAATATTAATATTGTTACACATCAGCAAGACACTTGGAACTACTTTTTTGTGGTGGAAGAAATCGCTTTACTTTTTTTTTTCTTTTCTTACTTTGTAAACTGTTACATAAAAGCAATAAAACACACGAGGTTGTGTGTAATTGTTCTCCAGCTCTTCAGCGGATGTTATTCATGATCTCGCTCTCTCTCGCTCTCTCTCGCTCTCTCTCGTTCTCTCTCGGGTTCTGTTGCGTAATAATAGCATTCATTTCGGACCCTCACTGTTCAGCTCTGTCTCTGATTGGCCACTTTATGTTTGCGTGTGTGTGTGTGCGTGTGTGTGTGTGTGTGTGTGTGCGCGTGTAGGTGACGCGATGTCTGCTAAAGCCATCTCGGAGCAGACGGGGAAGGAGTTCCTGTATAAACACATCTGCACGACGGCGGCTGTCCAGAACCGCTTCCTGTACGCCACCGTCACAGCCGAGACCGACTGGGAGCGACTTGCACAGGACCACCCATGGCTCCTCACTCAGGTGTGTGTGTGTGTGTGTGTGTGTGTGTGTGTGTGGACTCCTTTATGGCAGTATCATGTAATCATGCTCACACGCTTGTCCTTCTGTGCAGCGATTGGTTGTGAAGCCCGATCAGCTGATCAAGCGCAGAGGGAAGCTGGGTCTGGTGGGCGTCGACCTCGACCTCCAGGGCGTTCGTGATTGGCTGAAGTCACGTATGATGAAAGAAACTACAGTAAGTCCTGTGTGTTAGGAGGAGGAGGAGCGGTGTGTGTGTGTGGGGGGGTGTCTATATTTATCAGCAGGTATGTGCTGATAATCGGTTATGTGAGATATCGGGATATTTAGTGCGCTGGATCAGATGGCAGCGATGGTATCCGTCTGTCTGTGTTTCTCTCTCTCTCTTTCTCTCTCTCTGTCTTTATATTTATCTGTCTGTCTGTGTGTCTGTCTTTCTGTCAGGTTTATTAGTTACTCGTTGAACAGCAGTGAGAGTGCAGAGTACAGCTTAGCGTCAGGTTTTTAATCATCGTTGCTGAGTAGCAGAGCGTTCGTCCTTCAGAATCCCGTGTTCCTGCAGTCACATGGCCTTGAATAAACACACACACACACACACACACACTGTGTCCATAATCATGTACGTCTCGCTCATTAAGCTTCCAAATAGACGGATAATGAACAGCTCTTCATTCATGCCTGGGTTTAAACCTATTATTATAAACCTGACGTATTAAATAATCCTGAATGTAACACAGAAAGACACTTTAAAATGAATACAATCATTAAAAAATGTTTTATCCCGGTACGCTCATGCTAATGGTCCGGAACTGTTTTTAAAATAAGTTTAAAAAAAAAAAATCAGCGTTTATCACTGTTTTCCCACCACGCACAGATTTACTTCCTGCTCTGACGTCTCTAGGTTTCTTCCTCACACTGTCTCAGAGTTTTTCGGGATCGTTCATTACGGATCTAAATCTGCATCCAGATACATAACCCTCTGCTCTGCTGATTATAGAATGTTTTGAAAAATTGGAAGGAGTCTCCAGTGTCAGAGATAAAGCTGTCACTTTAAGTTTTCCAACATCTTCAGGACAGAGGAGGTTACGCTTTTTTGCGGTTTCTCGGTAACATGACGAGCGAGTAGCTAGCACAGTTACCTTGCAATAAATCGTATGCTGTAGTAAACAGCCACGAAGCTGCTTGTTCGTGTGAACGCAGGGTGAGAAGAAAAGCAGACACGCGTGTTCATGCACTCCCAATGCTTCTTTACGTTCTTTACAACATTAGCGAGATGATTTTAAATGAAGTGCATTAGCTAGCTACGTTAGTTAGCTTGCAGTGGAGAAAAGCAGGTATTATTTCGCTCCGGAAAAACGTTTCTGAACAGCTGTAAGTAAGGTACGCTTTATCGTTTTCATCACGCCGGTATTCCTCGTTGTAGATGACCGATTAGTGACCCGGCGTCGTCTGTAGACATTTTTTTTTCTCTCCTAACCTACATTGAGCTCCTTGTGCTGAGTTTTATGTTTAAGATGTTTTTATCACTTGTAGGAAGACGCTGTAGTTCCGCCTCCTGATGTTTTCACAGGAAACTGCTTTGCTTTCATCATTAATCGTAAAAAATTCTAATTGTTGATAAATTGCTGTGGTATAAGAGGAATAAAACTCTTAGGGATGTGCTATTAGAGGAAAATAATAAGCTTCAGGTCGGTAACAGTGACTCCGCTTCATCACACCACCCTGCCGTGTTTCAGTTCTTACTCGAGCTCTTTAAGTAAGTAGAATAAAGTCATGTTGGCTGGATAGTTAGTGTAACAGGTATAATTATTTAAAACGTGGTAATCGGTTGTTATTAAAAATTCTTCTTGTTTTTTTTTTTCCCCCAATGCAGGTCGGAAAGGCGAAGGGAATCCTGAAGAAATTCCTGATCGAGCCGTTTGTGCTGCACTCGCAGGTGAAAAAAAACCCCAAAAAACATAACACTTTATATATTGCTACTGAATATTTATTATAATATTGTTATATATCACACTTAGAGTAATAAATTGTGATTTGTTTCTCAGGAGGAGGAGTTTTACGTGTGTATCTACGCCACACGTGAGGGAGATCACGTGCTTTTCCATCACGAGGGAGGCGTGGACATCGGGGACGTCGACTCCAAAGCACAGCGTCTGCTGGTCGGCGTGGACGAGAAACTCGACACGGCCGCCGTGACCGAGCAGCTGCTCACACACGTCCCTGATGAGAAGAAGGAGTGAGTGTCCACACACACACACACACATGTCCTTAACACATGTCTCTGTGTAAGATGTTACTATAGAAACGATAACGTATTAGAACGAGCATTACGTTAACCTAAACCTGGGATTTACCCCAAAATTAATCAGCGCCTTTCTGAACCAATCAGAATCCAGAATTCAACAGTGCCACGCTATAAATCTGTGTATTAACGTGTGTGTTTTTGTTCTCAGAGTTCTGGCCAGTTTTATCGTCGGACTCTTTAACCTGTACGAGGATTTGTACTTCACCTACCTGGAGATCAACCCGCTCGGTACGTGCTCTTTAATCTTTAATCAACATCGTCGAGTAGGAAGTAGCAGGATAACCGGTGCTACACTGAGGTCTGCAGTGACAATAAACCTTTTAACACTGCACATCATCTTAATTATAATCGTAATTTCATCAGGTTATGAGAATATCAGAATATTAAAATGGATGTTCTGGATTCTGATTGGTCAGAAGGCGGTGGTTATTTTCCTATCACAGCCCAAACTGTCCTATTTTATTCCTTACTTGAAAACAGAGATAAAGGATTGTAGGAGTGTTGTAGGAGTAGTAGATAAGCAATTTTATTATTATTATTATTATTATTATTTTTTAATCAGTTGTCACGCAGCAAGGTGTGTATGTTCTGGACATGGCGGCCAAAATTGACGCCACGGCTGATTTCATCTGCAAACCAAAGTGGGGCGATGTGGAGTTTCCTCCTCCGTTTGGCAGAGAAGCTTATCCTGAGGTAAAATTCTTGCAGGAAGTGATGTTGAAATGATGATTTTTAGTTTCTGGGTATATATATATTTCATCAGTACTTGTAGAACATGCAGCAACACAACTCCTGTGTGTGTGTGTGTGTGTGTGTGTGTGTGTGTGTGTGTGTAGGAAGCCTACATAGCAGATCTGGACGCTAAGAGCGGCGCGAGTCTCAAACTCACCCTGCTGAACCCTCGAGGGCGCATCTGGACCATGGTGGCAGGAGGAGGAGCCTCCGTCGTCTACAGGTAGGATCACTTAAAGCCGATAACAAACATGTTTACACAGCAGCCTCTCCCATATTAATGCGTTTATACGCTGACCTGCGAACATTTACGTGCTTTGTGTAGGAGCTTCTCTTTTTAACATCGCAGTACGCTGCTGCGTATGACCACTCAGACATGCATCGCAACGTGTCTTGTTTATCCCCAGTAAAATTAAAATTTCAAAATATGAGCCACTCGACATACGTATCTGGAACGATTGACAGTTATGTACACGCCAATGTTAACAGACCCCCTGGAAGCCCCGCCCACTTCCCTCCATCTCGCATTATTAATGTTTCCGCCGCTGCTCTCGTCTCGTCTTCGATCGAAAGGTGCGCTGACGCTGTGTAGTCACTTTCAGGAGAATGTTTTGAGTTCATTAATGTGAAAATCTATTAGTGCATGTTTGATGTATATAGTAGGGCTGCACAATATATCGAAATTATAGAAATATCACAGATGTAAATATTGTGATATACATATCGCAAGGGCTTGCCATAACTGAATGATTATAATACTTCAAAAAGTTACGAAAAGTCAAAGTTTTAGGGCGACGCCGATAGCAAAGAGAATGCTTTCTTTTCCTCAAAAGAACATGAAATGTGTATGTTGGTTATGCCATTTTCACTTTTTAAATATTATATATATTTATATACAAATATAATTTAAATTGATTTTACACACTTTAAGCATTATCGTGCTGCGTATCGCATTTTTCTTCAATAGCGTGCAGCCCTACTACATAGGTAACATCAGTTAAATATATTTATTAGGGACGCCAAATGGCACATTTTCATCCAAAAGAGGAAAAAAAAGATGAAACAGGCCTACAAGGATATGTTACGTTTAACATTTTACGCATCAGTTTAGCGGTAATTATAGTCACTAATCGATTAATACACTGTTTGTTAAGATGTTGCACTAGAAAAGTTTGCACACTTTTTTATTAGTTTCTGTGTGTAACATCCTAGAATGGGAAAGAACATGTGCATGTAAACGGTAAACGTTTCTAGTGTCTACAAAAGTCTACAAAACAACTCTGTTGATTAAATCCATATCCTGAACAGAGGTGTTTAATCAGTGTGTTATCTGCTTTGTGCATGTGTGTGTGTGTGTGTGTGTGTGTGTGTGTGTGTTGTCTCAGTGACACTATCTGCGATCTGGGTGGAGTGGACGAGCTGGCGAACTATGGCGAGTACTCCGGCGCTCCAAGTGAACAGCAGACGTACGACTATGCCAAGACCATCCTCTCCCTCATGACTCGCGAGAAACACCCCAATGGTGAGTGTGTGTGTGTGTGTGTGTGCAGTATACTTGCATGCTCTACTACAATAGAAATACTTACAAAATGTGCACAATCAAGCAGGACAGAGGAACGGCAACACAAAATGGCCTCCAGTGTGTGTATATAATAATTCTCCTCTCGTCCCGGTCGTTCCTATGATTCTCTGACAGGTAAAGTTCTGATCATTGGAGGAAGCATCGCTAACTTCACCAACGTAGCAGCTACGTTTAAGGTAAGAGTCTTCCTCACGCTGTCAATCAATATGTCGGTCCGTTTCTTTGCATAAAAGCACATTTCTTTGCATGTAATTGACCATCGTGGTTGTGTTTTATCTGTAGGGTATAGTGAGAGCCATTAAGGACTATCAGGGTCCTCTGAAGGAGCATGAGGTCACTATTTTTGTGCGTCGAGGAGGACCGAATTACCAAGAAGGCCTCAGGGTGATGGGAGAAGTCGGTAAGTGTAGGGTAGAAGAACCGAATGTGCTCCCGAGAGCTGTTTTATTTCCATCGACAGTCCAAACACTAGCACATTTCACTCATCATACACTCACCATATTGTATAATAATCTTTTATTTACATCTGTGACAAAAGTTTGTTTTGGCTATCTTTTTAAAAAGGCTCAAAGACTTTGATAATAGCTTTTATTAACATTCTTATTATAACATTTCATTTACTAATAACAGTTTAATGTGTTTGTAGGAAAGACCACGGGGATTCCCATCCACGTGTTCGGCACAGAGACTCACATGACCGCCATTGTTGGCATGGCGCTTGGACATCGCCCAATCCCGAATCAGCCTCCGGTTGCCGCCCACACTGCCAACTTCCTGCTTAATTCGAGTAGCAGTGCTGCGGTGCGTGAGCATCCATAGATATTGTTCTTATTAATTCCCTTATCCAGTTTATACCGAGTAGCACTTTTATATACGCTTGTTCATATGTATGTGTATATTTCGTACTTATTGGTTGTTGATTTCTCTTTCTCCCTCTCAGACTCCAGCAACAACCAGAACTGCTTCATTTTCTGAACACAGACCTAACTGCGACATCACACCAGCTAAAAAGCCCAAACCCGGAGTTCCACCAGGTAATTAGAAACCACCTGAAAGAGACATTGGCCTACTCCTCAAGCTGGGAGGTAGAGTTGACAGCCAAGCGCCTGGGGGATCAGGCTCAACCTGAGGGGAGGCGAGGATGTGTGGACCATATGTGTCCACCAGTCAGAGAGCGTTTCGAAGGGGTAATGTTTAATTCTGTGTGCTCAGTTGAGAGTTTTTAACCTTCTTGGAGAAAGTGGGTGGGTTTCTGGTGAGAGGTAGAAACCACAGGTGCCATTGTTTGACTGGGGAACTTTATTGCACATGGCTGGGAAATATGGAATGAAGTCATTGTGAAGAACGTCCTGCCTGGACTGAACTCCAGTAGTGGGATGTTATTGGCCGTCTGTGCATGTCAAGCATCGTGGCTGAAGAGCAATGTTTCATTGTTTTATATAAGGACTTGTTCCAGACACCAAGATGAAGAAATGTTGATTTTTCCACCGTTTGCCATCCAGAGGTGAGTTGGATCAGATGGTGTGGTGGATCCTGGTAAGTTCAACCGTGTAGTTAAGGTTGGTTGGGGTGGAAACTCTCCGGAAAGATTTCAGCTCTGTTTTCTCACATACTTGAAGAGGTAGCAGCTTAACGTAGTTGTGGCCAAAACTTGTCAGCACCTACCCACCTGAAAACCTGTTGGTGGGCCCTGGTAGTGTGGGCGGCCTTCAAGTGGAAGACAGAAGAAGGAAGCGATTACAAATCTTACAGCTTCGTTGCCTTGGGGTCAGCAGCTCAGTTTGCAAACGCTAGGGTGTGGTGTCATTTTGGAAAGACCATGGAAAGACATGCTTCGGAAAGGAAAGCGGGACATGGATCAAGCAGTGTTTTGCAAGAACAATGAAAGGCATCTTTCACCACCTTATGATATTTCAAATCAAATTCAAACAACTCCTAAACCTGAAGAGCATTTCTTTCTTGCAGGAACCAGGACGAGTGGCTTCTAGGGAATCCAACCAGTTTTGCTTGTCAGTTTCACTGAGGTAGTTTGAATGCTCCTCAGTAGCAGGGAAGTTTAGCCGGGAATTCTTCAAAGCCCTGGATGTTGGGGGACTGTCATGGCTGACCTACACCTAGTATCTCACTTGGTACATCCTGATCAAGTATTATGGCTTGCAAACCTGGGGACCAGGGGGTGTATGCCAAATCAGATCACACTTCTATAGCCTTTCTGGAAAAGCCTTTTCTAGTGTATTGGAAAGGAGGCTCCAACTGATACTTGAACTTCAGTTTCACTAGAAATTGGAAGATCAGATTTTGATCATCTCACAGATAATCAAGAGATCACTGGAGATTTTCAGTTCTTCCATGAAGCAGGTACATCATCTGATGTATTCTGTGAGAGATGCTTCTGGAGTATGGAGTTCTGGGGCCACTGCTGGAGCCATTTGGTCCTTGTACATTTCAGAATAAGGTCCAAGGTTGCCATTCTTGAAATCAGACTTGTTCAATGTGGGTTGTGGACTTTGCCAGTGTTGTGCCTGGTGGTATGATTTTGGCAGTTACGTGGCCTTGTCTACTTTCTGGTCTGATTTTCATTGGCAGTATCTGAGATCAGGATCCTGGCTTGAACTAGGGGGCAGTTCCCCAGGTAAGGGAGGAATACCCTACCCCATGTGTTTTTGGAAGTTTATTTACGAGTAATGGGAAGACGGTGTGCAAGATTGACCACAGTTTATGTACGAAGTTGGCAGTTATGTGGTCACTATACCTGATTATACCTGAGCCGTAAAACTCTCAATAATGCCTACCCCCATGTAGGCACTAGTTCCTCAGCAATCTGGAAGAAATAGAGAGTAGAGCGGTTGCTCGTCCTTGTTGAGCGGAGGTAGTTTGGTAATCTGGAAAGGATGACCCCTGGGCACTTTCTGCTATAGGTATACCAAAGGTAATTTGCTGGTTATGGAGCGTCTGTGGTTCTCCTTTTTTGGCTTGCTGGAGAAAGTTGCCTGAGATGGAGAAGTCTGGCTTCTCTGCTCTCTATGTTGCCACTATGACCCTGATTTAGGGGTGTGACTGTATATCATAGTAGAATACAAAAGATACAGAAGATTTCCCTTCACTGGAATTGAAGATATCACACCATCTCAAAACACACACACTCCTCTTCCTCATTTGCTTATTCTCTTTGCTTATCTGTTTTTGTTCATCCTTTTTTAACCTATCTGTTCTTCCTATTTCATGATTTTAATTTTGCCCTCTCCCCTTTTCTTCCATTTCTTTATACAACCCTCCCTCATTCCTTTCCTCCTTTCTCTAACACATCAACACCTCTTAAGTGTCCTCTGTCTACCAAACTTGGTCAGTGAAGAGTGCATGCAGCACCAGTGTCAAAGGTAAGAGGTCAAGGGTCATGCCACTTCCTGTTTCAACCTTCCTTGCACTCTTGCCCTTCAGTGGATTTGTGGATTTGTGAATTTCCGCTAAGTAATTTTACTGCTTGATTCTGGGTAGGTTAAGATTCCTAGCTAGGCATGTGCCCATATGTGCCAAATTTTCCTGTCACGTGGAAAAATTCCACTATTCTTCAGTCTGTTTGGAAATAAAGTCCCTTTGAAGATATCTGTGCTCTGACTACCAAAAATACTGCCTACCTAGGTGACTTCAAACAAGGATCTATAACAACAATACTGAATGTGGCATAATCGTGATATGCCATATGAGCAGTTATCAGCACATGCCTGGTTCCAGCCTATAGGGTGCTTTCACATATGAAGAGTTTAATCCGGTTGAATGGTGTGTTCTCCACCTCGGTGCGGTTCTTTAGGCAGGTGAGAACACAGCAATCACACTCGGGTCTGAGAGCGTCCGAGCGAGGTGGTCTCGGTCCGCTTCCACGCTACCACAGCGAGAAAGTGATTCGACTCTGAATTGACTCAACTGCAGGAAGTGATTTTTATTAACCAAAGGACAGAGCCGTAGAGCTGCAGAAATGCCGTCTGTTCTGGCGATTTGGCGAAGAAAAATTTAAAATTCATGCTGGATGCAACACAACATGTTTTAGAATAGTTATTTTAACTATACTGCTGAAACCAAATGAATCAAAAGCATCAGTTTCGCATACGGACTAATACGTGTGAAAGTGCCCTTAGTTTACCATGTTACAGGAGAGAATGTCCTGAATGAAGGTTTTTATGGTTGTGATGATTTGCACAGAAGAAAACGTTTAATCCGGAGCATGTTGTGGGTGCGTTTGCGTGGCCTTACTAACCTGCAGTGTATCTCACACTTGTGTATGGTTTTTTTTTTCTTTTTCTTTTTCTTTTTTTTTTTTTAAATATAAAAAGGTTTTTTGTGTGTGTGAGAGACAGAGTGCAGACAAGTGTGTGTGTGTGTGTGTGTGTGTGTTACTCATCTGATGTGAAGTCAGGTGTGTCATTATGGAATCATTTCAATCTGGTCTGTCTGAGCTGATGATCAGTTTGAAACGAGTTTATTGATTTGTAACGTATTTATTTTTATTTATTTGTATGTTGTGTTGTTGTGTGGTGAACAGAGCACAAGAGCACAGCAGAGCGGAGCGGAGGTAGGGACGAGTGTGCTAGCTGCTGCACTGTCTCTCTCTCTCTCTCTCTCTCTCTCTGTCTGTCTCTTTCTCTCGCTCCTGGATTTGCTGTGGCTCTGTGGTGTGAACATGGTAACTGATTGGTGTGGCAGATATGGGCTTTTTTCCAATACTGTTTTATAACATGCTCTTGTCCCAGACCTGCTAACGCCGATGTAGACACTAGAAAAGTTTCCTTATTAATTTCTGTATATAACATCTTTTGCCTAGAATGGGAAGAAAGAAAGTGTGCATAAACTTTTCTAGTGTCTACATGGGTTTTGTGTTCCTCTTGGAGCTGCATAGCAAAATTGCTAATTAGCATATTAGTTAGTAATAAAACTCCCTAGGCAGTATAAATACATTTTACATTTTACAAGTGCTTTTCAAACAACTCACAACATATGCTGCGTTCGACTAACACTCGTAACTCAGGCTAGGAAAAAAAACCCAAAGAAAATGCCCCGTCGACACGGAATTCCTTCTTGCAAACTCGGGAAGGTCTCCTTAACCCTGAGTTCAGCAAGTCACGTCAAATCAACATGGCCGCTCACAGCATCAACAGTAAACACAGCAGCACTTCTTTACTTTCAATGAGTTATACTGTATACACTAGTATTAGCTTTAGATCAGTAACATATAGACACATTAGCTGTAAGTTAGATCTATAACTCTGACTCTACAGTTCACTGATTTGAGGAGGAAAATATACGTCACTCGACACAGTTAGCTGGCTAGCTTGTTGCTAACAAAAGACAAACATAGAGACTTCGTTGAAGGTGACGAGAGTGTGTTAAAAGCAGTGTCGGATTTCTAAATCAGAATTAAAGCAGGGATGGAAACCCCATTGTGGTGTGTGTGTGTGTGTGTGTGTGTGTGTGTGTGTGTGTGTGCGCTTTCTGAAATAAGCTAGAAGTTATCCGCTAGTGTTAGGGAGGGAGCGGTGGTCACTGATTTTATTCTGCTTACACCCTGCTTATAAGTTTTCCCCCCTTATTAACCCATAATTGTTATTGGGAGGATTTTGGGTATTGGGTATGTGGCAATAATCAGGTAACTTGATACACTGGGATGTTAAAGACATACATTTATGGGTGTTTTTTTGAATTTATTTTTTTTATTTTATTTTTTTGGTCGCATTCAAAAACAATGAACAGATCCAAACAGGAGCTGGTGGTACTTGGGGTTTGGGTTGATATGACAAAAATATCATATAATGATACTTGAGCCAAAACAAATAAAAACTGAAAAACTCAGTTCAATTATATTTTTATTTAATGTCTACAAAAAAGTAATTACTCAAAAAAAAAAAAAAATTCTAATGATTCTAAAAATAAACGAAAAATTTACCTTTTACAACATTTGAAATGAAATCTGCTGCAAATTATCCACGTTAGTAATTTAGTAATTTTTTGGTAATTTTTTGGTAATTTTTTTTCTAGCATATTTTAAAAAAATATCATGATACCTGCGATGTCTCAGAAAAGTCTATTGTATTGTCCCAGCTATAGTCACAATACATGCAACAGCATCAACATTATAGCGCAAGAGCACCATCGTTAACTCGGATTAACGTTGAAAATAACAAACGACTGAATAAAAATACCATTGTAAAGACGTTATAAACACACTTCATATTGTGCTGCAAAAATCAGTGCTACTTCGTCTTTTTGAGGTGATAAATTCAAGTGTGTGTGTGGATTGAGAAATAAAATGGCAAGATGTCACTTTTGACAGAGCAAACAGCATAAAGAAACAGAATATTGAAGTTTTTTTAAAAAAGTGTCATGACCAATCAGGAGTTAACAGTGGTGTTGGTCCCACCCCTGAGCACCATTAGTTCCTGTTTGTGCCAATTTTGAGCAGAAAACTGAACAACTGGAATCTCTGAGAATCTCTCTCTCTGCCTCTCTCTCTCTCTCTCTCTCTCTCTCTCTCTCTCTCTCTCTTTCTCTCTCTAGCGAAAGCTACCACTCTGTTCAGTAAGCACACTAAGTCTATAGTGTGGGGGATGCAGACACGAGCGGTTCAGGGAATGATGGACTTCGACTACGTCTGTTCTCGTGACGAGCCCTCAGTAGCCGCCATGGTTTATCCGTTTACGTAAGTATAATCGAAAAGGTTTCCTCATCTTAGCTTTAACTGTATCTTCTATCTCTTGAAGTTAATTAGACCCAAAAAAAAAAAAAGCTCGTCACGTTACCGAAAAGCGTACAAAACTCCTCTGTTCTGAAGATGTCAGAAAAAGTTACAGCTTTACCTCTGACACTGGAGACTCCTACCATAACTGTTAAATCCTTACAGAAAACTTCACCATATCAAGCGAACGAGCGGTTACTATAGAAACGGTAGTATTTTATAATGAGCTCGTTAATATAAACCAGTGATTTGCAGCTGCACTACTGTCAGAGTTGATGTTATAGAAAATGAATCAACACCTTCTGACCAATCAGAGTCCAGAATATGCTGAATAAACCTTAAAGCTGAATCTTTCCCCGTGTGTTCACGTGGATCAGCGGAGACCACAAGCAGAAGTTCTACTGGGGTCATAAGGAGATCCTGTTACCCGTGTACAAGAACATGGCCGACGCCATGAAGAAGCACCCGGAAGTGGACGTCCTGATCAGCTTCGCGTCTCTGCGCTCGGCCTTCGACAGCACTATGGAGACCATGAACTACCCGCAGGTGAGCGCTTCCCCATGGGGTACGTCCCAAACCACAGCCTCCTGACTTTCAGCAGAGTGTCAGAGTAACGTGGGCTGTTCAGATCTAATCTAGTACTAGTACATTTTAGTTTTGTTGGATGATCTTAGGCTTGTGTCCCGGGTGGTCTTACACTTTTTACCTTCTACCTTAGTAGTGATTCGTGAAAGGATTATATCAGAAATGTACCGTGTTGTTTCCTAGCTTCGTCACGTCGACGAGCCCTACAGTGAGTTAAAAATAGGCGACACGATCAGGTATTAAATGTCACACCTGAAACACCTGTTTTCCCACTCCACCCACATCAGCGCCGCTGCCTTCATTAATGACCATGGAAATAGCAAACTTCATTAAAATTTAAACTTTATTATACTCTATAGCACCTTTCATGCTTTAAAGGGCAGCTCAGCTTGTTTTACAAGGGGACAGCTGGCACAAAAAAACACAGCGAACAAGCAGAAAGTACAGAAAATAAATATGATAGGAGTTATGTTTAAAAAATAAATAATAAGGATAAAATTATAACAAAGAATTAGGGTAAAGCAATATAAAACTCTGGGGGAGGGGGAATAAATAAATGAAGTATTTAAAACATTAAAAAAAATTATGATACAACAACTATAAAACTAGAGAAAAGCTAAACTAAATTAAAAAAGAAATGTTTTAAAATGCTTTTTAAACCTGAAGTCTTGTGTTGTGGGATGGACTTCAACAGTTTGGCAGCATAAACACTAAAAGCAGCCTGACCACTTCTTCTGTGTTTTATTCTTGGAACAGAAAGTAATCGTGTGTGTCTGGGTGTGTGTCTGGGTGTGTGTCTGGGTGTGTGTCTGGGTGTGTGTCTGGGTGTGTGTCTGGGTGTGTCTGGGTGTGTGTCTGGGTGTGTGTGTGATAATGTAGAGAAAATTCAGTTAGACACAGCCTGAATGTTTTTATAACAACACACATAAAGAAAATAGAGCCTGGTGAATAAAAACCTGTGTAAGAAATCCTTGCATAAAACTGTGTGTGTTTGTTTGTGTGTGTGTGTGTGTGTGTGTGTGTGATTTAGATCCACACCATAGCGATCATAGCCGAGGGAATTCCTGAAGCACTGACACGGAAACTCATCAAAACCGCAGACGAGAAGGGGGTCACCATCATCGGCCCAGCTACGGTAAACACACACATCCGTGAATCTCATGACCGTGATTCTTCGGCTGCGTCCCAAATCACTCCAAGGGACCAGGGTGAAAATAGTGCATACATCAGCGTTTAGCTAGCTAGCTAAGAATACCCATTTCCTATTTGCGCCTGTTTGTAGTAATCCCAATTCGCCTCCTGTTTTCTTGGACAGTGTGTATAAATAATGCATAATTACCTGGTTACCATGACAACAGTCCATCATTTGTGGCTTCGTCCCAAACTGCATGCGTAGTATATCAAAATCGTTTGTGCTATTAGCTACCAAAGCATTCCAGATTACTTACCTTGTTGTTTTTATTTGATTTATTCGAGGTGGGCGGGATCAAGCCTGGCTGCTTTAAGATCGGGAACACCGGCGGGATGCTGGACAACATCCTGGCGTCGAAGCTGTATCGCCCAGGCAGCGTGGCGTACGTGTCCCGCTCGGGCGGCATGTCTAATGAGCTCAACAACATCATCTCTCGCTCCACGGACGGCGTGTACGAGGGCGTGGCCATCGGAGGAGACAGGTAAGACAGCTTTCATCACTGCGAGCAGTCTCTCGGTGTTGTGCACATGTTTACTCCGGTAAATGAACCTAGCTAGATGATAATCAACTCCAATTAACTGCTATCAGGTAACCATGGCAACAACTGCTGTAGCTTATGGGATGGCACTAACTCTCTGCGAATGTTTTTCTCATTGGGACGTGTTTTCTTCAGTAAGGAATAAAAAACTGTGTGTGGTGCCATTACAGGAAAATAATCAACTGTTCCAAAGCGCTGACGCTGGAGACTCCTTCCGTAAATGTTACAGAATTGGTTACCATATCAACGATTACACATCGTACGCGTTCTTGTGAATGAGCTGTTACTATGGAAACGATAACGTATTAGAACAAGCGCATTAATATAAACCTGTGCTACTGTCAGCCTGAGCTGCTGTTCTAGAGAATTAATCAACACCTCCTGACCAATCAGGATCCAGAATTCAGAGTAACCTGTGTTTCTGTATTAACGCAGGTATCCCGGCTCCACGTTCATGGACCACGTGCTGCGTTATCAGGACACGCCCGGGGTGAAGATGATCGTGGTGCTCGGAGAGGTGAGACGGTTTTACCTGCTCTAACAGTTACAG
>CM040465.1:1101784-1114474 GCA_022758105.1 Pangasianodon gigas | reverse complement strand
TGTTCTTCCTATCTTGTATTTTCTACAAGCTGGAAGCTCTGCTGCAGACAGAATGAAACTTTATTGCCAGGCACAGTAATTAGTGTGTTATTACTTTAGCACTGGTCTCAGGTACACACTAGGCTTTACTCTGGAGCAAGTGCACTTAGAAAAGTGCTTTCCCTGTGCCATGTTGCAGCTACTGTTATGGTACTAAACAGTGTATCTGCTTCATGCTTTCATTCAGCAACATAAATATAATCACTTACATTTTCCCTGTTACTGAAGAGTCAGTGTAGGAGCTAATACAGGTCCACAAACACAGGCAAATGGACTGTTTATGTATTTGTTTGATAGAAGGATAGATGGTGTAGAAACCTTTTAGTGTGTATAAATTCCACCATCACCATCCCAATATTTTACAGAAATGAAAGTCATAAAGACAGCTCTGTTTTTTTCATAAACCAATAATTTGAAGAAAATCCATATTCCGTAAGTAAGGAAAATATATACCAAGGCACCTATTTATTTTCTACCTAGGTCTTGGTTCTAATTAATGTATCTGTTATGGTACTAATTAATGTATCCGCTTCATGCTTTCATTCAACAAACTTCATAATAAAGTCTTTCACACCTTCAGAACACAGAAGGAACGGTTGCCTTGTAAGATTTCTCCATATGAGAGGTTCAGAATTAGTTTTTTTACCAACGCAAATTATTTAAGTGCCATGAAATAGACAGATAACTATCTTTATATCGTCATAATACTGTCCAGATGTGGGCTATGATGCAATTTCAGTTCCTATTGTTTGTAATCAGATGAGTCAGTGGGCACTACTGGACATACAGCTTCAGGAATAGGAATTTTAGGAATCTCTATACACATCTGTCAGCTGTATTGACACATTCATTAACACAGTCTTTGTTTTGTTTTAGAAAATATGCACGCACAACTCCTGAGACTATTCTGGAAAACTTCTCTCCTTTGTGTTTACAGTTCGTGCTTTGCTAATGGTGTAGGTAAGTAACGATTTCAAATAAAATGGACAAGAGGTTGAAAAAAAAGCACAAAAGATGCTAAAATCCTGTTTTTAATGTGTTGCTCTCTACAGGTTCCTGGATAATATCTGCCCGAGTGGGTTTCACAGCTGTCCTGCCGTGTGAATTTAATAACATGTCTATCAGAGCACTTCGTGTTCGGTGGAAGATTGATAAGGAGATTGTGTTTGAGAGATTGGGTGAGGAGTCGTATGAAGGTGAGGGATATAAGCGTCGTGCGGACGTTCCTGAGGATGAGCTGAGGAAAGGAAACTGTTCCCTAGTGTTGAAGAACGTCAGTGTTACTGACGCAGGAAATTACAGCAGCTACCTGGTACTGAGTCGAACAAAGAGATCTGTCTCTCCAGGCTGGAGTTTGATTCAAATTGTTGAACTTTCAGTCCATGGTAAGTCTGTGACCAAAGTTTTGATAGTCTGGTAACAGTCTAACAATCTAGTTGGATTGACTGTTTTAATAGTTGATTATTATGAATTATTATTATGATCAGCCTAAATGTGGCTTATAAATTAGATATGCTAAAACAAATGGATAAATATAACACAAAACAAAACTGTGAGGAACTAAACATTAAACCTCTTGGTACTCTACTAGAGTAATGTAATAATTAGTTCCTGTTACACTGACACTAACCAATTTACATTGCAAACAGGAATTAAATATTTATGGAATTTAATTCAAAGAACAAGATGCTTGCAATTTTATATACAGTGCCTTGCAAAACTATTCAGACTCCTGACCCTCCCTCATATTATTAAATAACAAATGGTACTTTGAAATTTCATTCTGTTTGATATTTTAAAACACTGAAACTCAAAATCAGTTATTGCAAGCTTCCACAGCACAGGGGTTGAATACTTATGCAAGCAAGATCTTTCGGTTTTTTATTATTAAAATGAAATATCTTGCTTGCATATGTATTCAACCCCTGTGCTGTGGAAGCTCCCAGTTTACGCTGATGAAAGAAATTGCCCTAATGAGGACACAATTACCTTACCGTTGGTATCCATCTGTGAATCAGTAACGTTTCTGGTCATATTTTCTGGATAAAAACCCCATTGTTGAAGGCTCATTGGTCAGGCTGTGAAGCTGAAGGAAAATGAAGACCAAAGAGCATTCTACAGAAGTTAGAGAAAAGTAATACAAATGAGTAGATCAGGGAAAGGGTACAAAATAATATCCAAGTGTTTGGATATCCCAATGAGCCCAGTTGGATCAATTATCAGGAAGTGGAAGCTGCATCACACCACCCAGGCACTGCCAAGAAAAATCTGCCCCTCAAAACTCGGCGCTCAAACAAGAAGGAGACTTGAGAGAGAAGCCACAGAGGGGCCAATGATCACTTTGAATTAGCTACAAAGTTCAGTGGCTGGCAGTGGAGTAATGGTGCACCAGTCAACCATATCAAGAGCACTGCATAACACTGGCTTGTATGGGAGGGTGGCAAGAGAGAAGCCCTTACTCAAAAAGTGCCATCTGAAAGCATGAGAGTGACCCAGCTGCCATGTGGGAAAAGGTTTTGTGGTCAGATGAGACCAAGAGAGATTTTTGGCCAAAACTCAAAAGAGCTACGTGTGGCACAAACCTAAAATTACCCATGCCTCAAGACACACTATCCCTACAGTGAAGCATGGTGGTAGAATGGATGAAGCTAAAATAAAGATAGATACTGCAAGAGAACCTGCTTTAGTCTGCTAAAAAACTGAAGCTTGGGAAGAAATTCACCTTTCAGCAGGGCAATGATCCCAAGCACAAGGCCAGAGCAACATTGGGGTGTCTTACAATTGGGCAGCATGTAAACAGTTAGTAACAGACAGCGCTGCTGCTTCACTCCATTATTACATTCTTTGGACTCTTTCATTATATTATGTTAATATTTTTTCATTACCGACAGAATCAGTTATGTAGACTAATCATTACAGCCTTATCGCTGATCATGACTGATACCAGAAGTTTAAAGGCCTGTTTAATGGCATCAATCAGTGTTTCTCAGTTCAGGTTGAGAATCGCTGCTCAACATACTTTTAGAGTTTTTACCCAATACAGCTTGTGAGGCAGTGGTTTCACAGACTCCAGGAAAAACCCCACCCCAGGGGAAAAGGGGAAGAATGATGGCAATACTCGCCAAGATGTTATAGTGCAAGGTGATGATTTATTTACAGTGCTCGAGAGGTGATCCAGTAGGGGGAAAAAAAACCCCAAAGCTATATACAAAGTTACAAACAAACAAACAAACAAAATACTTTAACTCTATACACAATAATTTAAACTCCAACAAATATTGCTCACGGCACCACAGTTGCACGCTCACTCAAAACAAGAACCATCCTACCAACCACACCACACACTGGTTTGGGGCTCTCTTTTAAACTCTAAGACCCGCCCCTCTTGGATTAAACCAACTAACAAGGAATGTACAGGGTAAATAGGCACATATTTTACAATAATACACCCATATCATACATACCTATTTAGGATATCATCTACTACATAATATTTATATATCTTTGCGCTATAAAATAAAACATTATACACAATAATAGCCAATAAAGATATAACGTAAACATAAAAACATTTCACGATTGCCCTATGGGACACACAGTAGACTAGTCTGTTTACGGTTGCTTCGCGCCAATTCTGGCAGTATATAGCCAGGCCACCGGGTGGCGCCCAGGTTTGGCCAGCCTATGGAGGAAACGCCACACAAAGAACCCACTACACAGACAATAACAAGCACAAACCACCGGTGTGTATTTAAGACATGAAACCAAGAAAAAGAAAGCAAAACACCGCAAACCATTAACTCAAATATATGTATGTGTGTTTGTGTTGTCATGCGCAGAGTGAATCAATGTCAGGGGAGGAAACGGAGTGGATATGTTTGTGTGTATGAAAGTCCAGTATGCTAATAGCGTGCGTGTGCACCCACATCACCTCAGCAGGGGTTTATGGAGGAAAAATGAGGTAAGTTGCGGTGTGTGTGTGTGTGTGTTAACCAATAGGGCCAGGTCACTTCCTCACATCACCTCCCTCCTCTGCAGGCCACAAACTGATCGGGTACCGAGACAGGTAGTCGGCTATCTTGGGGACCAGGCCGATGTCTGATTTTAAATTTGTAAGGCTGTAGGGAGAGGTACCATCTGGTCACCCGAGAGTTGTGATCCTTCATGGTATGGATCCACGTCAGGGCTCGGTGATCGGTTTCCAGGATGAACTCCCTTCCTAGCAGGTAATATCTGAGGCTCTCCAGTGCCCACTTGATTGCCAGGCATTCTTTCTTTATTGTGGAGTACCGGGTTTCTCTTGGTAGCAGTTTCCTGCTCAGGAAGGCAATAGGCCTCTCTTCTCCTGCATCTTCCTGGGTCAGGACTGCCCCAATTCCCACAGCCGAAGCATCCACCTGGACAATGAACCTCTTGGTGAAGTCTGGACTTTTGAGGACCGGGCCTGAACACATCCACTCCTTCATGGTGTTGAAAGCCGCTTCACAATCCTCAGTCCAGGTAATCGGGTTTCTCACCGTTTTGCATAGCAAGTTGGTCAGTGGGACAGCAGTTGTAGAGAAGTTGGGGGCGAAACGCCTATACCACCCCACCAGTCCCAGGAACGAGCGAACCTCCTTCTTTGTTGTTGGTCTTGGGGTGTGTCGAACCGCCTCTACTTTATCCACTTGAGGTTTCAGGTCTCCGTTCCCCAGGCGGTACCCAAGGTAATTTGTCTCCAACTTCGCCCATTCACATTTTGCCACATTTAAGGTTAGGCCAGCTTGTTCGATCTTTTGCAGGGTTACTTTTAGGTGTTTCAAATGGTCTTCCCAGCTTGCACTGTGGATGACAACGTCGTCCAGGTATGCAGCAGACCACTCTTCACAGCCTCTGAGGACTTGGTCCATTAATCGTTGGAAAGTTGCCGGTGCTCCACGCAGCCCAAAAGGCAAAACAGTGAACTGGTATAGCCCCAGTGGTGTCTTGAATGCCGTGTATGGTTTGGACACCTCCTCTAGGGGTACTTGCCAGTATCCTTTGCAAAGGTCCAAGGTAGTGATGTACTTAGCTTGGCCAATCCTCTCTAAAAGGTCATCAATACGTGGCATCGGGTATGCATCGAATCGAGACTGAGCATTCAGCTTTCTGAAGTCAATGCAGATACGCAGCGTCTCATCTCTCTTTGGGACTATCACGATTGGGCTACTCCATTCACTGTCAGAGGGTTCTATAACTCCCAACTCCAGCATTGTCTCAATCTCCACTTTTAGAGGCACCAGCAGTCTCTCAGGGATTCTATATGGCCGCTGTCGATGAGGTGTTGCATCAAGGAGCTGAATTCTGTGATGTACCAGGTTAGTCCGCCCAGGCCTCTGACGGAACAACATGGGGTACTGGTTTAGAAGATCTTGCAGCTCAGCCTGTTTGAATTCCTCCAAGTGATGCAGATTGACACTTGATGGTTGTGTTGGCCCTTTTGGTTGTAATTCTAGGTTGTCCTCATCTTCGTCCTCATTGACTTTATGGACTATCAGTGATGTCTTTGGTTTGCTGGGTGGCTCTTTCCACTCTTTGACCAGATTAATGTGGTAGATTTGTGATGCCTTGCCTTTGTCTGGATGATGAATTTCATATGTAACTGGCCCAGTCTTGCAAACAACACTGTAGGGTCCCTGCCACTTCATTAACAGCTTGTTCATTGATGTTGGGAGCAGTAATAATACCTTCTGTCCGGGTTGCAGTTCTCGGGATCGGGCGTGTTGGTCATACCAGGTCTTTTGTGCCTTTTGTGCCTGCCGAAGATTCTCTTGGGCCATCTCCCGGTACCTCTCGAGGCGGGCTCTCATCTCCAAGACATACTGGACAATGCCTTTCTCGGTCTTTGTTGCCTTATCTGAGGCCGCGGCCTCCCAGCTCTTCCGCAGGAGGTCTAGCAGGCCTTGGACCTGCCATCCATACAGGAGCTCAAATGGGGAAAAGCCCGTCGATGCTTGGGGTACCTCCCGGTAGGCGAACAGCAAAAACGGCAGCCACTTGTCCCAGTCCAGTCTTCCAGTATCAGACACGAACTTGCGAAGCATGTTCTTTAGTGTTTGATTAAACCTTTCCACTAGTCCGTCAGTTTGTGGGTGATAAGGGCTGGTCTTGATTGCAGTAATTCCTAGCTGCCGATGTAAAAGCTTCATCAGCTGTGACATGAAGTTAGTCCCCTGGTCTGTGAGGATTTCCTCTGGTATCCCCACCCTAGAGAACAGCTGGACGAGAGCATTGATAATCTTGGGTGTAGTAACGGACCGAAGAGGAAACGCCTCAGGATACCTTGTTGCATAATCGCTGATGACCAGGATGTATTGATGCCTGGCACTGCTCTTCTCCAGGGGTCCCACAATGTCCATGGCGATACGCTGGAAAGGGACAGATATCACAGGTAGAGAACGTAAGGGTGCCCTATCCTGTCGACGCAGAGCACTGGTTTTTTGGCATGTGGGGCATGTGGTACAGTAATTCTGAACATCAGTGTACATGGAGGGCCAAATAAATCGTGAGCTTATGCGAGCATATGTTTTATGAAGTGCCATATGACCTGCCCAGGAAATTCTGTGTGCTAGGTGTAAAACAATGGGACGGCAACATGTAGGTACAACCAAACGGGTGAATTCAGGGGTTTGCATATACAATACATCATTAATGACTACATACTTTTCCCCACACAAGTCAGCTTGGTTTCCCTTAAACACTTTATCAAACAGTAGTTTTAAGGATACATCAGCTCTCTGTAATTCTGCAATATTCTCTGGGACCTTCCAGCCATGAACTTCAAGACCCTCAGTTTGGATCTTAGGAGCCGGGGCACCGAGACCTTTCTCTAGTCGTCGTTGACGACGTGTCTTTCTGGGGCCTTTAGTTCCGCCTTGCAACAGACTATGGTGGAAGTCTGGCAATTGCTGCAGACCTGCTTTAACCTGGGCCCATGTTACAACAGGACAAGCAACATTGACCTTGGCAGAAGTAGTTACACAGTCTTTCGCCGATTGTAACAGTTCCGTAAGCACTGGCAAATCTCTCCCCAAAATTATGTCAGCAGGTAAATCATCCACAATAGCCACATTCAACATATAAGTCTGATCTTGTACACATACATTAACATCTGTCTGAGGGTACTGCTTTACATCCCCATGAACACATTGTACAGTGACCAGCTTAACAAATGGAACATGTGGCATATGACTTCTTTTAAGTAATGATACAGAGCTACCGGTGTCCAACAGAGCATTTAAACATTGTCCATTTACAGTCACTTGAACATATTGTGTCTTATGTGCATTGTCCACATCAATGTCCTCCTCTCTTGGAACATAGCAAAATCCAGTTAGTTTGGATTTACGAACTGGACACACTGTCACTTTGTGGCCTGGTTGTTGACAATAAAAACAGACAAGTCTTTTTTCAGGAGCTACTTTCTGTCCATGAGTTACGTTTAAGCCACCCTGAGGTTCCTCAAAGCCGCTAGGAGCATTTTTAAAGTTACCTTTCATGGGTTGAGAGCGCTGACTTCCACGGTGAGCATTGATGTACTGCTGAGCCAGTTTTGCAGCATCACTCCAGTGGTGGGCTCATGTTCCTTCACCCACACTCTGATCTCATGTGGAAGAACACGGAGTAGCTGTTCTAGGACAATCGTCTCACTGATTTCCTCCTTTGTATGCAGCTCAGGCCTCACCCAACGATGGTACAAGTTCTGCAACCGATGGTAGGTCTCAGTCGGTGATTCCCCAGCTGGAGTAAAAGCAGCACGGAACCGCTGACGGTAGGTCTCTGGAGAGATGTTGAATTTCTCCAGCAAAGCCTCCTTTAGGTTGGCATAGATCTCTGCTCTGTCCTCATCCATAGCCAGATAACCCTCCAGCGCTGGCCCGGTTGACAGTGGAACAAGACGATAACTCCACTCATTCTCTGGCCACCTCCAGGTTCTAGCAAGATGCTCAAACCAACGCAAGAAGTTCTCAATGTCTTCCCCCTGCTGGAAGCCTGGTAACTTCGGCTCTGTTCGTAGCGTTGGCTGGTTGCTGGGTCCCAGGACGGTTGGTGAGTCTGACACAAAGGTCCTGTCTCTCTGGTGAGCTGTACCTCTGCGAGGGGCTGGCGTTGGGAGGTCCATCCGTGGACTGCCGGCATCGCTTGTCTCTTTGGATGGACGGAACGTTTGCAAGATGGACTCACATAGATTCTGTAGCTCCAGAAGATAACATTTCTCTCTCTGCACTTGTGCGTCAAGGATGTCCCGCATCACAGCTACCATCCCACCTCCGGATGTTGCAGCAGAAGAGATGGGTTTGTCTTGGGGCGGTGTGAACTTGGGACGAACCGTCGGGAGATCCTCCTCTCTCTCGTCCTCAGTAGAGTCGACCGTGTCCCAGACAACATCCTTCTCAGCCATATCTTTGGTCTGGGAGCAAAGCCCTGCCCTCGGCTTCCTACCTCTCGTCACCGTCTTGCGAGTAGCCATCCCACTTCTGACACCAAATGTGAGGCAGAGGTTTCACAGACTCCAGAAAAAAAACCCACCCCAGGGGAAAAGGGGAAGAATGATGGCAATACTCGCCGAGATATTATAGTGCAAGGTGATGATTTATTTACAGTACTCAAGAGGTGATCCAGTAGGGAAAAAAAAAAACCCAAAGCTATATACAAAGTTACAAACAGACAAACAAACAAACAAACAAAAAATACTTTAACTCTATATACCATAATTTATACTCCAACAAACATTGCTCACGGCACCACAGTTGCACACTCGCTCGAAAACCAACCTACCAACCACCCCACACTCTGGTTTGGGGCTCTCTTTTAAACTCTAAGACCCACCCCTCTTTGGATTAAACCAAATAACAAGGAAGGTACAGGGTTACCTGGACCATTAACTCAAATATATGTATGTGTGTTTGTGTTGTCATGCGCAGCGTGAATTAATGTCAAGGGATGAAACGGAGTGGATATGTTTGTGTGTATGAAAGTCCAGTATGCTAATAGCGTGCGTGTGCACCCACATCGCCTCAGCAGGGGTTTACGGAGGAAGAATGAGGTAAGTTGTGGTGTGTATGTGTGTATGTGTGTGTGTGTTAACCAATAGGGCCAGGTCACTTCCTCACATGGGGCCTCCATGGATCGGACTTGTTTGTCCAGCACGTCCCACAGATGCTCAATCGGATTGAGATCTGGGGAATTTGGAGGCCAAGTCAACACCTTGAACTCTTTGTCATGTTCCTCAAACCATTCCTGAACAATTTTTGCAGTGTGGCAGGGTGCATTATCCTGCTGAAAGAGGCTACTGCCATTAGGCCACTTTTGGTAGGTACTAACCACTGCATACCGGGAACACCCCACAAGACCTGCTGCTTTGGAGATGCTCTGATGCAGTCGTCTAGCCATCACAATTTGGCCCTTGTCAAAGTCGCTCAGGTCCTTACACTTGCCCATTTTTCCTGCTTCCAACACATCAACTTCAAGAACTGACTGTTCACTTGCTATCTAATATATCCCACCCCTTGATAGGTGCCATTGTAACAAGATAATCAATGTTATTTATTTCACCTCTCAGTGGTTTTAATGTTATGGCTGATCGGTGGGTGTGATTGTTTTTGTAATAAGGACTAATTGACGACGGCCCATTGAACTATTAGAAAAATAATAATTTTCTGCTTAATTTAAACTCATGTCATGGCTGCCTTACCACCTCGGGTGTGCATTATTTTTCTAATAATTCAAGGAATTATTACTTAAAATGCTGAAACTCAAAATCAATTATTGTAAGGTGACACTGGATTTATGTTGGGAAATATTTTTATGAAAAATAAAAAACTGAAATAACTTGCTTGTATTCAGCCTCCACACATTAGTATTTGGTACAGCCACCTTGCTGCAAAAACAGCTTTAAGTCTTTTGGGATACGTATGTACCAGCTTTGCACACAGTGTTGGAGTCATTTTGGCCCATTCTTCTTGGCAGATTTGCTCCAGTTTGTTCAGGTCGGTTGAGTAATACTTGTGGACTGCAGTTTTCAAATAATGCCACAGATTCTCAACGGGACTGAGATCAGGACTTTGACTGGGCCACTGTAGGACATTTACCTTTTTGTTCTTGAGCCACTCCAATGTTGCTATGGCCTTGTGCTTGGGATCATTGTCCTGCTGAAAGGCGAATTTCTTCCCAAGCTTCAGTTTTTTTAGCAGACTAAAGCAGGTTCTCTTGCAGTATCTCCCTTTATTTTGTCTTCATCCATTCTTCCTTCAATTCTCACAAGATTCTCACAAGTGGCTTCTCTCTCAAGTCTCCTTCTTGTTTGAGCGCTGAGTTTTGAGGGGCAGATTTTTCTTGGCAGTGCCTAGGTGGTGTGATGCAGCTTCCACTTCCTGATAATTGATCCAACTGGACTCATTGGCATATCCAAACACTTGGATATTATTTTGTACCCTTTCCCTGATCTACTCATTTGTATTACTTTTCTCTAACTTATGTAGAATGCTCTTTAGTCTTCATTTTCCTTCAGCTTCACAGCCTGACCAACGATCCTTCAACAATGGGGTTTTATCCAGAAAATATGACCAGAAACGTTAATGATTCACAGATGGATACCAACAGTAAGGTAATTGTGTCCTCATTAGGGCAATTTCTTTCATCAGCGTAAACTGGAAGCTTCCACAGCACAGGGGTTGAATACTTATGCAAGCAAGGTATTTCATCTTAATAATAAAAAAACTGAAAGATCTTGCTTGCATAAGTATTCAACCCCTGTGCTGTGGAAGCTTGCAATAACTGATTTTGAGTTTCAGTGTTTTAAAATATCAAACAGAATGAAATTTCAAAGTACCATTTGTTATTTAATAATATGAGAGAGGGTCAGGAGTCTGAATAGTTTTACAAGGCACTGTATATAAAATTGCAAGCATCTTGTTCTTTGAATTAAATTCCATAAATATTTAATTCCTGTTTGCAATGTAAATTGGTTATTGTCAGTGTAACAGGGACTAATTATTACATTACTCTAGTAGAGTACCAAGAGGTTTAATGTTTAGTTCCTCACAGTTTTGTTTTGTGTTATATTTATCCATTTGTTTTAGCATATCTAATTTATAAGCCACATTTAGGCTGATCATAATAATAATTCATAATAATCAACTATTAAAACAGTCAATCCAACTAGATTGTTAGACTGTTACCACGCTATTAAAACTTTGGTCACAGACTTACCATGGACTGAAAGTTCAACAATTTGAATCAAACTCCAGCCTGGAGAGACAGATCTCTTTGTTTGACTCAGTACCAGGTAGCTGCTGTAATTTCCTGCGTCAGTAACATTGACGTTCTTCAACACCAGGGAACAGTTTCCTTTCCTCAGCTCATCCTCAGGAACGTCTGCACGACGCTCATATCCCTCACCTTCATACGACTCCTCACCCAATCTCTCAAACACAATCTCCTTATCAATCTTCCACCGAACACGAAGTGCTCTGATAGACATGTTATTAAATTCACACGGCAGGACAGCTGTAAAACCCACTCGGGCAGATATTATCCAGGAACCTGCAGAGAGCAACACATTAAAAACAGGATTTTAGCATCTTTTGTGCTTTTTTTTCAACCTCTTGTCCATTTTATTTGAAATCGTTACTTACCTACACCATTAGCAAAGCACGAACTGTAAACACAAAGGAGAGAAGTTTTCCAGAATAGTCTCAGGAGTTGTGCGTGCATATTTTCTAAAACAAAACAAAGACTGTGTTAATGAATGTGTCAATACAGCTGACAGATGTGTAGAGATTCCTAAAATTCCTATTCCTGAAGCTGTATGTCCACTAGTGCCCACTGACTCATCTGATTACAAACAATAGGAACTGAAATTGCATCATAGCCCACATCTGGACAGTATTATGACGATATAAAGATAGTTATCTGTCTATTTCATGGCACTTAAATAATTTGCGTTGGTAAAAAAACTAATTCTGAACCTCTCATATGGAGAAATCTTACAAGGCAACCGTTCCTTCTGTGTTCTGAAGGTGTGAAAGACTTTATTATGAAGTTTGTTGAATGAAAGCATGAAGCGGATACATTAATTAGTACCATAACAGATACATTAATTAGAACCAAGACCTAGGTAGAAAATAAATAGGTGCCTTGGTATATATTTTCCTTACTTACGGAATATGGATTTTCTTCAAATTATTGGTTTATGAAAAAAACAGAGCTGTCTTTATGACTTTCATTTCTGTAAAATATTGGGATGGTGATGGTGGAATTTATACACACTAAAAGGTTTCTACACCATCTATCCTTCTATCAAACAAATACATAAACAGTCCATTTGCCTGTGTTTGTGGACCTGTATTAGCTCCTACACTGACTCTTCAGTAACAGGGAAAATGTAAGTGATTATATTTATGTTGCTGAATGAAAGCATGAAGCAGATACACTGTTTAGTACCATAACAGTAGCTGCAACATGGCACAGGGAAAGCACTTTTCTAAGTGCACTTGCTCCAGAGTAAAGCCTAGTGTGTACCTGAGACCAGTGCTAAAGTAATAACACACTAATTACTGTGCCTGGCAATAAAGTTTCATTCTGTCTGCAGCAGAGCTTCCAGCTTGTAGAAAATACAAGATAGGAAGAACA
>CM040465.1:1070590-1100863 GCA_022758105.1 Pangasianodon gigas | reverse complement strand
TATTATTATTATTATTATTATTATTATTATTATTATTATTATTATTAAACAGCTCGTTATTATAAGAAAACATTTCATTATTACGAGATCGTCATCTCGTTATTATAAGAAAACATTTCATTATTTTGAGAAAACATTTTGTTACAATGCAAGGACATTTCACTGGGAGAAAACATCTTACGAAAGAACCATTTCGTTATTACGAGAAAACATTTCTTTATTATGAGAGGACATTTCGTTACTACAAGATAAATATGTTATGAAAACTTTATTTTTTTTACAATAAGAGATGTTTTCCTGTATTAACAAAATGCTTTTTTCATAATAAGATTTTTTTTGTAGTAATGAGATGCGTTTCATATCTGATAATAATGAGATGCTACTGGTAATTATTTTTCTTGCGTGGCAGAAATATGCTTTTGTACATAATTCTTGTGGTGATTTTTCATTTTTATCGTCCCAAACCATACGTAAAGTTTTGTGGAACTTCGTCATTCTGTTGTACAGATCTGTTCACGGTAATCGAGTGATAAATCAGCTCTGTACGTCTTTAATGTAACAAATCTTTTATCATGTATTATTGATCGTCTCTGAGTGATTGTAAATATTACATTCCATCGTTTTGTGTGTGTGTGTGTGTGTGCTTACACTTCTTTTTTCCATTTAAATATTTAATTTAATTCATGTGTAGCAACCTGAGTGTAAGAAGTTTTAATTCTGTAGTTTGATTTCTGTTTTTGTTTTTATTTTTAGTGTCTGATTTTAAACAGCTGTGAATTTACCAAGATTCTGATTTAAAAAAAAAAAAAAAAAGTGACTCGAGAAACTCGTCTGTCTGATACGGCAGACCGCGAAGGCCAGGAGTTATTTTTATTTATTGATTGATTTTCTGTCCTCTAATCTCAAGATCGTAACTTACTGTTTCTTCTTGCAGTCTCACCATAACAAAAGTACGATTTTGTCAGTGTCCATATTTTGAAATAATACATCCATTAAACTTTGGTCAGTACATAAACATTGCTGCTACGTTGAAAATAGCTGCTATATTAGTGCTATACCAAGACTGTCAGTGTAACTAAACATAGCTTCATTAGCTATGATCATGGTGTAAAAGTATTAAATAAATCACGTATTGAATGAGTTGGTGTTTCACCGAGGCGTCGCTGCATCAGCTGAAAATGACTTGGAGAACCAGTACATGAACATGATCGTCAACATGCACACCAGGCGAGAGTAGCGTAAAGTGACTTCGTTCAGTCTGTTGCGTCAATAAAACAGCGTTTATCATCTTGAGATCACAGAACAGAATTGTAACTCGTGGCCTCTGAGGATTTCGGTAGTATTGCCATGTTTGCCTGGATGAATGCTGTTATTATTATTGTTGTTATTATTAATCTTAAGCCGCAAATACATCTTTCAAGCCGACACGTGCTGATATCGTGAGCTACGGTAGAAATATACGTTCGTCTAGTACCGCTGATACCTTTTACACTCCAGCTGAAATAACCGAGCTTGTGGGAAAATATTCAGCATTATAGTATACTAGTGCACTAAACCGTCTTCAAGCGTTTTTATTAAGACTTTGGGATTGATGTCTGTCTCCCGCTACGGTGAACAAGTCCAAAGAACTTCCTGCCTTTGTGCGTGTGTGTGTGTATGTATGTATGTGTGTGTGTGTGTGATGTCGGAAGCCAGCCTAAATGTGCCAGATATGTTTTAAAAAAAAAAAAAAGACAAGAAAAAGTGATCATCATGTTGACGCTTTTGTGAAATAATTTAAAGTCTGTAAAGAACGTATATATAATATATATAGTATATATAAATATAAATATCACTATATTGCATTATATATTTTGCTTTGCATGTATTAGCAGGAATGCACAGCAAGATGTGGATTGCAATAAAAAGATCAAAAGTTTGTAACATTGTTTTTTTTTTGTGTGTGTGATCTTAAGTCATTCAAAGATGGGGCAGTGATCGAGAAAACATGAACGTGGTTCGAGATGGAACATTACACACACTGATTCGCAGGAACACGCCGCCGCTGTTAGCACTTTTCCACCCGGGACACGCGTACTGTTACGCTGTACTGGAACAAACCCAGGAGATTTTCACTTAGTCGTTATTTTTTATTGAGCTGTACTGAACTAAATTGTTGTTGATGTTTATGCCCAATTCACTGAAGTTTGATCTCTTGTCCAAACCGATACAATACAAAATTTGTTCAATGATCATTTGATGGTTCAAAAATCATTGATTTGAATTCATTTCTAACAGCCTCAGATATTGTAGCACTCCTCACCTCTCCAAATGGCCCCAACAAAAAAAACCTCATTTGAAATAAGCAGCTGGAGATAGAGGTTCTGCCAGTGGGATGTGGTTTAATAGCTTTTGGTTTTTTTCAGCGTAAGTAAAAGCTCTGCATCTACAGGAGGCCATCGCGTGTGACGGTGTACTCGGTGACGTTGGGAAGCCCGGAAATCACACAGCAGCTCACTGCACTGCGGAAAATATTCATGTCCCGGACGTTGAACCTGTGGGAAATCAAGTTTTTGTTTTTGGTCACATTTATGATGTTTCTGCATTTAATTACCACTATAACACATTTAGCCTGGGGTCCTGGTTTACTACACAGAATCATCACATGAATTACTAATGTAAAGAATTCCGGATTGTGATTGGTCAGAAGGTGTTGATTAATTTTCTGTAACAGCAGCTCTGACCCTAGTGCAGCTCGTTCTAATACGTTATCGTTTCTATAGTAACAGGTCATTCACAGGGATTTATACGTTGGACGCTCCACATAAACATATTAAAAAATGTCCGTTAACATTTATGGGAGGAGTCTCCAGTGTCAGCACTTTGTAACAGTCAGAGGTAAAGCTGTAACTTTAAGTTTTCTGACATCTTCAGGACAGAGGAGTTTACGCTTTGCTGTTTCTTGCTAGCATGACAAGCAATTTCATTAATAAGTTCAAAAGTTGGAAAGTTGCTGTATTATATGAGGAATAATAAACACTTCAAGACGTGCTGTTTTAGGAGAATCATCTACTTTGGGGTGGTGACTGTAGCTTCACTTCATCACACCACCCTGTCATTGATTGTTTTTTTTTTTTTTTTAATAGCCTGTCCTGTCATGTTTTATACCTCACTTGTTACCATGAGTTTGGATTTCAAGGAAACATGACATGGTGGTTACGTGGCCACAAGTTTCTCATTTAAATGTGGACATCACTACGGTTTCGATATATCCCCAGACTTCTGGACCTGACAGTACACGGCTCATACCAGTCATCAGTATCCTCATCATAGCACTCGCAGTTGGAGGTGGTGCCTTCACCGCTGTAGCCGCCAACCACGTACAAGCGGCCTTCCATCACCTGGAAGAAGAAGAAGAAGAAGACATGGTAAAGAGGTACACGACAAATGTAGTTCATTCATTCTTAGTGTTTGGAGTTAGGAAGTCTGACTGATCAAAAGAAACAATAAATTAATTCTTGTATTAATCGTTGTTTTGTTTGTTACCTCGATGCCAAAGTTGCTTCGTGGGTTAAACATGGAGGCAAGCATTCTCCAGGAGTTGGTACGAGGGTTGTAGGCTTCGATGCTCTGCAGACGATTGGCTCCATCAAAACCCCCGATCTGTAAAACAAAATGTCTTATCTCGACTAATTTAAATTAATAATTTAACACAAACAGTGCAAACAAACACATCTCCCTCCCACCCCTTACAGAACAATTATATAAACTTCACATGCATGATTCATATATGAAATGTGATTTAAAAAAAAAAAACAAAACATGATCATTTATTTAAATGTTTCATATATGAATATTTTACGTAATTTATTTTCACGTGTTAATTTCTCGCATATGCAGCACATACCTTCATTTTAAGATGTGAGTTTTGTTTAGCATTTTAAATTTATTTTCTCCTGTCAGTTCTTTCAAGTTCATCTGGTTTTATTTTTCAGGTGTGATTTTTTTTCTCTCACTTAATTCATTAATTTCACACGTGTTTACTTTCACACGTTCATATGTGCACTCTCAATTCTGTAAGTTCTTACCGCAAACACTTGGTTGTTAAGAGCGATGACGCCCACGCCACTTCTGCGCGTGTGCATCGGTTCGATCAGCGTCCACTGATCATGATGAGGGTCAAAACACTCAGCCGTGAAAAGACACTCGTTTCCATTGAAGCCTCCACAGATGTAGATCTAAAGGAATCAATCAATCAATCAATAAAGAAAGAAAGAAAGAAAGAAAGAAATCAAGGTTCTGGTTGGTTCCAGTTCTAGCTTTCAGGTCTCCTCAGGGACTGTAATATTAAATAATATATATTTTTTTAATCCCTTTCTGTCATGATGTAGGGAGGGGGATTATGGGTAAGCATGGTGCACAGAGATGCACTAACACCTTCATGTGCTGTCCTCCATGAAGCTAACAGCACTTTGTGTTTATCTACAGTGCTGTGTGTTAAACAGCCTTCAGCTGAACACTGATTGGTTGGCGGGGATGTGTGTCTGGTTGTGTACCTGGAAATGTTGCGACTGTTTTTTAAAAGATTTAAATGTTGATTTAATAAAAGCGAAAGCATGTCATTTGGTGTTTGGTAGAATTGTGGCTTTAACATTAAACACTAGTTAGACTGAAAGTGCTTCAGTGCATGAGCTCCTTGATACTGCTGAATACAATGAGTAAAAGCGCTTCAGAAATTCTTTCAAGAATTGAGAATAGACTTGGTTTATATTTGCTCACGCGAGGCTTCTTTTTTTTGACACCGCTTTTCAGAAGTTACGTCTGTGTGCCTTTCCTTTCTGGTAAATTCTGGTGTGGTTCACGTGACAGCACCTCCTGTTGGACACACTCGTTACGTACAAGTATGAGGGCTGACGTCTTTGTGCATGATGCCTTGCCATACTTGCAGAAGTATAACTCAGTGGTAAAGATTGTTGAAATTTTGCACATTTCACTCTTACCTTGCCCTTTAAGGTCGTAGCACTGGCGTCACTTCGTTGCTCGTGCATGGATGGGATGAGGCTCCACTGGTTGGTGCTTGGCTGATAACGTTCAGCCGTGTTAAGCCTCACTAAGCCATCGAAGCCTCCCATCGCGTAGATGTATCCATCCAGCATGGCCACGCTAACATAGCAGCGGCGTGAGTGCATGGGTGCCACCTCGTTCCAGGTTCCATCGAGGGGATTGAACTTGCACACGGTGTTGAAGTACTCCATGCTATCGAAACCACCAATGATGTACACAAAATCGTCCAGGAGCACTGTGCCGTGATAGGCTCGAGCTCTTTGTTCTGCGCTGGAGATGCACATCCAGCTGTCCATCCTCGAGTCGTAGGTTTCTACGATGTTTGTAGGAGCTGCGCCACTGAAGCCGCCGATGGCGAACAAGATGGAATACGGGAGCCTTGGGCGGGTGAGCGGATCTGGGTATCCGCTGTTGGGACCAGCCATGTTAGTGTAGTACAAGGCCTTCATGGCGCGGGTGATGATGAGCTGACACTCCCAGAAGCTACTGACCAGCAGGTTTTTCTTTATATTTTCCAGAAAGTATTCCGGATTTATCAGAGCCAGCCGCACCTGATCACACAGCACAGACGCCACAACATAAAAGGTCAGAAGATTCAGTTAGAAAGTGGAATAGAGCAAAAATGTAGACTGTTGTAGGATATTATGGAAATAGATTCGGATTCTCAGAGCTTCCGACACCCTTTTCCTCAGTTCTGTTTTTGTTTGACACATTAAACCTGAAGCTGTTTTTCACACTGTGTGATTGCAGTGATTTTTTTTTTTTACATTATTACTTGTCACACTGAACGAGATCCCAGTAAAATCTTGACTGAATTCTATAGCAGACTGTGAGATAACGTGTGTTCTCTATGTCAGATTATACGATAAAGATAACAACGTTCTGCTTACGTCATGAATCAGCAAAAACAGGCTCTCATAAACACAAACATTCAAACAGAGTGAGTTTGAGGTAATAAGGAGATTTTTCTGCCCGTTAGCATGTTTTGTTTATTGCCATCGCCACTACCATATTTATAGCTGTCCAGTGAGTTTGCTGTCCTCCTATTGGTGGATACAAGTGAGAATTTAATCAAACTTTGCCCTCCGGTGTCTTTGGTCACAATGGCACTAAATTGCTCACATTCTAATGTGTTCTAATCCCGGCTGATGACCAAAGAATCTTTTACGATGTGTGTGTTGTTGTTTTTTCTGTGACAAGAAAATCAGGCAGTGTAAACCTGGTTTACCCAAACTCAGACCTATCACGGGAGCCATAATTGCGAGTCCACCTTTTTGTTTCAGTTCCCTTCAAAATCGAAGTAATTGGAGGAACGGTCAGGATCCTCCAGTTGACTGTATTGGAGCTCACCTTCGGCAGCAGGTCCACGATGTGCTGCATTCGGACGTTGGATTCGTGCTCGATCCACTTGATTATAGCTCGGAACGCTGTTTTCTCCTGGTTGATGTTAAGCTCATCCTTCTCCAGGATGTTGCCGAGCTGCGCCACGGTCAGCTCCAAGAACTCACTGGATGGAGACTGAACGATGTCCTCAAAGTGATGCAGGACGTAGGTGTAGGCCCGATCCCGCAGCTCGTAGTACGAGTGAGCATCGGCGTACTGCCAAATCCCTAAGCAGTTATCCGGGCTGAGATGTGCCTTCAGGAAGTCGCAACAGGTGCAAACAAGGTCTCGGATGAGCAGGTAATCGGCCATGACTAAGAGAGCCTGCGCATTATCAGTGGTGAATTGAATGTCCTGGGTGTAGATGTAGTGGATTATAAGATCCATGATGTCTGGAGATACACCAGTGATGGTGTACACCATCTGATCCAAGCTGCTCCATCTTGTGAACAGAGCTCTGGAATATCAGAAAGAGAAAAAATATTAGGAAAAATATCTAGGCTCCGCAGTGGAGTATTTGCACTATAGTCTGGAAATCATGAATTGGAATCCTGATGATGTGAAAGCTGTAGTTTGAGAGTTTAAATGGAGGGCGTTCCTCTAGCCTGTCAATCAGAGTGACGCTAGCCAATCAAATGCTAGCTCATGTACTGTGTAGGCAAGTCCAGCAGAGACTCGGCTCAGTGATGTGCGAGATGATGAGCACGATGGTGTTGATGACGGTATTAGCGTGAAGGTTAAAGCTTTGGAAGCTGATCTGTTTGAGTAGAGTGTACAGATGAGGAGGAGCTAGAGCTGGACAGACTTAAGCACTAAAGCACCGCTGCATCACTCTCTAGGTGAAGATGAAGCGATGGCTAAATTCCACTGCACTGCTATCAGCATGTAGATGAACAGCATTTTGGGTAACGTAGGACCCCATTAACCAAAGTGAAAATATACATTATACAATTATACAATAAAATTTGGAGTAAATTTCAGATTCCATGCAAGTCATTGAGGATGGATTTTTCTTACATAAGTACTACAGTGTCATTGTGTTGATGTGTATAGCGTATACTATGCATATAGTTGATGCTTACAGCGTATAAACAGTGTGAACAGGAAGCGATTGGGATGTGGAGCGTATTAAGAGGGATAATTAGTATTATGAATCTTATTATTCAGTTATGTTTTAGAGATATCATTTCATCCTTTACTTAGGTAAATTTTAAGAATATATATATTTTTTTTTTACCTGAAATATGGGCTGTATCCAGAGAGGATATTCTTGTGGACCTTGAATTCCACCTTGTCCACTCTGAGGACCACGTCACACAGCGACCCCTCCAACCGCATCTCGTTCAGTACACTGCACAGCATCATGTCTTCACTCATCTCTCTCTCCACACTTGTACGTCATCTGTCTAATTTGTAATTTCCCTTGTAAAAGGCTGTGATGAGCGTTGTGAGTTTGCACAGGGCTGTTTTTTTTAAAGACCAGCACTTCTAGAATTACCGCATCACAGTATCATATTTAGAACCAGCTCATGTCATAGTGAATGATGAGATCTCATAAGCAATGGTAGGCTTTTTTTTCTTAAGGGACCAAAATTTGGAGAAATGGCAGCTGTAAGTGTGTGATTTATTATGTTTAACATTGTTTTATGTTTATAACATTGCTATAGTTATTTATCAGAGAGAAGCCTGTGAAATAAATCTGTGGCCTCAAACTACACAACCTTGTTCCCTCGCGCTAGTATATCATGGCTTTGAATGAATTATCTTGTTTCCATGATTTAATTATCTCGACTTAATTAAGTCATGACCATGCATTAGGAACCAGTTCCTGTGCCTTAATAAGTTTTATTATTGTTTATTTAAAATCAGGGATTGGAAACATTACAGGGAATGAAAACGGAAACTGAAAATGAAAACCAGAAAATGAATTTTGATGTGAATAAAATCACTCAAAATTGATTGAGTAAAACATTCATTTATTAAAAAAAAGTGCTTAACTGGTTAATAACATTATTTTTCCTTTCCAGTGGGATTTCAAGAAAGTATAGCCTAAACCTAAACATTTTCCCAACAGGCATAACTTCCTGTCTGGAATTAATTACTTCCTGCATGCCTGGCTACAGGAAGATATAAAGTTAGATATCCGTTATAGCTGTGTTTTTTTTTTAAAGACAGCAGAAAAATCTGTGTAGAAAGAGTTTTTGTTGTGAGCAATAAATCACACTGCAAAGCAGAACAATCAAATCAAATCTTATTTATATAGCACAAATAAACACAATAGTTGACCATTGTTCTGTACATAAAAGACAAAAGATAAATATCTAAAAAAGAGAATAAAAGAGAGTAAAAAGACGACAAAGCAATGATAAAGGGAATTTACATCAAAAATACCAATCAGAAAAATAATTTTAAAAAAAAATTAACAAATCAAAGACAGTTGTAGGCCTGAGAGAAAAGGTCAGTTTTTAACTTAGATTTAAATTCAGACTCTGCAGAGATTAGTCTTAGGGATAAAGGGAGACTATTCCACAATTTTGGACCAATGATAGAAAAAGCTCGGTCGCCCCTCGACCTAAGTCTAGACCTCGGGACCATCAACAATCTTTGTTGGGATGACCTTAATGATCTAGCAGAGTTATTTAAATTCAAAAGGTCAGAAAGGTATTTTGGAGCTAATCTGTTCAGAGCTTTAAAAACAAAAAGCTAAATTTTGAATTCAATTCTATAACGAATCGGCAGCCAGTGCAGATAATGTTATATTGGGGAAATATGATCGAATTTCCGATTGCCAGTCAAAAGCCTGGCGGCTGCATTTTGCTATCTGAAGACGACTAATATTGGATTGACTCATTCCAATATAAAGAGAATTACAATAGTCAAGTCTAGATGAAATGAATGCCTGAATCACACTCTCAAACTCTGCAAATGTTAAAAAACTCTTAGTCTTAGACAGTAATTTTAACTGGAAAAAGCTAGATTTAACTACAGCATTTATCTGTTTGTCCAATTTAAGGGCAGAATCAAAAATCTCCCTACACAAAAAAAACACCCAAATTTTTCAGATTGTTTTACATAAGGGACCAAATCTCCCAGGTCGCCATCAAAAACACCTGACACACCTGTGGGCTCAAACACAATAACCTCAGTTTTGCTCTCGTTAAGATGCAAAAAATTTAAAGAAAACCAACACTTAATATCAGACAAACATGCTGATAATGAGCTTAAGCCTTTTTTGTCATTTTTCTTTAAGGGCAAATAAATTTGTGTGTCATCAGCATAAAAATGAAAGGATACCCCATGTTTAGAAAGAATAGTACCTAAAGGCAGCTTATACAACGAGAACAAAACAGGGGCCAAAACTGTGCCCTGAGGGACTCCATATTCCAAAACAGAAACAGATGAAGAAAACCTGTCAAGACAGACTGAAAAAGTTCTTTCATTCAGATAGGACTTAAACCAAGAGCACAACCTTCAATACCCACACATTGTTCGAGTCGTGAGATAAGAATTCTGTGGTACACAGTATCAAAGGCAGCACTTAAATCTAAAAGTATTAGTACCACAGAATCCCCTGAGTCAGCAGCCACCAAAATATCATTAAAAACTTTTAATAAAGCTGACTCAGTACTGTGATACTATTTAGCTCCAGAAAACTCTGCAGTTGTTCCAACACCACTTTCTCTAAGATTTTAGAAATAAAAGATAAATTTGAAAAAGGCCTGTAATTGGAGAGAATGTTTGGGTCAAGAACAATGCTCTGATGTGAAAAATAAATATACACGTTTCTGTTAAAATGCAGTGTTTGGTTTGCAATCTGTCTTAACTTTTGAAATGCAAAAGAACAACAACAAAAAATTAAATACAGATAGCTGTCCTGCTGATATTAATGCAGCATTTTTTTAAGAAATACTTTTATGACACACACACGTCTAGTTTTAAAGGTATACAAAGTCTTTTCTATACAGTAAATTTTCCTGTGTTCCTGTACAGAATATTATACACAATTATAGATATAAATTTTTTTTTTACTTATAGTACCTTTCAAGCATCACTTTTTAAGTGCAATACGTACATAATATGTAATCTGATTTAAATATAAACTCTGAGCTCTCAAAGATGCAATAAATGAATAGACAGTGTTGTTATCCCTGGATATTTATATACGGCTTTCTAATAACAGACTATTGCGCTTCAAATTCAGGTGAATTTTGCAGGTGACAATAAAATAAATGTCTTTAATGCCAGATAGATTTTAAATCCTAATCTTTATCCTATAATATCTCTCAAAACATGTAATGAATTAATAAACCCAGTCATAATATCTTGGTAATTAGATAATAAAAACTACAGGAGGAGCAGACATGAAACAAGAAATTCACATTTAAATATCACACAAAGGATTGTAAAAAAAAAAAAAAAAAAAAAAAAAGACATAAATATAACACGTTACAAGTCTCTTTAAAACAATCCTTGAGGTGATCATACCAGTGTATTCAGTCTATTCAGGTCATGGCTGATGTCCTCTCTTCTTGGCATGATGTAGACACACACCTGAGTGCTCCAGAACACCAAACTGCAAAAGTTCTGCTTTTATAGATGTAGTCACATTTCTTTATGATTAATAAAATGCACAAAATGAGTTAGTCACATCTGGCACAATCTTGTTTTGTTTTTGTTTTTTTTTGTCACCTGCAGTTATTTGTTTATAGAAGTTAGTGAGGACCACACAATTGTTATTTAGGCGCTGATAAATAAAAAACATAGAATTGAAGGAGGGTGTACTTTCTTTTTCCCATGACTGTATATCACAGCCAGTAGTCAGATCATTTTATGCTCAGTGTTGCATAGACTAATCAGCTAAAACAGTCACTAGTGGGCGCTGTGGCAAAAAGTCAGGTGACGGAAAAATCCCAGCAAGTCGGAAAGGTAAAGAAAGCAGGTAAATGTACTTTGGCAATCTTCTGGGTTTGTGTTTGAGGAATTTTTGCTAAAAAAAAAAAAAAAAAAAAAAAGAAGAAGAAAAAAAAAGGTTTATTCTTGAGTAAAAATATATGATAAGCCCACTGTAATAAGAAAAATGTATTACACTGTCTTTATCATTAGTGTATGGAGGTACTGTATACAGGTGAACATATAAGGAATCTAAGTAAATTAATTGTGGGTCAGGTTTTACTTTTTTGTTATTTCTAGACAATAAACATGTATATGTTTAAACTCTATGTAGTTATATAAATAATTACTGTAGAGTGAAAGAACGTGGGATACATCTTACCTGCTAAGACCCTGAGGGCTGAGATGCAGGAGCTAAATTCTCAAGTTCATGTTCATGATTTTCTGGAGGTGAGTTCTGTGTTTAAGGAGAGATATTATTTTTAGGAACTGTTCGGCTCATTTGTGTCATATGATGTAAAATGTAAAAAAATGCACAAAAGTTTTTGATGAAAGCCTCTATTTATTCCATGTTTAATATTACACAGTGATATACTCACCGTCGGTGTCTGTTTACACCCACACAATCCTCGCAGCCTCTTTATGTCTTCTCTAAATCTGTAATAACGAGAGCAACAATGATCATGCCTTCTGTCTGAACAAAACTGATAAGGAAAATAAATCTTTCTATAGATTCACATTCCTCAACAATACACACATACCTTTCTCTGTTCTCCTGCCCTGTGTGATAGGAAAAAAATGTCTTTTAGAACAGAAACTGGTCATGTTTAGGGCATACACAAGTACTAAACAGATCTGGCTATAAAGTGAGTGTAGTGTTAGCGCTAAGGGATATACTGTATTCAGAAACTTAAATCCAAAAGTTATATATTTATGTGTTAAATGTTATTATTTTTATTCTCATACCTGCAGGAATCTTGTATATTACTGCATGAATAGTCCTAGTCTATAGCAACTTACAGTCTAATAATAAATCATTTTTATACAACTATAAATATTGATATGGTAAATGTTTTTGTTAATAGACGTTTATTTTATTATTTCTTATCAGTTAAAAAAGTGTGATGTGTTGTTAATTAATAAATTAAACATTGTAATCAGTGGCACATTTCTGTGATATAAGCAGAATAATATAATTGTGCCTGTGCTGGTGTATGAAAATAACACACTCTGCTTTGTGTCTGGCTGCATCTCACCACTCGGGAATGGATTATTTTCGTATAACCACACGGTCTTTACATAATACATTTGTTTTCCATTTTGGGTACACAGACAAAATAAGAAACACTGTTTGTTGTTGACTTGTTAAATAGGAACGCTTAAGGAAGAGATATTCAAACTGTGGGGCCCCAGGAATTGCAGGTGGGACATGGGGGAGATGGAATATACCAAAAAATAAATATTTAAATGACTATTTCAGACCTGCTTACTGATTCCTCAGTAGAGCCCATGCAGTTGGGTGCCGCTGGCCTGCCTTCTAATGAGAGGGAAGCTCGTAGAAGTGAGAATAAGTGTTTGTATTGTGGGAAGATGGGTCATTGGTGTTCTCATTGCCCCTGCCTGATGCCAAAAGGCCGGGTCCATCCCAGGAAGCGGGACCTGTGATGGCCCCAGACACTGCACTTCACCTGTCTGGCCTTTTCATTCCTGTCATCATTGTTTGGGAAAATTACCAAAATACCACTCTGCAGGCCTTCATTGACCCAGGGGTGGCCAGCAATTTTATGGGTGAGACTTTATTTGAGAGTCTAGGGTTGCCAGTAGACCCACTCCCCCATCCCATACCAGTCTCCGCTCTTGATGGATGACCATTAGGACCCATAACCACCCAAACGTCACCCATCATACTTCAGTTTGGCCACCACACAGAACACTTGACCTTCTATATGACCCGGGTTCCTGAGCTGCGCCTAGTGCTCGGGTTCCCTTGGCTTCAAGTACATAATCCTTGCATTGACTGGTCTACCAGCTCCATTTCTGTTTGGGGTTCTAGATGTTCCCAGAGCTGCTTCAAAGGAACACTCACCCTACCTCCAACTACATTGGAACCTGTCGATTTATCCGGCGTGCCCCAAGAGTATTGGGACCTCCAAGAGGTCTTTTCTAAACGAAAGGCCCAGATGCTGCCACTCCATAGGTCCTTTGATTGTGCGATCAACCTGCTCCCAGAAGCCACCCCGCCTAGGGGCAAGTTATTCTCCCTGTCACCCCCAGAATACCAGGCCATGGAAACCTATATAAAAGAGGCTTTGTCTTTGGGATTCATCCGCCCGTCCACCTCGCCTGCGGGGACGGGGTTCTTTTTTGTCAAGAAGAAAGAAGGGGATCTGCGGCCTTGCATTGATTACCACAGCCTTAATGCCGTGACTCAGAAGGATAGGTACCCACTGCCCTTGATGAATTCTGCATTTGATTGCCTGCAGCGGGAGAAAATCTCTTCAAAACTGGATCTATGTAGCACCTACAATCTGATCCACATCAGGGCAGGGGATGAGTGGAGGACTGCGTTCATCATTCCGTCTGGGCACTATGAGTATTTGGTGATGCCTTTTGGCATTCCAAATACTCATAGTCTTCCAGTGGTTCATTAACGAGGTCCTCTGGGAGACCCTGGACCACTACACCTTCATCTATTTAGATGACATTTTGATTTTTAGCAGCTCACTGGAGGAACATGTTGTTCATGTGCGCCAGGTCCTTGAGCTCCTCCTGCAGAACCATCTTTATGTCAAACTTGAGAAGTCACAATTTCATGTTACCACAGTCTCCTTCTTGGGCTTGTGTACCAAGGGAGACTTAGTATGGACCTGGACAAGGTAAAGGCAGTCACACATTGGCTACAACCCACCTCAGTCTGGCTGGTACAGCGCTTCCTGGGGTTTGCAATTTTTTTCTGACACTTCATTCGTAACTTTAGCACCCTGGTGGCCCTCCTTAGTGCACTGACCAAGAAGACCCTGGCCGGGTTTAAGTGGACAAGGGAGGCACAGCAATCCTTTGAAACCCTGAAGGAGAGATTGACAACAGCCCCTGTGCTGTGTATGCCTGATCCTGTGGCTCAGTTCATAGTAGAAGTTGATGCCTCAGATATAGGAGTGGGCACCATCCTCTCCCAGCGTTCAGGGCCAGACCAGAAAATACACCCGTGCGCATACTTCTCCCACCTTCTGGAGGAATTATGAAGTTGTGAAACGTGAACTCCTGGCTGTGAAATTGGCATTGCAGGAGTGTAGGCACTGGCTGGAGGGCGCCAAGCACCAGTTCCTTATTTGGACAAAGCACAAGAATCTGGCCTGCATTCAGGAGGCCAAGAGCCTGAACCCCCGGCAGGCCAGGTGGTCTTTGTCCTTTACATGCTTTAACTTTGTCTTGTCTTATAAGACAGACTCCAAAAATCTTAAGCCAGATGCTCTCTCTAGGCAATGGGAGGTACCCTCACGGGAACCCACCTACGAGTCTATAATTTCCCCTCCCCAAATAGTGGCTCCCTTGTGCTGGGGCCTGGAGGAAGCCTTCCGCACAGCTCTCCATCAGGAGCCAGACCCAGGTGGTGGCCCTCCAGGAAAACTCTAACTGGGGACCACAGTTTAACAGTCAATTCTGGAAAGCCTTCTGCCATCTTTTGGGGGTTACGATTAGTTTATTCTCGGGTTCCCATCCTGAATCCAATGGCCAAACTGAAAGAGTCAACCAGGATTTGGAGTGCTCCCTCAGGTGCCTGGCTTCCTCCAATCCTTCATCTTGGGCACAACACCTGATGTGGGTGGAGCACCCTCTGGCACTCCTCACTAGGTATGTCACCGTTTGAGAGCCAAATTATCTCTGCAGGCTGCTGCAAGAAGTACCCGCACTGCCAATCGGAGAAGGTTCCAATCCAACCTTCTGTCCAGGTCAGCAGGTATGGCTGGCGACCAGGGACCTTCCGTTGTGGCTAGAGTCCGAGAAATTGGCCCTGCGGTATGTTGGGCCATTTAAGGTGAGCACTATGAGAATCAACCCCACCTTCCATGCGACTAAAGCCGTTCCTGTGCAGCCCTCTGGTGACTTCCACCCACCTGTCCCCGCCTCCTCCTTGTATTATTGATGGTGCCCCAGCCTTTACTGTGAGGCGTATCCTGGACTCATGCCGCCATCGTGGTGGGACCCAGTACTTGGTGGACTGGGAGGGTTACGGTCCAGAGGAATGCTCTTGGGTCCCAGCTCGGCACATCCTGGACCAAGGGCTCATCAGAGACTTCCGCAGGAACCAGGCAGCTGGCATGGGAACATTGAGAGCCATTCCTAGAGGAGGGGTAATGTAACGCTGCGGGTGCCTTCTCAGGCAAATCCGCAGCCACACTGCAGTGCTTTTGTGTTGGGCCGTAGGCTCTGAGTTTCCCAAGCCTGTACTCTTCACAGTATCACACAAGCCCTACTAGGGGAGTTAGCTCAGTGGTTAGCACTATGGATCAGTGCACACAGCCTAATTGGTTTGTGCCCCGCTCGAGGCTTTCACATTTTAGGCGGAGCCATTTTGTGGTCTGTCTCTGCACTTGGTTCCACTCCATCCCATATATTGTCCTCTTAGACAAGCGGGCCCTGCACAACGCTATTATACATCCTAGCGCCAAGACCCGTAACAAGTGGAGAGTCTGCAGGGAGCAGATGTGGATCCCCTCCATGTCACTTGATATGACCGACCTTCCAGGTAGGAAGCAAACCTTTGCCATGCTGCACCACAAATTCCAAGACTCATGAGGATGGACAAGAGAGTCTTGTGGTTCACTGTGTCAAATGCTGCTGAAAGGTCGAGGAGGATTAGAACTTATGACATTTTGGTTGATCTAGCAGCATGTAGCTTCTCAGTGATGGACAAAATGGGCAGTCCCTGTGGAATGTGTTTAGAAAAATGTGCCAGTGAAGGAGAACGGGAATCCTGAGTATGTAGTGTAGGAGTTGGTTTAGAAGTGAAGGTCTGGCAGATTTTATCAATCTTTCCATCATAAAAGGTTGCAAAGTCAGGAGGAGGAGCCAGTGGGTTGAATAGTGAAGAAAAGATCTTGTGGAGTTTGCAAGGATCTTGTGCAGAAGTTTCCAGCTTTTAGAATTTGGACAGGAGAGGGCGGTAAAGGACAAGATCTGTGTTGAGTTGTGATTTCTTCCACTTTCTCTCTGCTGTTCTTAATTCTCTCCAATTGCTGCATAACACAGCCAAGGAACAGGGCAAGAAATCTTCCTGGGTTTAGAAGATAGAAGGCATAGGAGGTCCATGGATGAGGAAAGTGAGGAGAGGAAAGTGTCTGTGACTAACTCCAATGGTAGGGAGGAAAAGGAGTCAGGGTCTGGAAGCGATGATAGGGTGCAGAAAGCTATGGAGGAAGAGGAGATAGAGTGGAGGTTTCAATGAGTGGGAGAGACGTACTGATAGTTGGTTTTAGGCAGGATAGGGAGGGTGATGGTGAAGGATACCAAGTGATGATCGGAGATGTGGAGTGGGGTAGCATTGATGTCTGTAGCTGGAGAGGGGTGGCTGAAGACCAGGTCCAGGGCGTTTCCTCCCGTGTGTGTGGGAGGGCAGCTGTTGAATATCAAGGAGAAGGAATGCAGAAGAAGGAGAACGCAAGAGGACTGGAGCTAGTCAGAGAGGAGGTTGACGTCTCCGAGGACAATAAGAGGGGTGCTGTCGGTAGGGAAAGTCTGAGGAGCATGTCCATTTCTTCAAGAAGGTCTCCTAGGGGACCAGGAGGGTGGTAGATGACAATGAGTAGAAGGTTGATCAGTGAGGTAACTGTAACTGCATGGAATTCAAAGGATGAGATTTTGAGATGAGACAGAGAGAGGTGTGAAGCACCATCTCAGACACAACCACAGACCTGTACCACCACCTCTGCCAGCTTCTCATGGAGTGTGAGAGAAAGCATATGCAGAGGATAAGGCAGCCGGTGTAGCTGAGTTCTGTGGAGAGATACAGGTCTCAGTTAGTGCCAGAAAGTCAAGAGAGTGATGGGAAGCTAAAGCTGAGATCAGTTTTCTTTACAGCAGACTGGCAATTCCAGAGCCCACCTACCATCGCTGTTTGAAACTGAGACAACAGAGGAGGGTAGATGAGGTTACTGGTAGTTTGGCCTAGGGGAGACTGAACCTACATTTGATTAGCCACCTGAGAGAACTAATTAGCATAGACCAACAGACACTTTCAAGCAACACTACAGAATTGACAATACTACACAATACAACAATTCTGATGGCAAGAATCTAGATCCAACTAGGTCAAGTAGATAGTACACAAAAGTCAGAATCCTACCTTACCAGTAGAGAATAAATTCAAGATAGAACAACTTAAAGCACACTGAATATTGTTTATTTACCAGTACACATTTTACAATTTTTATGACCTCCATACTTTGAACAGTTTACTTTTTCCACTAACAGAGACAGCAGAGCCAATCAGAGTATGAATCCAGACCGGCTGACAGTTTGCGCTCTCTGCCTGAAAGATGCATAGAAGTGGTGCACATGATTTTTGCCATGGTAAGTTTCATTAATGTGAAATAAAATCTATCAGTTTACGTGTTACTGTAACTCTTAGCCCAGACAAGTCCCCTCCGAACCGCCAGTGCGCACCATCACCAGAATTCTAAATATTTCTTTTGAATAAACTCATAGCAAATAGATCCTTACTCTGTGCCTAATACCTCAATGTTACATAACTACAGGGTGTCCCAAAAGTCTCCATACATAGGGGAAATGAACACATTATAGCAAAATATATAGTATTCAAAATATATATATATAGTATCTTTCATACTTAGTTTATATTATATATTTTTTTCAGATAGCTTTTAAGAATGCCTTTGACAAAAGAAGAACGTATTGAAATTATTCTCATGGCTGGATTGGGAAGGTTATGATGGACTTGAACAGGAAACATGGCGAGCACATCACACACCACACTGTTGCCAAAATTATTAACAAATTCAAAAAGACTGGAAGTGTTGTGGACCAACTGAGAAGTGGACATCCACGAACATTCACTGAAGAAGCCACAACCGATGTGGTGCTAGTGTACATAGTCCCCTATGTACGGAGACTTTTGGGACACGTTATTAAATCAGTGAATAGTTAACATGAGTTGACTATATTTATGAGGGATGCCACCAAATATTTAGTCCAAAAAATAGTCAGACTGCACTTCTGTTTTTTCCGTTCCTCTCAAAAGACAAAAATTCTAAAAAAAAATTTGACTAGCAAAAAAAAGCTTTAAATCTCACATTTTATTTTATAGTAAGTAGTATCAGAAAGTGATTTGCTTTACTCTCCTGCAATGGTCAGAAAACATGTTCATGAGGGATGTTGGATAGTAAAGCGATTTGTAAAAGGATTACATTGAAAATGAACTATTGTACATTTTTTTTTGTTACTGCACACTGTGTTTACCAGGTACACCTGTGTTTTAAGGCTTATTTTCATAGTGATTTATTCTATTTTCCAGTTAATAATAGCCAATAAAATTTCTGCCACGTGATTGTGATGAGGAAAAAGGCTTTCTTTAAGGAATATCAGGAGATTTTTTTCATGTGGTTTAAATCATCTCTGCATTGCAGATATGTTGAGGCAATATCTCCAGTGATTTTGTTAAGGACAATCCACTTCCTGACATGTCCTATAGTTTATCTCGAGTCCAAAGCTGTACCTAAAGCTAACTATGAAGGCATATTGGCCGGCCATGACCTAATGATTTCAAGCCCATCAGCAGCAAAAACAGTTAAAAAAAAAAACAAACAAAAAAAAAAATATATATATATATATATTTTTAAAATTCATTACGATTTCATTTTTTGATTTACAAAGAAGGGACAAAACAAATCGCTTTTAAATTTTGTTTCTGCCATTTCTGATAATAAAAACAAATAAAAACAAAACAAAAAAAAACCATTCATTTTTTTAAATTAGTATTTCTACTACTGATACGACAATAGAATGGCAAAAAGTACACAGACCAGCTGTACATCAGATCATATACTGTGTCGTGTTTGTAGATTATACTTACAGAAAGCAGACAGTTGTAAAGCAAGGCAGCACACAGCAAAGACACTTTCAGTTGGTAGGAGAATAACTCGCAGATCCACTGTACGCTGGCCATTTCCTATTTATAATTATGATTGGAAAAGAAAAGAAATTGTAGTTCCATATATATATATATATATATATATATATATATATATATATATATATAAAAATGTACTGATTATAATAATTTTTTGTGATTAATATCATTTTTATCTGTCAGTAATGAATTATAGAGCTCACTCACTTGATTTTAGTATGAGCTCTACTAATAACGCAACAGCATTCACAAAAACAACCACCGCTGTACCAAACACGAACACAACCAAATGGGATAAAGCTGTAATACAAAGACATGACAATTAGAGAAAACATTCACTTTTCCCTTTCAACTGCGTTTGTTGTTCCGTAAATATGGAATGAAGGTATTTTAGGGTCTGAGTTTAACTCAGATATATCTTGATTGAGACATGGCAGTGTACTTCGACAGAAAATAATTTTGTACTTACATCGCTGTGTCCCTGTGTTTCTGGAGTCAGATTTTGTAACTGTGGTAATTAAAGCAAAATCAGTGAATTTATATCAGCGGTAACAAGTCTGTGATAGATGAAACAAAATCCTGTTCCCTTCTGTGCAATCCAGTACATGTTTTCCAATTTCATATAAATAATAATATGCTAGTGGCCCCCCAAATCTGCACACCAGTGGTAATCTGATCACACTCAGTGCTATATGAAAAGTTTTAGAGGCAATTGAAGTTGGTCAAAATCAGCCCCTTTCAGCATAACATTCATACCTATGCATATGGACGCCAAATTTCTAGCTGACTAACCCATTAAAATACTTATAACTACTGATGAATAGCTTTATAAAACCACTCGGAATGATTAGATACAGGTGGTGTAATGAACATTCAAGATGAAAATGTTTGGCCAAAGAAAGCTGCATTTTACAGAAGGGAAAAAGTCGATGCAGAGCATAAATAATTCTAAAAGTTATCCACTCAATGTAAGTTAAGAGGTGTTGTAACCACAATACACCATCGTGTCTGGCACCTATGATGAATGTTCAGATGTTTGAATTCCTTTGACTTTGACCTTTCCTGCCTCGTGTCTGACACATGCCCAGTCCTATAATTATGTTACAATTCTTCGGATTAGAAAATAATTGTGTCCTGTCACAAATATATTGCAGGATATAAAAAATTAAGGACTTATAAAGTAAAATTAATTACTACTTTCTTTAGAAATTATTCATTGTTAAAAGTTGCCTTGAACTTTGTAGATGATAGTTTTGATCGATGGTTCTCACCCCCATGTCATACCTAAAGATGCCACTAGCATATTATTACATACGCATAATAACAGAAGAGTTTGCTTATACGCTTATAAATTTTCACGCCAAGACAGGGTTTTTCTTAACTAGAAATATGCTTAATAATGTTATATTTGTTTTATCATAATCTTATAACGAGAACGTCAGGAACTGGATATGGAGGCGGATGCAAGTGTAGACTATTTATTATCAAATATACAAACAACGTGGAAGTAACAACCATGAACAGGAACTATGATTACAAGCTGAGAAACACACAGACTAGAGGCGACAACAGTTTACATGTGACGCTTGACAAAGACATACAGAGAAACCTGGAACTTAAATAGTGTTAACAATTAGGTGAAACAGGACACATGTGCAGGTAATCATACAGACATTTGAGCAGACCATGTGAAGTGCTTTGGCTGATGGGAAACGTAGTTTCTGTTCCATTAAGGGCACTGACATGACAGAATTTATATCAGTGGGGTCCAAAAGTCTGAGACCACATTGAAAATCTGGGATTTTTTCAATTTTAAAAATGGAAATAAAAAGAAAGTTTTAGAATTTTGAAAATTCTTTGGGAGCTTTTTGTAACATCTTGACTATTCAATATTCAAAATTCAAAATGTTGCACTATTTCTAAGTCCCTATTTAAAAGTAAGCAAATGTGTGATATTGAGCAGGTTAACTGCTTTGTAAAAAAGGGCAGATTTTCCTCATGTCTAATCTATTCTATTGAAGCATGTGATCAGATGACACTCCGATGGATCTGATCTAAAATGGATCATAAGTTTTTACACAAACGTGTGGAGTCCATGCCAGCTCGAGTGCACGCTGTCATTAAAGCAAAAAGGGGACGAACCAAATGCTAAGAAACTCTGAAATTCATGTAAATATTTCAAAGATTATACTTTTCACTCAAATTATTACTGATAATATAATTTCTAAAGAAAACATTTGTGTTAAATTGAAAAAGAATGCCAAACAGAATCATTTACACTAGTGTTCTCAGACTATATCTATGTATGTATGTACTGTATGTCTATGTCTACTGTATATATATATATATATATATATACAATGGATTTGAAATAAAACAATCAAGATGTGATCGAAGTGTAGACTTTCAGCTTTATTTTAAGAGGTTCTACAAAAATATGGCATTTGCCATTTAAGAATTACAGCCATTTTCAGCAAAGTACCTCCATTTTCAGGGGCTCAAAGGTATTTGTACAAAGTGACATAATTGTAAATATAACCATAATTTTAATACTTGGATGAAAATCCTTTGCAGTCAATGACTGCCTGAAGTCTGGAGCCCATGTTCTCAAAACACAAATTCTGAGTTTCCTCCCTGGAGATGCTTTGCCAGGCCTTCACTGCAGCCACCTTCAGTTGCTGCTTGTTTGTGGGTCTTTCTGCCTTCAGTCTTGTCTTCAGTAAGTGAAAAGCATGCGCTATTGGGTTGAGATCAGGCGACTGACTTGGCCATTGAAGAATATTCCATTTCTTTGCCTTCAAAAAGTCTTGAGTTACTTTCGCAGTATGTTTAGGGTCATTATCCACCTGCACTGTGAAGCGGTGTCCTATCAGTTTTGTAGCTGAATGTGAGCAGAGAGTATAGCCCTATACACCTCAGAATTCATCTTGCTACTTCTGTCAGCAGTCACATCATCAATAAACACCAGTGAGCCCGTTCCATTGGCAGCCATACATGCCCATGCCATAACACTGCCTCCACCATATTTGACACATGATGTGGTATACTTTGAATCATGAGCTGTTCCTTTCTTTCACCATACTTTTCTCTTCCCATCATTCTAGTACAAGTTAATCTTGGTTTCATCAGTCCAAAGAATCTTATTCCAGAACATGGGAGGCTTTTTCAGATGTTTTCTGGCAAAGTCTAATCTGGCTTTCCTGTTCTTGAATGTTACCAGTGGTTTGCACCTTGTTGTAAACCCTCTGTATTTACATTCATGAAGGCGTCTCTTGATTGTAGATTTTGACAATGATACGCCTACCTTCTCCAGAGTATTCTTGACTTCTGTTGATGTTGTGAAGGGGTTTTTCCTTCACCAAGGAAAGGATTCTGCGATCATCCACTTTAGTTGTCTTCCGTGGTCTTCCACGCCTTTCAATGTTGTTGAGCTCACCAGTGCTTTCTTTCTTTTTAAGAATGTACCCAACTGTTGATTTGGGCACATCTAAGGTTTTTGCTATCTATCTTATAGATTTAAGTTGTTTTTTCATCCTAATGATGGCCTCCTTCACTTGCACTGAGATCTCCTTGGACTTCATATTGGTAGCTTCAGTCGAACAGCTGCCAAATGCCAACTCAATACCTGATATCAACTCCAGACCTTTTATCTGCTTCATTTGTCTTGAAGTAATGAGGGAATGGACCGCACCTGGTCAATTAACTTCTTGTCAGTCAATTGTCCAAATACCTTTGAGCCCCTGAAAATGGAAGTACTTTGCTGAAAATGGCTGTAATTCCTAAATGGTAAATGCCATATTTTTGTGGAATCTCTTAAAATAAAGCGGAAAGTCTACACTTCGATCACATCTTGATTGTTTTATTTCAAATCCATTGTGGTGGTGTATAAAGGCAAAATCACAAAAACTCTGTCATTGTCCAAATACTTCCGGACCTAACTGTATATATATAGTCTTACGTTGGCCTTTACATAGGCCAGTTCTATTGTTTTTGCTATACATTGAAGACATTTGGGTTTGAGATCAAAATATGAATATGAGATGATAGATCAGAATTTCAGCTTTCATTTCTCGATAACAGATAAAACATGATAAAAAACATGAACATGGCACCTTTTGGTTGAACCCACCCATTTTTCAAGTGATCAAAAATACTGGAACGTGAGTGACAGGTGTTTCTTATTGCCCAGGTGTGTCCTGTTAGATTGATTGTTTAAACAATTAATAGCTCAGAATGTCTACTCTTGGTTTGAGCTCTGGGTTTCACCTGTGGAGACTGCATTGGTTCTTAAAAAGGAAAAAAACAACATGAACACCAGAGAGTTGTCTGTGGGAGAAAACAAGCCATTTTGAAGCTGAGAAAAAGGAAAAATCAATCAGAGCCATTGCACAAGCATTGGGCATAGCCAATACAACAATTTGTAATGTCCTGAGAAAGAAAGAAACCACTGGTGTACTAACAGCCAGACATTGAACAGGTCAGCCAAGGAAAACAACAGCAGTTGATGACAGACACATTGTGAGAGGTGTGAAGAAAAACCCAAAAACAACAGTCAGTCCAACAACCTCCACAGGGCAGGAGTGAAGGTATCACAATCCAACATTTGAAGAAGACTTGGAAAGCAGAAATATAGAGGCCATACCACAAGATGCAAACGTCTCATCAGCAGTAAGGATCAGAAGACCAGACTGGAATTCGCAGAGATGAGCCACAAAAGATGAGCCACAAAAGTTCTGGAACCAAGATTAACCTCTACCAAAGTAAAGGAAAGGCCAAAGTGTAGAGAAAGAAAGGATCTGCTTATGAACCAAAACATACAAGCTCATGGATCAAGCACGGTGGAGGAAGTGTCATGGCTTGGGCTTGCATGGCTGCTTCTGGAACAGACTCACTAATCTTTATTGAGGATGGAACTCATGATGGTAGCAGCAGAATGAGTTCAGAAGTCTACAGAAACATTCTGTCTGCCAGTTTACAGAGAAATGCATCCAAACTAATTAGGAGGAAATTCATCATGCAGCAAGACAATGACCCAAAACACACTGCCAACACAACAAAGGACTTCATCAGGGGAAAAAGTGGAAGGTTTTAGACTGGCCAAGTAAATCATCAGAACTTAACCCAACTGAGCAGCATTTCACCTCCTGAAGAGGAGACTGAAAGGAGAAACCCCCCAAAACAAACTAACTGAATAAAGCCGCGGTACAAACCTTGAACAGCATCACAACAGAAGAAATCAAAAGTTTAGTGATGTCAGTGAGTCGCAGATGCAATTAATGCAAGCAAGGGATATGCAACCAAATATTAAGTGTTATTTACTTTAATTTACTTTAGCACTTCCTATACTGTTCCTATACTTCTGCTTGCCTAAAAATTGGGTTGTCTGATATAAAAGGTTCTATGTTTTATGTTGTTTAACATGACTAGATGTAAATACCAGGAAATAAAAGCTTAATTCTAAACTTTCATCTCATATCCATCTTTTGATCTCAAACCCAAATGTCTCTGGTGCGTAGCACAAACAAATGAAATGGCCTTGCCGTTCCAATAGTTCCACGATTTTAATGCACAATGTGGAGGTAAAGAATCACCCATCGCGAAGCGGAGCGCATTAAAAACGTGTAACGATTTTGCACACTTGGCCGTGGATTATCCTGCTTATACCGTGGTCACTTAGCAGCATTGACAAGTTAAAGCTGTCACTGATGTTTGTAGAGCAAAATTTGACTGAAAGGATAAAAATAACGGTTAATTTTCGTTAGTTATTTTATATACGGGTCGTTAGATCTAGAATTATGTTCAGCTTTAGATCATACACAGATAAAGTAGTGCGATAAGATTACTTTTATATAATATAATATAATATAATATTTATTTGAATTAATTATAATAAATAATTATTAAAGAGAGAGAGAGAGAGAGAGAGAGAGTGTGTGTGTGTGTGTGTGTGTGTGTGTGTGTGAATTAGCTGCGTCTGTGCCACGTTTCTACTGATAATGAAGCTGTGAGTATAACTACTGTATGCAGCTGTAACTGTATGTTACTACGGTTACGATTGTTTATAGGCAGCGCATTAATTTAGAACGGTGATTAAACTAACTGGAACTACCTGTGCATTCAACGCACACCTTCCAGCCAATCAGAATCGAGTATTCAGACAGACTATGGTATAAATGTACAGTATATATGTATATATACACATACATACGTATATGCAGAGTGTGTGTATGTATATGTATGTGTGTGTGTGTGTGAGTGTATAATAATGCTTTTTAATTGTTCATATACACTCATAGGAAAAAGAAAAAACAGGGTGTACTTTCTTTTTCCCATGACTGTATTTGCATTGGACAGAGGAGTTTCCAATTTCTTGGTTTCTTTTCTTTTTTTCTTTCTTTTTTTCTTTTTAACATAACGTGTTTTTTTTCCTCATTAACTTCAAGATATAAAAAAGAGGCTGGTAAAGGAATGACTGTGTATAGCTCCTACAACATAAGTGATAGAAGAATAACTCCTGTGTCAGGAAACTTACTGACTGTTACAAAGCACCTGCACGAGACTCCTTCAATAAATGTTAAAGAAATGTCTCTTAACAGAAAACCATATCAACAATTATATGCTTTTATTTGTTAAATAACAATGAGGGCTTCCACTTGTGAATGAGCAGTCACTACAGAAACAATAACTTACAGTATTACAATGAGCGCATTAATATAAAAATTTATGTTACAGTGGTGGCTTAGTGGTTAGCATGTTTGCCTTGCACCTACAGGTGTGCATGGAGTTTGCAGGGTACTCTGGTTTCTTCTCCCAGGCCAAAGTTACAGCGATAAATACTCAGATCTGTACTGTTATAGAAAATTAATCAACACCTTCTGATTTAGGAATTCACCTGAGCAGTGGTCTAATTATTGTAACTGTAAGCTCTGATAAAAGAAAAAATATTTGACTATTATTCAGGTGTGATGTCATACAGTGCATGCCATATGTATGCTGCGTAATATTCCAGCATCCCAAAAGTAAAACACATTTCCACATTCATGGTACAAACAGTTCAGTATCCTTCTGTGTAATTAACAAAACCAGACACTTCACCATATTCTTTCAGTTTAAACTGTACTACAGGGAAACAAATGCCTGTTATATTTGGCCTGTTACAGAGGGAAGCCCTGGGGGTGTTTACACTTTCATATATTGCAAAGAGCTAGAGAATATATTCCTTTGTGTTTGTTAATAAAGAGCACTGCTGAGTGAAATTCACTGTAACATCTAGGCTGTATGTTGTAACAAGAAAATTGGAAATCATCAAATAAATATGAAATTCTGTTTTGTTTTGTTTTTTTTTAATCAGAAATCAGAGGTTCCCCATTAACCAAGGATGCACATTTTATTAACATATCACTTCTTTTTGTTGACATAATCTCTGGCATTAACAGACACTAACAGTGTTGTGTATGAAAGTGTTTACAGTTACCTTTTAAAGGCATCTGTGAAAATCTGGTGATAAATAAACTAACTCATTTTCATATGTTGTAAAATATATTTTTCCATTTTAATTTGGCTTTAACCTTTTCCTTTGAAATGATTTGAATTTATTAGTATTTTTAATCGTGCTATCAAAGTAAAAAACATTTGAAAAGGATCAGAAAAGTAATGAATACCTGATAAATGCGTTAGACTTGTAAACAGTATCATCACGGTCAAGGTGTTAAGGAATGCAGTCACACAGGTGAATGCGTCACGTTCTACAAAACGAGAAAAACACACAAACATTTTTACACAAGTCTAATCAGGACACTGTTATTACCTGAATGTACAAATAATTCACCACAAAACTGCAGTAAAAACACTTTTAAAGCTAAAATACATGGTCATGCTTTTGTACTGGATGATTCTTAGCTTCCAACTACGTTCTGTTCAGCTTTAAATAAAACAATTAGAACTTCTTTTGTACATGAAACCATGTGAGGATCATCCAGTGGAAAAGCATCTCCACTACCAATAAACAGTAATGAAACAGGACTGGTGCTTACCTTTCACATTATTTCCAAAGTCATAATGGAGGTAGATCAACACTGATGCACTTAGAACCTCCAGGATCATCATCACTGATATCCAGAGTAAAACTGCAAAAAACAAACAACTATTTATTTTTACACACGTCACATGACACATTTTCCACTGGTCTTACTGAGGTTATTAAATCTGCTGCACACTCCCTACTGGAATGTATGGTAACTTACTTTCTTATCAAAATAATAAGTGCAACCATCTCCAGAATTATTGACTTCCTTCATTTAAAAAAATAAATAAATAGGGGTTTGGACTAAAATATCCTGCCTAAGTCAAGATGTCATTCGTCTTCACAAGAGTTGAAAATAATCAATGATTCACCTCCATGTTTTACAGTCGGATTGAGGGCTTTTCCTTGCATTCAGTCTCTTTTATTCACCAAAAATGATGATAGTGTTCAAGGGCAAAATTTTTATCTCATCTGACCACCACTGAAATTCCAATCAGGTCTGAAGTGCAGAAGCTTTGGGCTTTTATATAACAGGATATGGATTGGGACATGGCTGAAACCGCAGGATGTAATTATCTGCTGCTTCTCAGTATTACAGAAATATTATGAGAATAAAATCACCCTTTTTTTTTGCAGATCAGTGTGACTGCCACTCGTACTGAACTTACTTGGAATTTGGGGGCCAAGAATTATTATTACACTTCTGCCTCTGAGCAATTAATTTTTTTGCTGTTTAGTTGTCAGTTTGTGCTCAGTGAGCTTTGCCTTTAATGACATTTTTGTGGGTGTCACTAAATACAAATCAGTTGTAGTGTGCATGCACCTGGTAATTCATGGGTGATTAGCAATCATCAATATACGAACATGAATACAAAGAAAAGCCACATTTCTGTACTGTACTGTAAGTAATTAGTGCAGTGCTAGCAAGCTGCTTAACTGTTCATAAAATACTCAAATCCGATGGAATATACCATAACAACCATGATTTTATCCACTAACTTTATCTAAGTTATCCAGCCAGAGAGAAGTGAGAGAAGTTAACTGTTTACACCACATTTTGAGTTTAGGTGTATTTTAAACTAATTAAATTGAAACTAAATCTACAATCAATTTAAAATTCAGTATATCCTGCATTTTTATATGAACAGAATGTTTAGAATCATGTAAATGTGTAAATTCAAAAAAATGTCCACCTAGTGACTGTTTTACTCAAGAACTTAAATAAATAAAAAGTCTGGAAATACCATGCAGATCATTTCCTGCTAAACACTGAATTTATAATTTTTAGAGCAAAGTGATCAAATGTTTTTGTCTTTCCATACAGTACATCCTTAATTTTAACATTTTAATTCACTTTATTCCTGACCAACACATAAAGTTTGTGTGTAAAAGTTTTAGGAATTTGTGTTTTAGGAATGGAATTGTGTAATCAGTTAACTGTTATCTAAGTATATGAATTTTTAAATAATGTAATTTCTGTGGACTCAAGGTAAAATAATATGGTTATGAATGCATATTACATCAAATGTAATGTTTGTAATGTTTGACTGACGAAAAATAAATTATGTAAAATAGGTCAGATAAAGTATTACATGATCTACTTACACAGACGTTTGCGAACAGCATGACAAAAAAACCAAATGAATGGCAAAAGTGGAAATATTGCCAAAGTCAAATATTCTGAAAAAGAGAGAATGTTAAGTACATTAATATAGCATTTTTGTTTGTGAAGGTTCAGTTTTAAGCTGAAATTATTATTTGTGCTTGTAATTATGCTGATGAGGCTACAAGCTTCATTGTATACATGCTTCAGACTCAATACACAACTAAAACTGAAATCTTGCATGATTAAACATGATTTAAGGTATGTAAGTTAGTAGGTCTGGACAATGAGGCAACAAAATATATGAGACTATGTTTAAATATTTAAAATATCTAGAATTTATAAGCTTTTAATGTGTGTAAAATTGATTACATTATATTCTATACATGCATTCTAAATGTTTTATATATATATATATATATATATACACTATATTACCAAAAGTATTCGGTCACCTGCCTTGACCCACATATGAACTTAAGTGCCGTCCCATTCCTAACCCATAGGGTTCAATATGATGTCGGTCCACCTTTTGCAGCTATTACAGCTTCAACTCTTCTGGGAAAGCTGTCCACAAGGTTGAGGAGTGTGTTTATAGGAAGTTTTGACCATTCTTCCAAAAGCGCATTGGTGAGGTCACACACTGATGTTGGTCGAGAAGGCCTGGCTCTCAGTCTCCGCTCTAATTCATCCCAAAGGTGTTCTATCGGGTTCAGGTCAGGACTCTGTGCAGGCCAGTCAAGTTCATCCACTGGTGCACAGTCATGTTGGAAGAGGAAGGGGCCCGCTCCAAACTGTTCCCACAAGGTTGGGAGCATGGAATTGTCCAAAATGTTTTGGTATCCTGAAGCATTCAAAGTTCCTTTCACTGGAACTAAGGGGCCAAGCCCAACTCCTGAAAAACAACCCCACACCATAATTCCTCCTCCAACAAATTTCACACTCGGCACAATGCAGTCCGAAATGTACCGTTCTCCTGGCAACCTCCAAACCCAGACTCGTCCATCAGATTGCCAGATGGAAAAGCGTGATTCATCACTCCAGAGAAAGCGTCTCCACTGCTCTAGAGTCCAGTGGCGGCGTGCTTTACACCACTGCATCCGACGCTTTGCATTGCACTTGGTGATGTGTGGCTTGGATGCAGCTGCTCGGCCATGGAAACCCATTCCATGAAGCTCTCTGCGT
>CM040465.1:1030130-1054420 GCA_022758105.1 Pangasianodon gigas | reverse complement strand
CCACTCCACCGTCGACAAACCTGAGTGAACGTGTGAGAGTGGGGGGGCGACAGCATCCAAACATCCCAGTTCACCACAACACTCTATGCCTGTGAAACCCTCCAGACCTGCCCCTGTACCTAAGAAAACTATTCACAAAAGGCTTGACTAAACAAATATGTTTTCAGCCTAGACTTAAACACTGAGACTGTGTCTGAGCTAAACAATGACTGGGAAATAACCAAACGGTTTATTCAATTTAAGGACTTCTGCAGAAAGACAGGGAAAGAAATTGCAGATATGATTGAGAATGTTCTGCAAGATCATGGCATAGATATAGCAGATTGCAGGGGCCAGGGTTATGACAACAGTGCAAATATGTCAGGCAAAATCAAAGGAGTACAGGCTCACATAATGAAAAAAAACCCACTGGCCACATACTCGCCTTGCGCAGCCCATACACTGAACCTTGTAGGCGTGCATGCAGCAGAATCCAGTCCAGAGGTAGCCACATTTTTTGGAAACGTAAACTGCCTTTACTGCCTTTTCAGTGCTAGCCCTGAACGTTGGGCCATTTTGAGAGAGAAGACTGGTTGCTCCTTGCATAGGCTGTCAGATACCCGTTGGAGTGCACGGATAGATGCTGTTAGACCAATTGCAGAACATCTGCCATCTGTAATAGAGGCCCTTGAGAGCATACTTTTAAGTTGCAATCTCACCAGTGAGGCTAAATCACAAGCCAGTGGTCTTAAAAAGTACTTGATGTCTTTTGAAGCCATTGTACATCTTAGTTTGGTGCAAAGTACTGCAACACATTGAAGACCGTAACTTAGTCCTCCAATCTGGAGAGATTTCACTGGATGTACAGGCAAAAAACATTGAGGCTCTAAAGGAAGAGATGCTTAGAGAGAGAAATGGGACATCCTACTTTCTGAAGCTTCACTGGTGGCATATCAGATGGAGAATGAACCTACATTTTCCAAAGAACATGGACGCCACCGTAAAAGAAAGAGATTCCATGATGAAGCTGATGAAGCAGAAGAAGCTCAGGAGAAAGCTGATGTAGTATTCAGAAATTCATTTTTTTATACTGCCATGGACAGCGTGATCAGTGACATGAATACACGATTCCTTACTACAGCAGCTATAGTCGAGGACTTTGCAAGTGTCCTGCAAATAGGGCACATGAATGAGGATACTGTCTCAGTTGTGTGCCATCCACTAATACAAAAGTACCACAGTGATCTTACACCTGAGTTGGTTAATGAGATGAGACATCTCAATGCTGTATATGCAGCTACTTTCCCTTCAGAGTTGTCCCCACTTGAGCTTTTGAATCAAATCTACAAGATGCAGCTCCAGAGTATTTTCAGTGAAGTGTGCATTGCCTTGCGCATATTTTGCACTTTGCCTGTGAGTGTTGCAAGTGGAGAGAGAGCCTTCAGTAAGCTTAATCTTATAGAGAACTACCTCAGATCAACAATGTCTCAGGAAAGACTACATGGTCTAGCCATGCTCTCTATTGAACATGATTTAGCAAGACGGCTTGATTTCAAAGATCTAATCAAAGATTTTGCTGTGAGAAAAGCATGCCGTTTGGCACTTGGGGAATAATTATAAGACATTAAGAAAGTGTTTCATTAGTGTCTCTGTATGAGAGAGACAGTACAATGGTGTTAATTACTTAGTACTGTTTACAGTATATAGTTATTTGTATATAGTTATAAATGCATAATTTCAGTTAATTTAATAAACTGTTCAAATGTAGTTCTTTATTGTCTCTCATTGAATATGCAATAGTTCTAATGCTTATTGATATTGATTGTTGCTACATGTGGCAAGAAGATAAGATAATTGGGGGATGGGGCCTTGGGGCCTGGAGTACAAATTAGCCAGGGGGCCCAGAAACCCTAGCGGCGCCCCTGGGTGAGAACCATCGATCAAAACTATCATCTACAAAGTTCAAGGCAACTTTTCACAATGAATAATTTCTAAAGAAAGTAGTAATTAATTTTACTTTATAAGTCCTTAATTTTTAATATCCTGCAATATATTTGTGACAGGACACAATTATTTTCTCATCTGAAGAATTGTAACATAATTACAGGACTGGGCATGTGTCAGACACGAGGCAGGAAAGGTCAAAGTTCAAGGCCATCCAGTTAATGACAGTTAATGTAAACACTACGATTGACAGCTCGGTAAGGAGAGTCCAGCAAGTTTGGCGTATTGATGAGGGGAGTTCGAACATCTGAACATTCATCATAGGTGCCGGACACGATGGTGTGTTGTAGTTACAAACGCCTCTTCTCCTACATTGACTGGATAACTTTTAGAATTATTTATGCTCTGCATCGACTTTTTCCCTTCTGTAAAATGCAGCTTTCTTTGGCCAAACATTTTCATCTTGCATGTTCATTACACCACGTGTATCTAATCATTCCGAGTGGTTTTATCATTCATAAAGCTATTCATCAGTAGTTATAAGTATTTTAATGGGTTAGACAGCTAGAAATTTGGTGTCCATGTGCATAGGTATGAATGTTATGCTGAAAGGGGCTGATTTTGACCAACTTCAATTGCCTCTAAAACTTTTCATATAGCACTGAGTGTGATCAGATTACCACTGGTGTCCAGGTTTGGGGGGCCACTAGAATATTATTATTTATATGAAATTGGAAAACGTGTACTGGATTGCACAGAAGGGAACAGGATTTTGTTTCATCTATCACAGACTTGTTACCGCTGATATAAATTCACTGATTTTGCTTTAATTACCACAGTTACAGAATCTGACTCCAGAAACACAGGGACACAGCGATGTAAGTACAAAATTATTTTCTGTCGAAGTACACTGCCATGTCTCAATCAAGATATATCTGAGTTAAACTCAGACCCTAAAATACCTTCATTCAATATTTACGAAACAACAAACGCAGTTGAAAGGGAAAAGTGAATGTTTTCTCTAATTGTCATGTCTTTGTATTACAGCTTTATCCCATTTGGTTGTGTTCGTGTTTGGTACAGCGGTGGTTGTTTTTGTGAATGCTGTTGCATTATTAGTAGAGCTCATACTAAAATCAAGTGAGTGAGCTCTATAATCCATGATTTTAATAATAATACTACATAATTCATTACTGACAGATAAAAATTATATTAATCACAAAAAATTATCGTAATCAGTCCATTTATATATTTATACATACATTTTATATATATATATATATATATATATATATATATATATATATATATATAGAACTACAATTTCTTTTCTTTTCTTTTCCAATCATAATTATAAATAGGAAATGGCCAGCGTACAGTGGATCTGCGAGTTATTCTCCTACCAACTGAAAGTGTCTTTGCTGTGTGCTGCCTTGCTTTACAACTGTTTGCTTTCTGTAAGTATAATCTACAAACACGACACAGTATATGATCTGATGTACAGCTGGTCTGTGTACTTTTTGCCATTCTATTGTCGTATCAGTAGTAGAAATACTAATAAAAAAATGAATTGTTTTTTTTTTGTTTTGTTTTTATTTGTTTTTATTATCCGAAATGGCAGAAACAAAGTATAAAAGCGATTTGTTTTGTTCCTTCTTTATAAATCAAAAAATGAAATCGTAAATGAATTTTAAAAAAAAATGTTTTTTTTTGTTGTTGTTTTTTTTTTTAACTGTTGTGGCTGCTGATGGGCTTGAAATCATTAGGTCATGGCCGGCCAATATGCCTTCATAGTTAGCTTTAGATACAGCTTTGGAAGCGTAACTCGAAATAAACTATAGGACATGTCAGGAAGTGGATTGTCCTTAACAAAATCACTGGAGATATTGCCTCAACATATCTGCAATGCAGAGACGATTTAAACCACATGAAAAAAATCTCCTGATATTCCTTAAAGAAAGCCTTTCTCGTCATCACAATCATGCGGCAGAAATTTTATTGGCTATTATTAACTGGAAAATAGAATAAATCAGTATGAAAATAAGCCTTAAAATACACCAAAAATAGCTGGTAAACACAGTGTGCAGTAAAAAAACAAAACAAATGTACAACAGTTCATTTTCAATGAAATCATTTTACAAATCGCTTTACTATATATATATATATTTTTTGCTAGTCAAATTTTTTAGACTTTTTGTCTTTTGAGAGGAACGGAAAAAACAGAAGTGCAGTCTGACTATTTTTTGGACTAAATTTTTGGTGGCATCCCTCATAAATATAGTTAACTCATGTTAACTATTCACTGATTTAATAATGTGTCCCAAAAGTCTCCGTACATAGGGGACTATGTACGCTAGCACCACGTCAGTTGTGGCTTCTTCAGTGAATGTTTGTGGTTGTCTACTTCTCGGTTGGTCCACAACACTTCCAGTCTTTTTGAATTTGTTAATAATTTTGGCAACAGTGTGGTGTGTGATGTGCTCGCCATGTTTCCGGTTAAAGTCCATCGTAATCTTGTGACAGCTTCCCGATCCAGCCATGAGAATGATTTCAATATGTTCTTCTTTTGTCAAAGGCATTCTTAAAAGCTATCTGAAAAAAATATATAATATAAACTAAGTATGAAAGATTTTGGAAAACATTTTGCTAAAATGTGTTCATTTCCCCTATATATGGAGACTTTTGGGACACCCTGTAGTTATGTAACATTGAGGTCTCAGGCACAGAGTAAGGATCTATTTGCTATGAGTTTATTCAAAAGAAATATTTAGAATTCTGGTGATGGTGCGCACTGGCGGTTCGGAGGGGACTTGTCTGGGCTAAGAGTTACAGTAACACGTAAACTGATAGATTTTATTTCACAGTAATGAAATTTACCATGGCAGAAATCATGTGCACCACTTCTATGCATCTTTCAGGCAGAGAGCGCAAACTGTCAGCCGGTCTGGATTCATACTCTGATTGGCTCTGCTGTCACTGTTTGTGGAAAAAGTAAACTGTTCAAAATATGGAGATCATAAAAATCATAAAATGTGTACTGGTAAATAATCAATATTCAGTGTGCTTTAAGTTGTTCTATCTTGAATTTATTCTCTACTGGTAAGGTAGCATTCTGACTTTTGTGTACTTGACCTAGTTGGATCTAGATTCTTGCCACTAGAATTGTTGTATTGTATAGTATTGTTGATTCTGTAGTGTTGCTTGAAAGTGTCTGTTGGTCTATGCTAATTAGTTCTCTCAGGTGGCTAATCAAGTGAGGTTTCAGTTTCCCTTAAGGTGTGAACTGTGGGCAGTGCAAAGATACTAAGATATATTGAAGGTTATCTGCTTCAATGTCTGTCTGCAGATAACAGTTGGATGCATAAATTTAGATAGAAAATGTCAGGTTTAGTAGTGTTTATTTCTTCATGTTCAGTTAAGTGTTCCCAGTTCCCCCTCAGCCCCATTTTCAATAACCCCACTCCTGACTAGGCTGCAGACATGTGCCTCAAGCCCATTTCTGTTGTCACCTCTCACAGACCTAGAAGCTCTCATCCACAAACCAGAGGCCAAACTACCAGTAACCTCATCTACTCTCCTCTGTTGTCTCAGTCTCAAACAGTCCTCTTGCATTCTCCCTCTTCTGCATTCCTTCTCCTTGATATTCAACAGCTGCCCTCCCACACACACGGGAGGAAATGCCGTGGACCTGGTCTTCAGCCGCCCCTCTCCAGCTACAGACATCAATGCTACCCCACTCCACATCTCCGATCATCACTTGGTATCCTTCACCATCACCCTCCCTATCCTGCCTAAAACCAACTATCAGTACTTCTCTCCCACTCATTGAAACCTCCACTCTATCTCCTCTTCCTCCATAGCTTTCTGCACCCTATAATCCCTTCCAGACCCTGACTCCTTTTCCTCCATACCATTGGAGTTAGTCACAGACACATTCCTCTCCTCACTTTCCTCATCCATGGACCTCCTATGCCTTCTATCTTCTAAACCCAGGAAGATTTCTTGCCCTGTTCCTTGGCTATTGGATATGTTATGCAGCATATAAAAGAGAAAGTGGAAGAAATCACAACTCAACACAGATCTTGTCCTTTACCGCCCTCTCCTGTCCAAATTCTCAAAGCTGGAAACTTCTGCACAAGATCCTTGCAAACTCCACAAGATCTTTTCTTCACTATTCAACCCACTGGCTCCTCCTGACTTTGCCACCTTTTATGATGGAAAGATTGATAAAATCTGCCAGACCTTCACTTATAAACCAACTCCTACACTACATACTCAGGATTCCCGTTCTTCACTGGCACATTTTTTTAAACACATTCCACAGAGACTGCCCATTTTATCCATCACTGAGAAGCTACATGCTGCTAGATCAACCAAAATGTCATAAGTTCTAATCCTCCTCGACCTTTCAGCAGCATTTGACACAGTGAACCACAAGACTCTCTTGTCCATCCTCATGAGTCTTGAAATTTGTGGTGCAGCACTGCAAAGGTTTGCTTCCTACCTGGAAGGTCTGTCATATCAAGTGACATGAAGGGGATCCACATCTGCTCCCCGCAGACTCTCCACTTGTTACGGGTCTTGGCACTAGGATGTGTAATAGCGTTGTGCAGGGCCCACTTGTCTAAGAGGACAATATATGGGGTGGAGTGGAACCAAGTGCAGAGACAGACCACAAAATGGCTCCGCCTAAAATGTGAAAGCCTCGAGCGGGGCACAAACCAATTAATCTGTATGCACTGATCCATAGTGCTAACCACTGAGCTAACTCCCCTAGTAGGGCTGACTCTCATAGTGCTTGTGTGATACTGTGAAGGGTACAGGCTTGGGAAACTCAGAGCCTACGGCCCAACACAAAAACACTGCAGTGTGGCTGCGGATTTGCCTGAGAAGGCACCCGCAGCATTACATTACCCCTGCTCGAGGAATGGCTCTCAATGTTCCCATGCCAGCTGCCTGGTTCCTGCGGAAGTCTCTGATGAGCTCTTGGTCCAGGATGTGCCGAGCTGGGACCCAAGAGCATTCCTCTGGACCGTAACCCTCCCAGTCCACCAAGTACTGGGTGCCACCATGATGGCGGCATGAGTCCAGGATACGCCTCACAGTAAAGGCTGGGGCACCATCAATAATACAAGGAGGAGGCGGGGACAGGTGGGTGGAAGTCACCAGAGGGCTGCACAGGAACGGCTTTAGTCGCATGGAAGGTGGGGTTGATCCTCATAGTGCTCATCTTAAATGGCCCAACATACCGCAGGGCCAATTTCTTGGACTCTAGCCACAACGGAAGGTCCCTGGCCGCCAGCCATACCTGCTGACCTGGAAAGAAGGTTGGATTGGCACCTTCTCCGATTGGCAGTGCGGGTACTTCTCTGGGCAGCAGCTTGCAGAGATAATTTGGCTCTCAAACAGTGACATACCTAGTGAAGAGTGCCAGAGGGTGCTCCACCCACATCAGGTGTTCCGCCCAAGATAAAGGATTGGAGGAAGCCAGGCACCTGAGGGAGCGCTCCAAATCCTGGTTGACTCTTTCAGTTTGGCCATTGGATTCGGGATGGAAACCCGGGAATAAACTAACCGTAGCCCCCAAAAGATGGCAGAAGGCTTTCCAGAATTGACTGTTAAACTGTGGTCCCCACAGTTTTCTTGGAGGGCCACCACCTGGGTCTGGCTCCTGATGGAGAGCTGTGCGGAAGGCTTCCTCCAGGCCCCAGCACAAGGGAGCCACTATACGGGGAGGGGAAATTATAGACTCGTAGGTGGGTTCCCGTGAGGGTACATCCCATTGTCTAGAGAGAGCATCTGGCTTAAGATTTTTGGAGTCTGTCTTATAAGACAAAACAAAATTAAAGCATGTAAAGGACAAAGACCACCTGGCCTGCCGGGGGTTCAGGCACTTGGCCTCCTGAATGCAGGCCAGATTCTTGTGCTTTGTCCAAATAAGGAACTGGTGCTTGGCGCCCTCCAGCCAGTGCCTACACTCCTGCAATGCCAATTTCACAGCCAGGAGTTCACGTTTCACAACTTCATAATTCCTCTCTGGCGGGGACAGAAGGTGGGAGAAGTATGCGCACGGGTGTATTTTCTGGTCTGGCCCTGAACGCTGGGAGAGGATGGTGCCCACTCCTATATCTGAGGCATCGACTTCTACTATGAACTGAGCCACAGGATCAGGCATACACAGCACAGGGGCTGTTGTCAATCTCTCCTTCAGGGTTTCAAAGGCTTGCTGTGCCTCCCTTGTCCACTTAAACCCAGCCAGGGTCTTCTTGGTCAGTGCACTAAGGAGGGCCACCAGGGTGCTAAAGTTATGAATGAAGTGTCGGAAAAAAAATTCATCAGGCCAAAAGGCATCACCAAATACTCATAGTGCCCAGATGGCATGATGAACGCAGTCCTCCACTCGTCCCCTGCCCTGATGTGGATCAGATTGTAGGTTTGAAGAGATTTTCGCCCGCTGCAGGCAGTCAAATGCAGAATTCATTAAGGGCAGTGGGTACCTATCCTTCTGAGTCATGGCATTAAGGCCGTGGTAGTCAATGCAAGGCCGCAGATCCTCTTCTTTCTTCTTGACAAAAAAGAACCCCGTCCCTACAGGCGAGGTGGACGGGCGGATGAATCCCAAAGACAAAGCCTCTTTTATATAGGTTTCCATGGCCTGGTGTTCTGGGGGTGACAGGGAGAATAACTTGCCCCTAGGCAGGGTGGCTTCTGGGAGCAGGTCGATCGCACAATCAAAGGACCTATGGAGTGGCAGCATCTGGGCCTTTCGTTTAGAAAAGACCTCTTGGAGGTCCCAATAATCTTGGGGCACGCCGGATAAATTGACAGGTTCCAATGTAGTTGGAGGTAGGGTGAGTGTTCCTTTGAGGCAGCTCTGGGAACATCTAGAACCCCAAACAGAAATGGAGCTGGTAGACCAGTCAATGCAAGGATTATGTACTTGAAGCCAAGGGAACCCGAGGAATATCTGCAACAAGCAGACATGCCCCAAATTTCTGAGAACAGCGCTGCCAGTGCCTGCTCATGCTTCCCCAGAGTGGTGGCCTGACCAGCCATGACTTCTGCTATCCACTCTAAATCCGCTGGCTCCTTTGCTGGAGCGGACATACTGTTACAGGTCTTGGTGCTAGGATGTATAATAGCATCATGCAGGGCCTGCTTTTCTGAGAGGACACTATATGGTGTGGAGGGGAACCAAGAGCGGAGACGGACCACAAAACGGCTCTGCCTAAAATGTGAGGGTCTGCCAATCTGTAGTGCTAGCCGCGGAGCTAACTCCGGGGGCAATAGGCACGAGGGTCATAGTGCTTATGTGATACTATGTAGTGCTTATGTGATAGACAGTCTGCCAAATGAGCGGGTTTCCTCACATGGGTTTTCATACCACTGCTATGCGGATGACACTCAACTCATCCTCTCCTTCTCTCCCTCAGACACTCATGTTTCTGCTCAGATCTCAGCATGTCTGACAGACATCTCATCATGATGGCAGCTCATTAGCTGAAACTTAATCCCAGCAAAACTGAACTGCTGTTCATCCCATCACCTTCGGTTACTGCATGCAACCTCGAGGTAACCATGGACAATCAACTGTCCTTCTCCTCTCCCATTGCTAATCTGACACGCTTATGTCGATTGCTCCTTTGCAACATCAGAAGGATTTATCCAGAAGGATCTTGAGGCCACTCAAGTTCTTGTTCAGTCCCTTACATTTCGAGACTGGACTACTGCAACTTGCTCCTGGCAGGTCTGCCTCTGAGCGCCATTTGTCCTCTACAACTGATCCAGAATGCAGTTGCAAGACTGGTTTTTAACCTTCCTAAGTTCTCCCACACCACCCCGTTTTTATGCCCCCTCCACTGGTTTCCTATAGCTGCATCCATCAGATTTAAAACACTGACGCATGCCTACAAAGCCAAAAATGGACCAGCACCCTCAAAGCACTTATCACACCCCGCACTGCACCACTGTCCGTCCGATCCTCTAGCACTGCTTGACTGCTCCCACCATCTCTTAGGGTACAAGGAAGACCTGCATCAAGACTCTTCTCTGTTCTGGCACCTTGGTGGTGGAATGAACTTCCCCTAGATGTCCAAACAGCTGAGTCACTGGCAGTCTTCAAACAACGTGTAAAGACCTACTTCTTCCAAAAGTACTTAAATTAGCACTTTAAAAAATGTGTCATCTGCATGCTTTTCTTACTATATTACCTCCCCAACAGAGTTTTTAGACTGACAGTACTCTTAGTTCATGACCTAGTGAACCAGTATCAGGATGTATTTATTGATAGAGACCTCAAAGCACTTCTGTAAGTCACTCTGGATAAGGGCATTTGCCAAGTGCAATAAATGCAAATGTAAATGTCTAAAATAGTCATTTAAATATGTCTCTGTTACGGGAAAAAGTAAACTGCTCTTATAGTGTATTTGCATTCTGTTGTCAAAGTGTGGCGCTCATAGAAATCGTAAAATGTGTACTGGTAAGCAGGTCTGAAATAGTCATTTAAATATTTATTTTTTGGTATATTCCATCTCCCCCATGCACCACCTGCAATTCCTGGGGCCCCACAGTTTGAATATCTCTTCCTTAAGCGTTCCTATTTAACAAGTCAACAACAAACAGTGTTTCTTATTTTGTCTGTGTACCCAAAATGGAAAACGAATGTATTATGTAAAGAATAACACACTTCAGACCGTGTGGTTATACGAAAATAATCCATTCCCGAGTGGTGAGATGCAGCCAGACACAAAGCAGAGTGTGTTATTTTCATACACCAGCACAGGCACAATTATGTTATTCTGCTTATATCACAGAAATGTGCCACTGATTACAATGTTTAATTTATTAATTAACAACACATCACACTTTCTTTAACTGATAAGAAAATATAAAATAAACGTCTATTAACAAAAACATTTACCATATCAATATTTATAGTTTTTTCTTTGATAAACAACACAGTTGTATAAAAATGATTTATTATTAGACTATAAGTTACTATAGACTAGGACTATTCATGCAGTAATATACAAGATTCCTGCAGGTATGAGAATAAAAATAATAACATTTACCACATAAATATATAACTTTTGGATTTAAGTCTCTGAATACAGTATATCCCTTAGCGCTAACACTACACTCACTTTATAGCCAGATCTGTTTAGTACTTGTGTATGCCCTAAACATGACCAGTTTCTGTTCTAAAAGACATTTTTTTCCTATCACATAGGGAAGGAGAACAGAGAAAGGTATGTGTGTATTGTTGAGGAATGTGAATCTATAGAAAGATTTATTTTCCTTATCAATTTTGTTCAGACAGAAGGCATGATCATTGTTGCTCTCGTTATTACAGATTTAGAGAAGACATAAAGAGGCTGCGAGGATTGTGTGGGTGTAAACAGACACCGACGGTGAGTATATCACTGTGTAATATTAAACATGGAATAAATAGAGGCTTTTGTGCATTTTTTACATTGTACATCATATGACACAAATGAGCCGAACAGTTCCTAAAAATAATATCTCGCCTTAAACACAGAACTCACCAGAAAATCATGAACATGAACTTGAGAATTTAGCTCCTGCATCTCAGCCCTCAGGGTCTTAGCAGGTAAGATGTATCCCACGTTCTTTCACTCTACAGTAATTATTTATATAACTACATAGAGTTTAAACATATACATGTTTATTGTCTAGAAATAACAAAAAAGTAAAACCTGACCCACAATTAATTTACTTAGATTCCTTATATGTTCACCTGTATACAGTACCTCCATACACTAATGATAAAGACAGTGTAATACATTTTTCTTATTACAGTGGGCTTATCATATATTTTTACTCAAGAATAAACTTTTTTTTTCTTTTTTTTTCTTTTTTTTTTTTTTTTTAGCAAAAATTCCTCAAACACAAACCCAGAAGACTGCCAAAGTACATTTACCTGCTTTCTTTACCTTTCTGACTTGCTGGGGTTTTGTCCGTCACCTGACTTTTTCCCACAGCGCCCACTAGTGACTGTTTTAGTTGATTAGTCTATGCAACACTGAGCATAAAATGATCTGACTTCTGGCTGTGATATACAATCATGGGAAAAAGAAAGTACACCCTCTGTCAATTCTATGTTTTTTATTTATCAGCGCCTAAATAGCAATGAATAATTGCGTGGTCCAGTGTGACTACATCTGTAAAAGCAGAACTTTTGGCAGTTTGGTGTTCTGGAGCACTCAGGTGTGTGTCTACATCATGCCAAGAAGAGAGGACATCAGCCATGACCTGAATAGACTGAATACACTGGTATGATCACCTCAAGGATTGTTTTAAAGAGACTTGTAACGTGTTATATTTATGTGTTTTTTTTTTTTTTTTACAATCCTTTGTGTGATATTTAAATGTGAATTTCTTGTTTCATGTCTGCTCCTCCTGTAGTTTTTATTATCTAATTATGAGGATATTATGACTGGATTTATTAATTCATTACATGTTTTGAGAGATATTATAGGATAAAGATTAGGATTTAAAATCTATCTAGCATTAAAGACATTTATTTTATTGTCACCTGCAAAATTCACCTGAATTTGAAGCATAATAGTCTGTTATTAGAAAGCCGTATATAAATATCCAGGGATAACAACACTATTTATTTATTGCATCTTTGAGAGCTCAGAGTTTATATTTAAATCAGATTACATATTATGTACGTATTGCACTTAAAGTGATGCTTGAAAGGTACTATAAGTAAAAAAAAAAATGTATATCTATAATTGTGTATAATATTCTGTACAGGAACACAGGAAAATTTACAAAATTTAAAGATTTTGTATACCTTTAAAACTAGACGTGTGTGTGTCATAAAAGTATTTCTTAAAAAAAAAAAAGAAAAACTACAAGTGTATAATGCTGCATTAATATCAGCAGGACAGCTATCTGTATTTAATTTTTTGTTGTTGTTCTTTTGCATTTCAAGAGTTAAGACAGATTGCAAACCAAACATTGCATTTTAATAGAAACGTGTATATTTATTTTTCACATCAGAGCATTGTTCTGCTTTGCAGTGTGATTTGTTGCTCACAACAAAAACTCTTTCTACACAAATTTTTCTGCTGTCTTTAAAAAAAAAACCCAGCTATAACGGATATCTAACTTTATATCTTCCTGTAGCCAGGCATGCAGGAAGTAATTAATTCCAGACAGGAAGTTATGCCTGTTGGGAAAATGTTTAGGTTTAGGCTATACTTTCTTGAAATCCCACTGGAAAGGAAAAATAATGTTATTAACCAGTTAAGCACTTTTTTTTTAATAAATAAAATTTTTACTCAATCAATTTTGAGTGATTTTATTCACATCAAAATTCATTTTCTGGTTTTCATTTTCAGTTTCCGTTTTCATTCCCTGTAACGTTTCTAAACCCTGATTCTAAATAAACAATAATAAAAATTATTAAGGCACAGGAACTGGTTCCTAACGCATGGTCATGACTTAATTAAGTCGAGATAATTAAATTGTGGAAACAAGATAATTAATTCAAAGCCATGATTTACTAGCGTGAGGGAACAAGGTTGTGTAGTTTGAGGCCACAGCTTTATTTCACAGGCTTCTCTCTGATAAATAACTATAGCAATGTTATACACATAACACAATGTTAAACATAATAAATCACACACTTACAGCTGCCATTTCTCCAAATTTTGGTCCCTCAAGAAAAAAAACCTACCATTGATTCTGAGATCTCATCATTTACTATGACATGAGCTGGTTCTAAATATGGTACTGTGATGCAGTAATTCTAGACGTGCTGGTCTTTAAAAAACAGCCCTGTGCAAACTCACAACGCTCATCACAGCCTTTTACAAGGAAAATAATGAATTAGACAGATGACGTACAAGTGTGGAGAGAGAGATGAGTGAAGACATGACGCTGTGCAGTGTACTGTACGAGATGCAGTTGGAGGGGTCGCTGTGTGACGTGGTCCTCGGAGTGGACAAGGTGGAATTCAAGGTCCACAAGAATATCCTCTCTGGGTGCAGCCCATATTTCTGGTACAAAACTCATTATTCTTAAAAATGTTATCTAATGGGCAAAATTATATATCAGATGAAGTGAAGGATGATCAATAATTAATAGTAATATATAATTATTGACTCCAGTCTTTCATTTGAAACTCCCGTAGATAATATTAATAGGATAGCCTTCTTTCATCTCAAAAATATTGCAAGGATAAGAAATGTAATGTAACTACACAATGCAGAAAAACTAGTTTATGCTTTTTTTTATTACCTCAAGGCTGGACTATTGTAATGCCTTGCTGTCTGTGTGTTCCAGTAGGAGTATAAACAAGCACCAGTTAGTACAGAATGCAGCAGGTGGAGTCCTTACTAGAACCATAAGATTTAATTGCATCACCTCTGTGACGACGGGCCTGCAGACTCTGCACTAAAAGCACTACACAGTCCTCGCACAACTGCCACCTGGGTACTGAATTCAGTACCCCTATTTGTTATCACATGGCTGCAAGGTGGGGTGGCAAAATCACACCCGGCTGGGAGGCAATGATAATGGCAGCAGCTCCTTACCCTCGTCAAGGTTTCAGGAGAGTATAAAAAAGTGCAGCAGACACAAGCAGGTGAGCCAGTTTGGTCTTCATGTCCATGCTGACCCATTTCTCTCCCTCTCTTGTAGAGACTGACGACAGCGCCGAAGACCACACTCCCTATGAGCGTCGCACCGAGAGACTGCTCCCTGACGGCCACAGGAACCTGCAGGGACTCCTCTCGATGCCGCTCACCTCAGCTCACTGTGCCCTGAGCCAGGATAACCACAATGCCTCACTTCATTACTCTCACTCTAAATCTATCTCTCACATTCCCCTCAATAAAAACTGAATAAATGAGAACCTTGTTTTCCACAACTCCTGCCTCCTGTGTGTCTGTGTTCAGCCCACCGCAGCCTTGAGTTGCCTCAACCCCTATCTTATCCACACTGCATTGGTTCCCAGTAAAATTTTGCATTGTGGGCCTGTGGGCCTGTGGTCCTGGGTCCGGCCGGCCTACCTGGCCCAAGAAGAGGATGATGCCGAAGCAGGAGTGGAAGGTGAGTAACCCAATCACGCGAACCCTATCTCATCTGTCTTTTACCAGGTGCCTCGCGAGGGCAACTTCAGGCACGAACAAAAAGATGACTGCCTGAAGCACTGTTGGGGCCAAGTGCTCCAGATGGAGGGGGTCAACCAAGGTCCTGACCAGCGACTGCCTGCCTCTGATTTTCTGGTGTGAGGGGAACTCCTGTACTATTGTACCAAGCGGTGAGGCCAAGCCTGCGAACTCCTTGTGGTTCCCCCTCAGAAGGCCCAGCTTCTGATGCATCTGGCCCACTCTCTCCCCTTAGGCAGTCACCTGGGGGCCCGCAACACCCTGGACAATCTGAAGGAACAGTTCCTCTGGCTAGGCATGGACGCTGAGGTCTGGAATTTCTGCAGTGCCCCCATGTGCCCAAGAAGCCCGTGCCAGCCCCACTCATCCCACTCCCCATCATCGGCATCCCTTTCTAAAAGATCAACATGGAACTTGTGGGGCCACTCCCAAAATCTGCCTAAGTTAAGAGTACATCCTTGTAATCATCGACTATGCCACCAGACTATGCTTTTCAGAAAGCCACCTCCCAGAACATCGCCAGAAAGCTTGTGCTCCTCTTCAGCCATGTGGGGATCCCCAAAGACCTTCTGACAGATATGCTTTTTGTCTCACGTTTAATGTCTGATCTATGTAGGCTGTTGGAGGTGAAACACCTGAGGATGTCCATCTACCACTCCCAGACTGACGGCTTGATGGAGAGGTTTAACCAAACACTCAAGAGGATGTTGGGGAGGGTGGTAGACGAGGAAGGAAGGAACTGGGACCTCCTTCTACCCTACGTTCTCTTTGCCATATGAGAAACATCCCAGACGTCCAAGGGCTTCACCCCCTTGGCACTCCTCTTTGGAAGAAGGCCATGAGGACTAATGGATGTGGCCAAAGAGGCATGGGAGGAGCAGCCACTGCTCTTCCGCACCCTAGTCGAATATGTCCAGGAAATGCAAGAATGTATCGACTGAGTGGCACCCATCATGAGACAGCATATGGAGGAAGCCCAGGCGGAACAGCACTGAATCTACAACTGACTAGCCCAGCCCAGAGAGTTCCAGCCAGGGGACCAAGTGCTCCCGGGTGCCAACTGTAAAATTCCTGGCTTGTTGGCAAGGCCCATAAAGGGTCCTTGAACAGGTGGGCCCAGTGAACTACTGCCTACAACAGCCTGGTAAGCGTGCAATCACACAAATTTATCACATTAACCTGTTGAAAAAGTGGATTGAGCCTGCCCCATCATTGAAGGCACAATCTACTGTCAAACAGTCTTCCCAGTCTTTTCTTTTCTTGTTGCCATGAAATATGTTTATGACAGTGAAAAAGATTAAAATTACATGTTAATGATATGGGAAAATAACACTTTATATTATAAATCCTTATCTACTTTTCTTTTGCAGTAAATTCCAGCAGCTACTTCACTGGCTCCATATCTCTGTCCTTATAACATAGCTATCTGGTGAATAGCTTTCAAACAGAAACAGAAAAACCTCACAAGGCTGATCGGTGTATATATCCCCTTATGTAAAATTTCTCAGGTTCACATTTCAGGGCCTGACTTATGAACATTTGGTGTTCACATTCGGCCTCTCGCGGGTGTTTGTGAAATGTATGGAAGCAGCAGTTGCTCCGCTCAAGAAAAAGGGGTTCATCTGATAACATACCTAGACATTTGGCTGTTAACAATTCAATCATTTCAGGAAACACAACAGCACACTAAAATGCTCTTAGAGCACCTGAGTGTGATGGGCTTTGCAATAAACTGGGAAAAAGAGTATACTTAACCCTACCCAGAATGTGCCATTCATAGGGTTGACTCTGAACTCAGTGACATTCAGGGCATACCTGTCAGTGGACCGAGTGCAGGCTATTGTGACTCTGTGGAGCAGCTTGTGCTTCCTGTCACTGAGAGTCACTGGTGTGGCGTTCCTGGTGTGGTGAATCTGGGTGCAAATTTACTGTCCAGGGGCAGTCAATGTTATGGAGACTGGAAACTCGACAATAAAGTAACGGCTCACCTATGGGCTCCCTCTCATTTTGACAGCCCCCCACTGGCCAGGGAAACATTGGCTGGTCGACATAATTCAACTGCTTTGTGGCCACCTGTGGCCCCTCCCTACACACAGATATCTCCTCTCTCAGGCTCATGGGGAAATATTTCACCCTCATCCGGAAGGCCTGGCACTCTGGGCCTGGCCTGTGAGAGGTGAAATCTGATCACAGCCTGGCTACCTGATAGCATTATCATGACCATTTAGAATGTGAGAGCATCATCTACAAGATCAATCTCTAACTGCAAATGGTACTTGTTTGAGGAGTGGTGCGTGGCCTCAGTCTCAGTTTCCTTCCAGTGTCCCTTACTAACAACAACTACTAGGTAAAGGCAAAGCCTTCTTTACCATTAAGTTAGACCTGGCTGCTCTTTTGTCTTGCCATATAGGTTTTGGGAACATGACAGTCGGCTGACACCCTCTTATTTGCTGATTTATGAAAGGGGCTCCTTGACTACACCCTGTATCTAAACCTTTGATCACTCCAAGGGACTTGGCTATGGTGCTGGTGGTATTATCAGAACCTCTATTTGAGCATCTGGATCAGTTAGATCTTAAAACACTTTCTTTGAAATGGCAAAGCTGCTGGCATTGGCTTTAGCTAAGTGCATTAGTGACATCCACACTGGGAACCATGTTGGTAAATCATGTATGGAAATCATGTAATTTCTACAGGGTGAGGCTCAGGTTTTACTGGAACCTAATCCTACATTCATCCCCAGGGTTACTGACACACTTACGTGCCAAATGATTATATTATTGGCCTTCTATCTCCATCCTTTTGCTTCTGGAACAATCAAATGCTCTCTGCCCAGTCCACATGTTGTGGACTTATGTTGACGGGACAGCTGGGATCAGAAACTCTGATGAGCTGTTTGTGTCATGGTCTGACTGATCACGAAACACTGTGTCTTGCACTGGGTCATGGAAGCTATAGTCTCAGCTTATTCCCAAAAGGGACTACAGTCTCCCACAGGCTTGTGCACCCACTCCACTAGGGGAATTTTATTGGTTTGACATAGTTTTGATTAAATCCACTCTGGTGCATTCTATACTTATTGTGAGCTTGCAGACACACCAGTCTTATTGGCTATGTTCAGTCTTGGTCTATGAGAAGTTTGTCCTGCATTTGGCAAGTCATGATATCCTGACTTGAGCAAATGCTTGAAAGAGAAATTTGAGTTACGACCATGACCCCAGTTCTCTACTAGCATGAGTGAGCATCTCATTGTACCACCCTCCTTGGTAGGTGTGTTTATCTAGACTGTCTAGGTGATGTTGCAGGAGTAAGGCAGGAGTAAGTCCTGCCTCCACGAAGCACACATCATATCTGCCAGGCGTAATGGAATATTGCTTCTGAGGGACACCGTGAAGATACCTCACGCGTGCCCCCAAAGAACTGGTGTTACGGTTGTAAGCCAAAGACATTCAACCCCTTGTTGTCTCCCCTATATCCATCAGCATTATTATAGAGAACACACTGCTGGACTGCCAAAGAGGATACATGAAAGAAATAAATTCAGAGGTACCTATAACATTTAAAATCCTAAAAATTAAAGGAAATTTTATAAAGAAATTTGTTAACAATAATTGATATCTGCAGTAAAAAGACAATATTGTGTCTTTTTAAACTCAGTGGGTTGTTGGTCTAACAATTTCTTTATTGGCTGTAATTAATTAATCAATTAATTAATTAATTAATCTTTCCTCCAGGGTTTTTTTTTACTGAAGCAACAACTTGTTCAGCACTTGCTTTTGTTAGGATCCTTTTCGTACTTTGGATTGCTCTCCATTTGAAAACATTTCAAGGTATGATTTGATGATCAGGTATGATTTGATGATTTGATGATCACTGACAATATGAGAACTTGTCAGTTATTGGCATTATGCAAATATATAGCTAATATGCTAAATAATAATCCATTTGCAGATTTAATTAAGTAATAAAAAAATGCAAATTAAAAAAAATCTATGGTGCCCAGAAAAGTCCATTTTTAAATTCTCACTGCTGGGCCATGAGGCCCACTTTCCAGTTTATTCATGGTGCCAACCCATGCCAGAATAATGCATAGTCCCGCCCTGTGTGTGTGTGTGTGTGGTGGGTGGTAGGTGGCTAAACGCATTAAACACAGCACATTTTTGATATAATCCTTTAACAAATCATTTGTCTAATTTTCTTTATAGAAACCATGTAATGTTACATAGCAGAGCAGGAAATAATTACTTTTTAAGTATCACTACCATTATAATTAATAGTAAAGTTTTAGATTTGACACTTTGTTGGAGCCTATTTAATGTGACATTTTTGTTTCTTTTCTTTGAAAACCATGTCATTTTTGATGATTTTTTATATTTATCGCTAATAAATATATTTAATGATGTCTTATTTGAGCCAGGAACTCAAACATTCATTGATAGACTTTATTTCACATTATCATTTACTGTGACAGAAAGTGAGGTCGCTGCATCATCTTTTTAAGTGGGGAAATTGGAAGAGACAAGAGAACTGGCCAAAGGATTACTGAAGTGAGATGGGGAAAGGGGGAGAGACTGTCGTCATTTCAGACTCATATGGTACTGTGCAAAGGTCTCTTTGTACAACAAACTTGGAGGGAGGCACAAACAACTTGAAAACATAATACCTCCATCACTTGGTGGCAGAGGCATAAAAAGAAAAAAAAGACTTTTGCACAGTACTGTATGTTGATTGGCTCAGCTGCAGGTCACATAAAGGTTCGCACGTCTTTTAAAGTCATTTAAATATTTATTTTTTGGTATTTCACTTTTCACCCCACACCTGTACCCCTCCTAGAATTTCTTCCACAGTTTGAATACCTGCCCCAGGTCCAACTTTTGCTTTCTGCTAGCTTTGAAAACACCTGCACCAGATCATCAGTATTTTTGATTACTTTATTTAGGCTTTTTAGAGCTGGGAATTGTAAAAAAATGGTAAAAATGTGGCCTGTATGTGGGAGTTAGGAAACACTGGCCTAATCAGTACATACTGTGTCCTTATTATATTGCAGATTATCCCCACCAATTAATTAACTTCTTGGCAGTTCCACTACAATATGCTGGGCTAAATGTTGTTGCTTATTCACGTGAGTGTACATCAAACCATTACACCATTACCATCTGCAAGATGTTATTTCATACTTGTATAAAGTGAAAAGTGAAGAAAGAAATCAATTAAAAAATAAAATAATTTTAAAATCATGTGCTTACACTCATCTTGAGCACTATATCTTTGGAAAAGATAAAGTATCACTCAAAATTTTTAAAATTTCTAAGATGCAAATTAAAGTAATGGGCAGGAGCTAATTAGCCATATCATCATCTTGGTCTACTGTCCTTTTTCACATCTTGGAAAGTTGCAGAAAAGAAGAAAAAAGTCTATTAATTTAGTTTAACACCATGCTTGGGGTAGATACGTAATTTAAAATCACAGGTCTGATTTTGCTATATATCACAAGCAGCATCCAAAATAGCAGAAAAACATATAGTTAAACAGACAGGGTTCAACTTTTGTCAGACAGGGAAACTGTAGCAGCATGGGCATGGTCGAGCGTGAACTGTGGACGGAGGGAATTGTGGCTGGAGGGAACCAAAAGGGAATTGTTACTCTGGTGCTGAAACCCAGGATTTGAGGAAGATTCGCCGTCATGTGGTCCTTGCCACTCGCGGAGATCATCAAGACCCTCGCTGGCATCCATCAAGTGCAACACCAGGCCATTCTTGAGCTGTGTACGGAGCAGCATCAGTGCTTCCAGACCCTTCGCCAAGCTCAGGCAGAGGATCGACAGGTGCTACGGAGCCTGGTCCAATTGGCGGGTACTTCAGCAGCAGCCCCAGCGGCCGCCACAGCCATGCCCCACGTCAAGCTCTTGAAAATGGGACCACAGGACAACCCAGAGGCTCTTCCAGCATACCGGTGGAAGTGTGGGGCTGGCCATAGTCACAGTGGGTGGTCCACCTGCTGCCACTACTCTCGGGGGAAGCCCAGCTTGCGGCCCAACAACGTCCGGTTGAGAGCCTGCTGGAGTACCTAGACCTAAAGTGGGCCATCTTGCAATGGGTCAGCTGCACCCCCGAACAGTACCGTCAGCACTTCCACATGCTGATGCTCAGCGAGCTCAGCCGCTCGTTCGCATTCATGCTGAAGATGGCTGCTGGCAGAGGAGCATGGCGCCGAGGACGTGGTCGACCTAGTGGTTCTGGAGCAGTTCGCCTACCGCAGGGGATGGGGGAGTGGGTCCAGTGCCACCGTCTGGCATCGCTAGATGGCGATCCAGCTGGGGGAGGACCATTTGAAGATGTATCCGGGGCAGACGAGCCCCCCCTTCTCCCTCTCTCTCTCTGTCTCTCTCTCTCTCTCTCTTTCTCGTTCTCCTCCCTCTTCTCCCTGCCCTTCCCCCCTCCCTGTACCAAAGAAACAGTGGCCAGGACCACCGTCCATCAAAGCCTGATTCAATGCGGGGCATTGGAAATTAACGAGTGGTGAGTGTGAGGTGTATGCACGGGAATGTTTCCAAATATCTGCTGGTGCCAGTCAATATTCGATTCCGGGGTGGTGGTTAGTCCTCACCTCACCCATCCACTAATTTTGGGGACAGATGGTGGGGAGGGCTCCGTCCCCCTGCCCTTTGGAGGAATTCTCCTTGGGGATTTCCCTCTAGACCAGACATGCAACGAAACCCTCAGGCACACCTTTGACCAAATGACAGTAACTGATGGTCAAAAAGCCCAACATTGCACTCTTCTTGCCCTACTTCTCAATTATTAAGGACAGGTTATATTGAGTGATTGTGGCCTGCCCAAGACCAAAAAAGGGGTGAGGCAGTTCCTGGGGCAGTACCTGCTGGGGCACCCTTTCAACCTGTGTTCCCGTCACTTCCTGCTCCAATGGCTCCACCTCATGAAGGATGCCAATGTGTGGATCACTCGTTGGTATCTGGCACTTCAACCATTCAAATTCGAGGTGGTCCACAGATAGGGTGCAGATAGTGGTGGTGGATTACCTCTTCTGTTGGGGGGGGGAGTCAGCTGCAGGCTGCACGGCTCCCCAGCCTGAGTCGGGTGGTGGGGATATGTGGCGGCAGGAGCATGATTGAATGTCAGCTGTGGACAGAGAGGAGGCAGGTTGAACCAGCAGGAAATGCGTGATGATTCTCATCTGTGCCTTATTAGCCCGAGTTTACTTATCTGTGTCTGTGCTTTAAGGGCCTCCTGTAACAAGCCAGAGAGAGAGAGAGAGAGAAAGAGAAAAAGAGAGAGAGAGAGATCTGAGCAGCCATGTGTGTGCGTGTATGTGTATATATATATATGTGCCCAGTAAAATAAAATAGATGAAAAGTGAACGTAAAAGAGTAAAAGAAAATGGGAAAGGGAATTGTTACACAAAACTTATATACAATTGATGGACTTAATTGGGATTATATGTCATAAACCTAAACTAAATTGCCCATAACACAACACAGGGAGCAACACATTTATCAAAAAATCATTTACTCATTATTTCCTTAAAAATTATAAAAAAATAAAAAAAAATTCACTCCCAGTGCTGTGAAACCAGTGAATTAGTTCTGCTCTCAACCAGGTACCATCAGAAGTTAGATAATTAGTTCAATTAAGTCAACCTGTGTTCAATTAAAATGTCATGTGATATAAATACCCCTGTTCCTGGAAGTACCCAGAGTTTGTAAGAGAACATACCCAAACCTACAGCATCATGAAGACAAAGGAGCAATCAAAACAAATCCAGGACAAAGTTCTGAAAAAGCATCAATCAGCTTTTTGTTGTAACTTTATTAAACTTTATTAAAATACAGAAAATGAAATATTGCACTACCATTACTCTTAATCAAGTATGTCAGTGGATGGTTCCCAGCTCCTCTCCTCAGGGCTGTACTCTTTCTGGTCCACAAGATATTACATTTGACCCCTTTTTGTCCAATGCACAGTGTAGGGGGTAATTGTCAGCAATCATTCTGTTTTTTCAATGGCTACGAATCATGTAAGCAAAGAGCTATGGAACAATAGTCTTAGTAGTTACAAACAGAACATTACCTGGTTGATCTTACAATGTTATTTTACATGGTCTCACAAATCTGGGGTCCAGACTGCAGCAAGGCAGGTGTAGCTAAAGGTCTTGGGCTGACACAGGAGGTGTTGATGAACAGATGAACCCCTGTTATAGAGTTCTTGAATATACTCCTCCACAGCCTTAGTTTCCTCATAGGAGAGAGGATTGTACAGATATACGATGCCTTGTAAGAGTTCTACTGTTTCTCATGTCTTAGTGTGTTCTTAGTGTGTTCTTAGTGTGTTCTCTTGCCTGTAACAGATTCATCGGAAGCAGGATGTGGTGCCTAAACTTAGTGATTATATTACTAAACAGCTAATTATTTAAAGTTAATATTAGCCTCTAAGCAAACAACAATCACTCACTACAAAAATGCAGACACATCTAATGCAGACATCACACAGATTATGAAACCAATGCAACTGTAAAGGTAATGTTACCGTTACATAGATGGCACAATCGGCACTTTTTTGATTTATGTTTTTATTTAAATTACAGGCTTTGTATTTCCCACATAACATACTGTAAATACAATTGTTTATTTTTCAAGTGCAAGATTACTGATATCATCGAGTGCTGTACATTTTCACTGAAACTGAAAGGAGGCCCATCTTACACTTTTACCGATAAAGCAGCACAACTGTAACATCACATAGGTCCATTGTAACACCACTCAAAGAATGCAGTAAACTTACATGTACATGTCTCCAGCAAGAGTGGACAATTTCCATTGCATTTTTCAAATGGAAATGGAGACGTGATGTACTTGTGTACAGCCTGTGATGATGCTGTGTACGTTTGCTACTGGGGTCATTTCTGACTCTTCTGTATTGATATACAGGTGAAACTCGAAAAATTAGAATATCGTGCAAAAGTTCATTTATTTCAGTAATGCAACTTAAAAGGTGAAACTAATATATGATAGACTCATTACATGCAAAGCAAGATAGTTCAAGCCGTGATTTGTCATAATTGAGATGATTATGGCTTACAGCTCATGAAAACCCCAAATCCACAATCTCAGAAAATTAGAATATTACATGCAATCAATAAAACAAGGATTGTACATAGAACAATATCGGACCTCTGAAAAGTATAAGCATGCATATGTACTCAGTA
>CM040465.1:992668-1014638 GCA_022758105.1 Pangasianodon gigas | reverse complement strand
TATTTACATTCATGAAGGCGTCTCTTGATTGTAGATTTTGACAATGATAAGCCTACCTTCTCCAGAGTATTCTTGACTTCTGTTGATGTTGTGAAGGGGTTTTTCCTCACTAAGGAAAAGATTCTGCGATCATCCACTTTAGTTGTCTTCCGTGGTCTTCCAGGCCTTTTGGTGTTGCTGAGCTCGCCAGTGCATTCCTTCTTTTTAAGAATGTACCATCATTATCATTCTCTTAAAATAAAGCTGAAAGTCTACACTTCGATCATGATTTGATCTTGATTGTTTTATTTCAAATCCATTGTGGTGTTGTATAAAGGCAAAATCACAAAAACTCTGTCATTGTCCAAATACTTCCGGACCTAACTGTGTGTGTGTGTATGTGTATATATATATATATATATATATATATATATATATATATATATATATATATATATATATATATATATATATATCTCTGTGTGTGTATATATATATATATATATCACACACATACACAATAGATAAGGGTCGAAAACTACATGAAAAAAATTCCTTCACATAATTTTAAACCCAGCACCACCCACTGGAACCCAGACAGCACCTAAGCCCTCTGAAAACCTCAGGAAAACCCTGGTATTATTTACTGTATTTCCAAATTTTCAGTTTCAGCATATTTGACTGTAAATTGACGGATTATGATGATGCGCTGTCAGCACACTCACTGTGGATTTAAGTACATGTAGTGAGGAGTTAATATTGTATCAGACGCAACTACAGACTTCAACACTGTTCAGAAGTTATTTTAGAATTATGCGCAGAGTGTAACGTGGGGTTTGGGTTTTGTTGTGTTTCTTGTTCATTGTTCTCATGTCTTTTATTTTGGAGTTTAGTCATGGTTCCTGTCTAGTCATGTGTTCCTTGCCCCTCCTGTGATCTTGTCATGTGTTACCCTTGTCTTTGTGTCATGTTCTGATTGGTTCCTTGGTTTCATGTGTCTTGTTCTGATTGGTTGGTTTAGTCATGTGTCCTTGATTGTTTGGTATATATAGCCCTCATGTAGCCATTGTCTCTTGTCGTGTATTGATGTTGTAACCTGCAGTCTGCTGAAGTCTTGTTTGTTCATGCTAAGCCAAGTCTGTCCAAGTTAAGTCAAGTCTTTATTTGTATTTTGGTTTTCACTTTGTTAAATAAAGCTGCACTTGGGTTCATGTTGGGACTAATGTTACAGAATACACGACCGCTACCATGAACCCAGCAGCTTCTCGCCTCCTCTGCCTTCGTCAAGGCGACAGGGCCATAGAGGATTATGTTGAGGACTTTTGTGGATTGTTCCATTTAGTGGACTTTAATGACATGGCCCTCAAAGACATTTTCCGTTTTGGCCTCACTAAAGAAATCTCTTTGTTAATGCCACATCACACGCCTCACTGGACTCTGGCTAAATATATTGACTTTGCACTCCGGTTGAGTGGTTCCTCGTTCACTGTGGGAATTGCGGATGAGGAACCCTGCTATCTTCCGGTACCCACCACACCGGAGCATTGTCATGTCCCAACCATCATGTCAGGAGTTGTTCACGTCAGGCCTACTACTCCTGAGTCTGCTCACGTCATACCTGCCAAGCCAACACCTGCTCACGTCATGTCTGCTACTCAAGGGCCTGCTCACGTCATGTCTGCTACTCCAGGGCCTGCTCACGTCATGTCTGCTACTCAAGAGCCTCTTCAAAAAATGGCTGCCAACCCAAGGACGGTTTACAAAATGGCCACCATTCCAGAGTCTGCTCACAACCTGAGTCCCCGGCCAAGATGGCCGCCACGCCTGAGTCCCCGGCCAAGATGGCCACCACGCCTGAGCCTCACCACACCACGGCCGTCACGTCAGAACCTCGTCATGTCACGGCTGCTACTCCTGAGTCTCGACCCATCATGACTGCCATGTCAGAGCTTACAGTCAAGATGGCTACCACGCCAGAGCCTTGTCATGCCATGGCCACCTTGCCAGAACCCCGTCATGCCATGGATGCCATGCAAGTTTCCCCTAAGAATTTTTTTGGGGGGGGATATAGTACCCAAGCTCCTGCAGATGCGGAGCTTGGGCCAGGACTGATGAGACTGATTGCCAGTGTGATGGATCCACCTCTGATGTCAGTGCGAGCGGCTGGCATCCCAGAGGCCTCCCCTGTCCACGAGTCTGCCCCAGAGGCCTCCTCTGCCCAAGAGTCTGCCTCAGAGGTGGCGGCGTCCGCTGCAGAACCTCCCAAGGCGGCAGCATTCATTTCTGAACTCTCTGCCTGTCCTGTCACGGCCAAGGAGGCCATTCATGAACTCTCTGCCTGTCCTGTCATGGCCAAGGAGGCCGTTTATGAACTCCTGCCTGATCCGCCTTGGTGGGCACCTGCCTTGTTAGCTCTACATTGGTGGACATCTGCTCTGCTGTGGTGGTCGTCTGCTCCGCCGTGGGGATCTTTACTCTCCTCGGCTCTGCTGTGGTGGTCGTCTGCTCCACCGTGGGGATCTTCGGACCCATCTGCTCCGCCCTGGTGCCCTTCAGCTCCGCCTGCTCCACCCTGGTGCCTTTCTGCTCCGCCATGGCTGCCTGCTCTGCCTGCTCTGCCATGGCTCCATGCTCCTCTGGATCTGACCTGGTGGTCCCCTGGCCCTTCACTGTTTCACGGTCTCTCACTGCTCCATGGCCCTGGCCCTCCACTGTTCCATGGTCTACTACTGTTTCATGACCCATGGACTTGCCCATTGTTCCACGGTCCATGTCATTATCCAGATCCTGTTCCCCTTCACGGGCCTGGCCCTCCATCCCTCCCCCTGTTCCACCTTCGCTCTACCACCCTCCTGGACTAGTGAGGTTTCAGTTTTGTTTGGGCGTCTGGAGCCGCCCTTAGAGGGGGGATATGTAACGTGGGGTTTGGGTTTTGTTGTGTTTCTTGTTCATTGTTCTCATGTCTTTTATTTTGGAGTTTAGTCATGGTTCCTGTCTAGTCATGTGTTCCTTGCCCCTCCTGTGATCTTGTCATGTGTTACCCTTGGTTTCATGTGTCTTGTTCTGATTGGTTGGTTTAGTCATGTGTCCTTGATTGTTTGGTATATATAGCCCTCATGTAGCCATTGTCTCTTGTCGTGTATTGATGTTGTAACCTGCAGTCTGTTGTAGTCTTGTTTGTTCATGCCAAGCCAAGTCTGTCCAAGTTAAGTCAAGTCTTTATTTGTATTTTGGTTTTCACTTTGTTAAATAAAGCTGCACTTGGGTTCATCACCATGCTCGCCTCGGTGGACTAATGTTACACAGAGGCATGTCTCAGTTATGCTTGATTCTGATTGAACTTAAACGCATGTTTCTCACGTGATATTGGCTCGAGTGAGGAGCAGTGTTAAGTCTAGCTCCACTGTCTGAGTTTGATGTAACCACACGTCATGCTGAAATTTATATTCTGGCTGTAAGTACACTCAAACACACTATAGAATTTCATTCAAGGACAATATTGAATACATAAATATGACACAGTTGAGCCAATTGACATTTGAATCTGGAATGAGTGACAGTTGTGGAAGTGTCTCGAACTCTCCTATATTAACTGGCACTGCCTGGAATCCCTTTCTCCTTCCTCCATCTCACATGCTCTTGAATGGGGCAATGTTGTTCCCAATTCCCAGAATCACAGAGTCAGCAAACAGATGCTGCAAAATTTCTTGAGTTTCTGTTGTTCTCTTGGTGGATTACAGGTATTTTTCCACATAAATTTTAAATTTACAAATTTATCTCTAATGAGCAAGCCAGAGGTGATGATGGTGAGGAAAAACTCCCTGAGCCAATGAGGAAGAAACCTTGAAAGGAACCAGACTCAAAAGGGAACCCATTCTCATCTGGGTGACACCGAACAGTGCGATTCTATATAAAACCCTTCTATAACGTATACTATTGTCACAAGCCGGGCTTGAACTCAGGTCTCTGGTGTGGTGGTTGAGAGATCTACCACTTAGCCACAGAGGCAGCAAGGTTAGACCCAAACGAAACACTCAAGGGAGAACACCAGGCAATGTATATTTTTTTAAAAAAAAGGTCTTTGCAAGAAAAAAAGAATCCAACAAAAGTTCTTCTCGGACAGAGGTATTAATAACAGTAGAGATAATGGAAAAAACCACATGGGAAAATAAAAACTCCACGAGGGGAGAAAACAAAACTAGAGAACATTAACAATCAAATAACTAAGAACACCTTACTTGAGGTAGCTTGGAAGGACTTGGTGAAACAAAGCAGGAAACTCACAGCCAAGACCCAAAAACCAAGTGAGGAACAAGGGGAAAAAGGGGAAAAAACACATCTAAAATACCCTAGGGGAAACAAGGCACAGGTGACCTGGATAATGCCAACAAGGACACATGAGGAAGAACTAAGGCAGAGGGGAACACAGGGGGCCTCTAGAGGCACGGAGACCAACTACAGGAGGTAGGATGCTGACAACTATGGAGTCAAAAAGTGCAGTTGTGTAAACAGGAACTTATGAGCTTATGAGCAACTTATGACTATAAGCGTCAGAGTTGTTTCTGAATTAATTGCAGTTTTAACATGAAGTCTATTTTGTTGAAGTTATGTTCACTGTTCACTGATGGATACTTGTGCAAATCTGTTTGTAGCAATTGCAGTAGTAAAGCTATCTTCATGGTTTCTATATGATACCACAGTACCACAGGTTCCACACTAATCTCACTGATCTCTAGGCTGTCTGTATGGGGCCATCCTCAGCAGCAGCGAGTGATTTTCAACTGAGATACATGTAAATGTATGCAAAATCCCAAGTGGCTTCATACTCGTTATACATGCTACATAGGGTATAATATATATGCACTGTAATGCCTATATAGACCACTAGATGACCAATTAAATAACATTTGATATTCCACTTCAGCAAAAAAGGGTGACTGATTATGCCTGTTTGAAATTGTTTAAAACTTGTAATAACACTTTTTAATTGTAACTGCATATCAATCCTATAATTTATTATGAAAAATCACAAAAGGATGTTCCTAAAAGTAATATTACGTTAGAAGTAAACTATCTCAAACATGTACTTTCCTCTGGCTTCTATACTCACGTCCCCACACCAACTTTCTCTCTCTCTCTCTCTCTCTCTCTCTCTCACACACACACACACACACACACACACATACATTATAAGAATTGTTTAATATAAAACAAAAATTTGTTGAAACACCTACCTGCAGCGATAACATACAGAAGAGTCAGAAATAAGTTCAGTAGCAGACCTGCCGCAGTCAACGCTTTCCCTACAGTCTTTGCTTTATACCAGATATCCACAAGAATAGCTAGACAATAACAAAACAAAAAATGTTAGTATATTACACAAATACATACAGTGCTTTGTAAACAAAAATATCAAAAGTTTTGCTTAGAGAAATACAGAAGTAACAACATGTAAAGGAAGTAAATCATGTATTAAAATAAAATACTACAATTTTGGATTTAGTAATCATTCAAGCAGTTGACTATCACATGAACTGCAGCAAGCAGCCTTAAGGCAAGACACGGCAGGCAAAAAAAGAGCCATTTTTGTGCATACTGGTCAATTTTCAGATTTTGGTAAATTTAGCTTCTATAACACGTTATTTAACACTGATACCATAAAAAATGGCAAAAGTTCACATTAAAATATTTATTTTTAGGCATCTGGTGTCTGTCAGTTTCCCCTAAGTTTGTCATAAGTTAGCATTTTTCAACCAGATGTATCTCTGCGATCGCTCTTGAAAACAGAGTGTTTGGTATCATTGGAAAGCTCACTCCCTCTAGCGTCATGATAGCTGGTCTAAATATGGTCTAAATAAAAAAATTTCCTTTTTAGAGCTCACCAGTAGCGAGACACTACAGGCCGACGTAAACCTTACATTAAAAATTTCCCCTATTCACCTGCAGTGTCTCACCTTAATAATTAATTCAGCTGACTTGATGTGTTTTACTCAAATGAAGCAAACTGCACTGGAGGAGAGCTGTAACATCATTACTGCATTTCCATTTGAAAAAAATCAGTGGAAATTGTCCACTCTTGCTGGAGACATGAACATGCAAGTTTACTGCATTCTTTGAGTGGTGTTACAATGGACCCATGTGATGTTACAGTTGTGCTGCTTTATCGGTAAAAGTGTAAGATGGGACTCCTTTCAGTTTCAGTGAAAACGTACAGCACTCGTTGATGATATCAGTAAACTTGAATTTGAAAAATAAACAATTGTATTCATGTTATGTGGGAAATACAAAGTCTGTAATTTAAATAAAAACTTAAACCAAAAAAGTGACATTTGTGCGATCTCTGTAACAGTAACATTACCTTTACAGTTACATTGGTTTCAAAAACATTTTCATAGGTTGTTTGTTTGTTTTAATTTTTATGTCACAAAATCGAATTTGTTGCACCACTTGATGTGCAGTTACTGTGAAAATGGTACCTAGTTTCTGAAAGCAAGTTTTATTTAATGATTTTCATATCAGTGTTAAACTGAAACCCAAACTGTATAATTAATAAGTAAATATAGGAGTGCTTGTAACATTCCAACCACTTGTTTTCTATTGGCTCATGGAGCCACAACGCAATAGTAATAAAATCACTAAGGTTAAGCACCACATCCTGGTTCCTATGAATCTGTTACAGGCAAGAGAACACACTAAGACCCCTGTGGTGTCGTGTTCTGAAACAGACTGACTGGAAGTATAAGGGCATTGTATCCTGGTAATGCTTCTGACAAGAGACCTGTTTGCACTTACCAGTGGCCAAGTAATTCTCACCGCTCAAAGTGCTGATTCCCCATGCTATACAGACCTCGACAAGGTGTTTAGTAAGAGTAGAGAAACTCTTCCACATGAGAAACAGTAGAACTCTTGCATGGCATCGTATCTCCGTACAATCCTCTCTCCTATGAGGAAACTAAAGCTGCGGAAGAGTATGTTCAAGAACTCTATAACAGGGGTTCATCTGTTCATCAACACCTCCTGTGTCAGCCCAAGACCTTTGGCTACGCCTGCCTTGCTGCAATCTGAACCCCAGATTTGTGGGACCATGTAAAATAACATTGTAAGATCAACCAGGTAATGTTCTGATTGCAACTACTCAGACTATTGTTCCATAGCTCTTTGCTTACATGATTCGTAGCCACTGAAAAAACACAGTGCTTGCTGACGATTACCCCCTGACACTGTGATTGGACAAAAAGGGGTCAAATGTAATATCTTGTGGACCAGAAAGAGTACAGCCCTGAGGAGAGGAGCTGGGTACCGTCCACTGACATACTTGATTAAGAGTAATGGTTGTGCAATATTTTCTTTTCTATATTTTAATAAAGTTTGGGATTTTTTACAACAAAAAGCTGATACTGATACTTTTTCAGAACTTTGTCCTGGATTTGTTTTGATTGCTCCTTTGTCTTCGTGATGCTGTGGGTTTAGCTTTGTTCTCTTACAGACTCTGGGTACTTCCAGGAACAGGGGTATTTATATCACATGACATTTTAATTGCATACAGGTTGACTTAATTGAACTAATTATCTAACTTCTGGTGGTACCTGGTTGAGAGCAGAACTAATTCACTGGTTTCACAGCACTGGGAGTGATTTTTGAAAAATAATTTTTAGTAAATAAGGAGTAAATAATTTTTTTGATAACTACATTGCTCCCTGCCAATATTATGGGCAATTTAGTTTAGATTTATGACACATAATCACAATTAAGTCCGTTTCATTTCCAGCAACTGTATATATGTTTGCCTGTGATTTGAATCCTGACTGTTTAAGTTTTTCTGCTTTTTTCGATGCTCCGTGTGACTGAATCCAATCAGCTCTGCCTCTCCATGACAACTGTACTGTCTCTAATAGAAGTCCTTTCTAAATCAGACCTGTGCATTTTATACTACGTAGCAACCGCAACCATGGTGTTAAACCAAAGTAATTGACTTTTTTCTTCTTTTCAGCAACTTTCCAAGATGTGAAAAAGGACAGTAGACCAAGATGATGATATGGCTAATTAGCTTCTGCCAGTTACTTTAATTTGCATCTTAGAAATTTAAAAAATGGTGACTAATTCTTTTTTATCTTTTCTAAAAATATAGTGCTCAAGATGAGTGTAACCACATGATTTTAAAATTATTTTATTCTTTAATTAGTTCCTTTCTTAACTTTTCACTTTATACAAGTATGAAATGACATCTTGCAGATGGTAATGGTGTAATGGTTTGATGTATACTCACGTAAATAAGCAACAAGTGTTATCACAGCAAACTGTAGTGAAATTGCCAAGCGGTTAATTAATTGGTGGGGATAATCTGCAAAATAATAAGGACACAGAATGTACTGATTAGGCCATTGTTTTCTAAATCCCACATGTAGGCCACATTTTACTAATTCCCAGCTTCAAAAAGCCTAAATAAAGAATCAAAGACACTGATGACCTGGTGCAGGTGTTTTTGGAGTTAGCAGAAAGCAAAAGGTGGACCTGGGGCAGGTATTCAAACTGTGGAAGAAATTCTAGGAGGGGTACAGGTGTGGGGCGAAAAGTAAAATCCCAAAAATTAATATTTAAATGACTTTATCAGACGTGCGAACCTTTATGTGACCTGCAGCTGAGCCAATCAACATACACTACTGTGCAAAAGTCTTTTCTTTCTTTTTATGCATCTGCCACCAAGTGATAGAGGTATTATCCTTTCAAGTTGTCTGTGCCTCCCTCCGAGATTGTTGTATGAAGAGACCTTTGCACAGTACCATATGAGTCTGAAATGACCAACAGTCCCTCCCCCTTTCCCCATCTCACTTCAGTAATCCTTCTGCCAGTTCTCTTGTCTCTTCCAATTTCCCTCACTTTCTGTCACAGCAAATGATAATGTGTAATAAAATCTAGCAATGTATGTTCAACTTCCTGGCTCAGATAAGACATTATTAAATATATTTATTAGAGATGTACTGAAAACTTTCTGCCAAAAAGCATCAAAAATGTCACTTTTTGGTTTTCAGACAAAAGAGAAAAAAATGTCACATTAAATAGGCTCCAACAAAGTGTCAAATCTAAAACTTTACAATTAATTGTAATGGTAGTGATACTTAAAAGTGATACTTGTTTCCTGCTCTGCTATGTAACATTACATGGTTTCTGTAAAGAAAATTAGGCAAATGATTTGTTAAAGGATTATATTGAAAATGTGTTGCATTTACTGCATTTAGCCACCTACCTGCCCACACACACACACACATACACACACACACAGGGCAGGACTGTGCATTATTCCGTCATCATGGGTTTGGCACCATGAATAAACTGGAAAGTGGGCCTCATGGCCCAGCAGTGAGAATTTAAAAAAGGACTTTTCTGGGCACCTAATCTGCAATTTTTCTTTATTACTTAATTAAAACTGCAAATGGATTATTTTATAGCATTTTTAGCTACATATTTGCATATTGCCAATAACATGTTCTCATAGGACCACTGATCATCAAATCATACCTTGAAATGTTTTCAGATGGAGAGCAATCCAAAGTAGGAAAAGGATCCTAACAAAATTAAGTGCTGAACAAGTTGCTGCTTCAGTAACAAACCCTGTAGGAAAGATCAAATAACTAATTAATTAATGTATTGCAGCCAAATAAAGAAATTGTTAGACCAACAATCCATTGAGTTTAAAAAGACACAATATTGTCTCTTTACTCCAGAACTGTACCAAACAACCTAGAATTACTATTACTGTCAATGATTATTAATGAAATTCAGTTATAAAATTTGCTTTAATTTTTAGGATTTTAAATGTTAGTGGCACCTCTGAATTTATGTCTTTCATGTATCCTCTTTGGCAGTCCAGCATGTGTTCTCTATAATAATGCTGATGGAGATGGGGGAGACAACAAGGGGTTGAATGTCTTTAGGTTACAACCGTAACCCCAGGTCTCTGGGGGCACGAGTGAGGTATTTTTGTGTTTTCCCTCAGAAGCAATATTCCATTACACCAGCCAGGATTGGCTGGCAGATATGATGTGTGTATTCCGGAGGCAGGACGTACTCCTGCCTTATTCCTGCAACGTCACCTAGACAGTCTAGATAAGCACACCTGACAACTCAAATTTCTCTTTCAAGCATTTGCTTGAGTCAGGATATTGTGACTTCCAAATTGCAGGACAAGCTTATCTCATAGACCAAGACTGAACGTCATCAGACTGGTGTGTCTGTTTGTGAGCTCACATTAAGTACAGAATGCACCAGAGTGGATTTAATCAAAACTATGTCAAACCCATAAAACCTCAGGTCCAGGACATGGCCATTCCCCCAGTGGAATGGGCACGCAAGCCTGTGGGAGGCTGTAGTCCCTTTTGGGAATAAGCTGAGACTATAGCTTCCATCATCCAGTACAAGACACTGTGTTTCATGATCAGTCACCCCATGACTCAAACAGTTTGTCAGATTTCCTCATCCCCACCGTCCTGTAAACATAAATCCACAGCATGTGGACTGGGCAGAGAGCATTTGATTGTGCCTGCCCTTCAGAAGCAAAGAGAGGGAGATAGAAGGCCAATAATATAATCACCTGACATGTCAGTGATGTGTCGGTAACTCTGGGGATGAATGTAGGATTGGGTTCCAGTAAAACCTGAGCCTTGTCCTGAAGAAATTGCATACGCGGTGAGTTTACCAACATGGATACGAGCGTGGATGCCACTAACGCACTTTGCTGAAGCCAGTGCCAGCAGCATCACCATTTTCAAAGAAAGTGCTTTAAGATCCAACTGATCCAGAGGCTTGAATAGAGGGTCTGATAATACCTCCAGCACCATAGCCAAGTCCCTTGGAGTGATTAAACGTTTAGTTACAAGGTGGAGTCTAGGAGCCCTTCTCGTGAATCGGCAAATAAGGGAGTGTCAGCCCACTGTTGTGTTCCCAAAACGTACATGACAAACCAAAATGGCAGCCAGGTATACCTTAATGGTAGAGAAGGCTTTGCCCTTATCTAGTAGTTCCTATAGAAACAGGACATTGGAAGGCTACTGAGCCTGAGGCCATGCACCACTCCTCAAACAGGTTCCACGTGCCATTATAGATTGAATTCGTAGATTGTATTCTTGTACTCTTGTATTCATCTGAATGGTCATAATAATGCTATCATGTAGCCAGGCTGTGGTCAGATTTAACCTGTCACACATCAGGCCCAGAGTGCCAGGCCTTCCGGATGAAATATTTCCCTGCGAGCCTGAGATAGGAGTTCTCTGCATCTAAGGAGGGGCCATGCCTCCGTCTCAGTACCCTGCCTAGAGTTTTGGCACAAACAAGTGGGTCTGCGGCCACTCATATGCAAGCACATCCACCCCCATCGGGGCATCCTGATCATTTAGGGAATAAAACACAGGGCACTGCATGTTCTCTTTCGATACAAAGAAATCTATTTCCACACTCCAGTACATTGCCCCTAGGTGAGCTGTTACTTCATTGTGGAGCTTCCAGTCTCCATAACGTTGATTGCCTCTGAACAGTAAATCTATCCAGATTGATCACACCAGGAACATGAGTGGCTCTCAAGTGACAGGAACCACGAGCTGCTCCACAGATTCAGTTTGTGTGCCAGCATGTGCAGACGGCATCCTTCAATGCGTCCTTCAAGTTGATGTATGTGAACCAATCGCCTGGACGCACACAGCGGATAAGAGCTACATGTGTTAGCATTCTGAACTAGTACTTCCTCAGATACTGTTCAGCGCACACAGGTGAGACCAGAAAACACCTAGAAAATTGAAGCCAACATGGCTTACCTCATGAGGTAATGGCCTTATCAGCCTGGCTTCTTTGTGTCACATTGGGGTTGAAGGACTTCTTAACCTATGTGCCTCTAGGCTCTGAAGGCTTGTTTGGGCAGTGAGCGGAGGCTTGAGGTAGTGGCTATCGCTTAGGCTGGTGGACGGGCTACAGCCTGAGCGAACATCTGCTGAGGTGTCTGGGAGGGAGCCGTTTGCTTCCTGGGGAGGTACAATTTAAGAAATATGCATTGAAGAACTGCACATCTGTGAAGGCGCAGACAGAGGTCTGTGACCAGGCACATCTCGTTCCACAGTACTGGGCTGGGTGAGGCTGTCATTTCTTCCTCCAGTTCTTCCTGACAGGCCATGAGCAAAGATGAGGCATTCAGGGCTCTGACAGACATGGCCACTGCTTTGTAGCATTTCTTAGTCATGGAGGACTGGAGACAACTGACCTTGGATGAAAAGGTAGAGACCCCCACAGTCATGGGGGACTTTTGAGTGGAATGGAGGCAGGATGCCACAAGGGGTTCTACTGGAGGTACAGTAAGTGGGTGAATCCACTGCCTTCCATATTGACCCAGTCAAATGCTGACCCTCCCAAGATAGAATTTTTTTGTGGAAAATGGAGTGCTCCATGAATGAGTGGCTTCCACCAGGCATCCAGAGAAGCCTTGCAGACATTTTCCCTGATGCTATGGGCTTTGTGGCCTGTGTGTGTAAAAGACTCTCTGTCGACTTTGACTTTGCCTGCTGGGTCTTGTGGCAGGAGAATGGCTGCTCCTACCATAGGGTCTATGCCCATCTGATTATCTTGGGAGATCAGCCTGTGCCAGTGACTCTTAAGGGGAAAAGCAGGCACAGTGTTCACACAAACCCAGGGATACTAGCACACTTTGGGCATGTTGTGGCCCTAGGCGTGCAGCACACACCAGTTGAGTGTCCATGCTCAATATCTTGTTCCCACAGATGTATGTCTTAGCTGGGGCTTTGCCCTTTTCCATTGTGAGAGGGTTCTGCCATTGACATGTCCTCTTCGGAGCAGGGCGTAGTGAAGTGGCTATATTGGCAATATGGAAGTTGAGTAAACTTATAATTTTGTCAAGGCTGAATATGACCCTTGCTGACTAACTGATGAATACATTTTTACATTTTTTGAAAATAAATACTTGCACGATTACAATCCAGTCCAGAATTATTGATACCCTTCAGGAGAGGCATGTTATTTTAACCAGGCAAAAATATATGTAAAGAAATAAACATTACACACAATGACATTTTGTATGATAAATTAATGTTTATACATTTTATGGTATTTTTGATTATGTTTATATTGCTGCCAGTTTTTAAGTCTTTTTTGTTGCCTTTGAATATGGCCTGTTTTTTGGGGTATAAATACAAACAAGATACAGAGCTCTTAATGCAAAAGATAAATATGGTTTCTGACTTTCACCAGTCAGGTAATAAATATAGAGGAGTACATTTTTTTAAATAAAAAGTTTTTAAATGAAATTGTGGAGCAGTTAAAAAAAATTCCACAAAATTGAGGGAGGCAAAGAAGCGGCCGAAAATTTATTCTGGAGTTTTAAAATCTGTAACTGTGAAACGCAACACTTACCCTCAGTAACACCCCAAAGGATGAAGACAATAAACATAGTAATATTAGGAGAAAGGACATGCGCACACTGTATAGCTAGGGCTCTTCTGCTGTCATCTACAAACAAACAAAAAAAGAATATTTGTATTAGGTTTACTGTACTAAGTTTAAATGTAACCTTACCAAACTTATGAAGAGATAAAATGATGACCAGACTTACCATTATTTTTAAAAGATGTAAAAGATAGGTAGCCTAGGATAAGTGATCCAATTACAAATCCAAGTATACACAAAACAAAAATTCCAATATGTATAGAGGAAAAACCTGCATGGCACAAACACCAGAGTTATTAAAACATTATAACACTGTAATATTTGTGATGAAATAACAACCAACTGACGATATTTTAAAATAATCACACCAACTTACTAATGGATGTGTCTCTAAGAAATACATTTTCATATTATAGTTATAATGCTTTTATACATATTACAGTTAAAATGCTTTTTTGTTCATTTTTTTTTATATAACTTCTTGGTGAATATGCTGCTTGCTTTAAACTGAAAAAATAAGTCAATTTGGAGCAATCACTGATATTTTTTTTATTACTTTCCCTGCATCAGACAAAAACCTATAAATGACACAAATATAATAAACAACCCCTTTCCCGGTCACGATACTGTACATTTAAAATTAATGGACATTTGAAGTGACTGATATCACGCAACAATAATGTGCTTAAAGGAAAGCATGACCTCACAGATTCCTATGGTTGGCTAGTGTCACTGTGATTGACAGGGGAGAGAAAGTAAGTCCCTCCCACCCAATGAGCATGGCCAATGTTGCTCTCATAAGGGCAGTGCACTCCACATGATTTTAACCCTGATAATCCACTTATGACTTATTAATTCACTCAGCTCTGCTACATTTTTACACTTTTTGTGCATAAAAAACATTGACTTACCCAGCTGCAGCACTTCCACAGTTGTATTATCTGATAATGCCCCAGAGAATGCTAAACATATGTACAGCCCTTTGTCCTCAGTTCGAACACTCTTCATTCTCAGTGAGAAGTTTCCTTTGTTCCTTTCTTCAGCGCTGAAGAACTCAACTCTGTCTCTGTATCTCTCATGGGACGAGTCTGTCAGGACCTCACTCTCCTGATAAAGCAGCACTAAGATATCTTCATCCATTTTCTTCCATGTCACCTCTTCTATATTTTCTGGTGGGATATTTGAGTCTACAAAGCAGTTCAGAGTGACATCTTCACCGGCATAAGCAGATATGACGTGGCCTCCAGACACGATCAAGCGCTCTGAAATGAGAATTGTTTAAAATTTTGATTAGAATTGGCCTCCTTTTTAAATCAAGTATTTTTTACAGAACATTATTTACATTGGGTGATTAAAATTTACCCACCAGTCTCTTTTATTTCAATCAGAGTTTCATCAGAGTCCAGTTTTGTGTAAACAGCACATTTATAAACTCCTGCATCTTCACGGGTCACATTTGTAAGGAAGAGAGAGAAGTTTCCATGAGCGATCTCTTCAGTGAAGAAATGAGCTCTCTCATGATAACGCTGGTTCTGAGACTCTGGTCGACTCTCTCTGTCCTGCCACAAGTGCACTAGAGTTTCAGAGTCGGTTCTTTTCCACTCCACTTCCAGTTCTTCCATTGGTGGAGGAGGTTCTACAAAGCAGGGCAGCATCACTGAGCCTCCCAGCTGGAAAATGAGAGGATCAGATGGACCGTGGAGATGGAACCCTAAAGTGAATAAATACACTGGTAAAAGTTGTTGACCTAATGTGTTAACTGCCATTCAAGTCAGTCCCAATTTTGTTTGTTCTTCCCACATTTGTGTGGATTTACTCTGCTTAAGCTATACCAGTTTCCCTCCACCTTACTAAAACATGCCACTAGGTTAGGATGACCATATTTTGGTTTTCAAAAAAGAGGGCACTGGGGCAGGAGGGTGGCACGGGGCACACAAGCACCCATTGTGGGTGGGAGGTTTGGCTGGGGGGCTGCTTCAAGTAGGCCTTAGTTGTAGCACCATGGCAATGTGTATGTGTGAGGATGGAAGGGATAGTTGATAATGCCTCCAAAACCATGCAAATATGTTAATGAATTTTAATACATAAACAGTTAGTCTTAACAAATGCCTCGATAACCTATATGGCCAAATAGTCTCCTTTCAATTCAACTAATGTACCTTACAATAAAATAAATAAAAAGGAAAAAAAAATGAGTTTAACTTTTACCACTTTTTACATTAAATTAAATTAAAATAAATTGCCATTGCCAGTTGCCATAAAAAAAATTCACTAATTGAATAGACACTGTGCCCAGTGAGGCTATACTTCCTTGTTTATGTCTTGTTTAAAATTGTGTTTAAAAAAACACGTAAAAAAAAATTGTGTAAAAAAAAAACGTTTAAAATTGTATTGTACAGAAGCCCCTTCAGTGATTCATTTCATTTGTCTACTGGTTTTCCTTAAGTGAAAAAAACTGTATGTTTGCATTGTGTGAGAGAATACCAAATTTACAACACAATACCAAAATTTTTCAAACTTTGTCACAAAATGGTAGTGGAGGCAGATGCAACTGCAGGTAATTTAATGTGGAAAACAAAGCCAAAACAAACAAAACAGTGAAAACAAGAACCATTAACATGAACAAGAAAACAACAACAAAAAAGCTTGAGTGACACCCATAGCAAAGCCCTCAGCCCTAATAACGTCCTCTGTGGGGAAGAGGGGCAGAGGGGCAGAGGGGCAGAGGAACGTCCTCAGCCGGGCAGGGAGGGAGGAGACAGCCCCAGCCTGGTCAGGAGTCCCCTACTCCAAAAAGTTTCTCAGGGGACGCATGGCCTTGGGCCATTCCAGCATGGCATTGATCCATTCCCTTCCCCCTGCTGTTCTCACATCAGGTGGTTCTGATCCAGGAGCCCCTGATGAACTCAAAAAAAACCTGCTGCATCCATCGGTTGGTCAAGCTTTCTGTCAGGTAGTGGAGGAGGATCCAAGTGCAGGTAATTTATTGTGGAAAACAAAGCCAAAACAAACAAACCAGTGAAAACAAGAACCATTAAAATGAACTATGGATACAAGGCAAGAAACATACAGACTATAAGCGAGAACGTGGCACACATGACAACAAACAACAACAACAATGACAACAACAGAAGCTTGACAATGAGACACTAAAAAACTGGTATTTAAATAGTAGTGCTAATCAAGGTGAAATAGGAAACAGGTGTGAGTGATCAGTGTGGCAAGATTATGTGACGTGCGAGGGCTGATTGGTAGTGGGTGCTACCATGACCATCTTCAGCAGTTCTGAATGAAGTACGATGCTTAGACCTTTCAGAATATTTAGTCCACTTCCCAGGCTAGACAAAAACATAGAATTTTTTTTTCTGTAAGTCTGCATATTTACATTTGAGTTTGGGGATTTTTTTAGGCTATATTCAGGCAGCATGTGGGGCTCTTCTCAAGCAAGCGTCTGTCTCTGGTTGTTGTGGTGGTACACACACGATGAGGGTAGTGATTAAGAAGCAGTTTGACTAATGGTTGTGTGCAGGACATAATCAACCAATTGTGGCAGGGGAGAAGGTGGAACCTAAAGAGATGGATTAAAGCAATGCAAATACACACACGCAGCATGTGTGGCGACTGTAGAAGCAAATGTTGAAATGAAAGTAAAGCGAAATCATGGACTGGAGTAACCTGAATGAGACCTTTTAAATCTACACTATATGGTCAAAAGTTTGTGGACACCTGACCATCACACCCATATGGGGGCCTTCCCCAAACTGTTGCCACAAAGTTTGCACACAAAGTACACAATTGTATGGTGTGTCTTTGAATGCTGTAGAATTACAATTTCCTGTCACTGGAACTAAGGGGTCTAGTCCAAATCCGTTTCAGCATGACAGTCCCCCCTGTGCACAAAGTGAGGTCCATGAAGACATGGTTTGCCAAGGATGGAGTGAAAGAAATCGAGTGGCTGCACAGAACCCTGATCTCAACCCCACTGAACACCTTTGGGATGAGCAGGAATGCAGACTGCACACCAGGCCTCCTCGCTCGAACACCAATCCCCACAGCCACGCTCCAAAATCTAAGCCTTCCCAGAAGAGTAGAGGTTATTATAACAACAAAGGGGAATAAATCTGGAACAGGATGTTCAACAAACACATATGAGTGTAATGGTCAGGTGTCCCAATACTTTTGTCCATATAGTGTATGTTTTTGCTCCTAAGTGGTGCAACCGAAAAGTGTTAGTGCTATCAACTGGAGATTACAAGACTGAATGCTAATGATGCCACAGTCTTCTGTGGCCGGGAGTCCAAGATGTGGACTCATCAAGACAAGGAGTCATTGCGAGTTATTGCAAAGTCTCACTCCTAGCATTCCACTAGTGATGATTCCAAGCCTTTTAATCCTGTGTTTTGTTTTTGGGTTTTTGACTCTGTTAGGTTGTTACTTGGCTCTCCGTGTTTGCCCTTGTTAAGTCTGTTTGCTGATCCCCTGGCCTGTGCCTGCTTTTTGACTTTGTAGCATGTGTTTTTCAATTGTTTGTCTGATTTTTAATCTGACTCCATCACCTGCTTGACATGAACAAGCTTGTCTGGTTTGTGGGTTCACACTGACAACAGCATAGCAACAAAATATCAGGAAGTCATTTATTTTGAATAAGAGTGAAACAGCAACAGGCCCTGGAGCTAAGTAAATGGCCAATAAAATTCAGTTTAATTTTATACAAATGAAAAGTAAAGTGATGTAGACACTACCAATTTTCTTATAAAATAAAGGTGTGTAAACTAAAAGATGGTGAGTAAAGGGTATTTCAATTCATCCTCTCTAATAATAAATCCATAAGCTTACTTGCAAATAAAATGACTCATGCAAAAGTAGAGATGTTGAAGTTGTGGTAATTCTAGATCATTTTTAGACTAGCTTTGTACCAATTCAGTGAGGTTGTTGGTAGATTTGCCAAATTTGAAACCCCTTTAGTCACTTTATTTAAAAAAACTTAGGGAGAAAGCTAGCAACTTTATAAGCAGATGTTAGCAACTGTCCTACACTTGATGCAGCTCTCTAGCTCATATCACAGCTGCTGGTTATATAAGAGCAGGTTCACTCAACTCACCAGCAGTGTGCAAAGCCAACGACCAATAACTGATCACCATTGTTCCCTAAAACCAGTCACTGTTAACCAATAACTAATTCTTTGTGATATTTACAATAAACAAGTGAGTTATTCAATCTGTAACTGTTTACTTCATGTCTATTTCTCAACTCCTCATACTGCTTCATTTTGTCTGTGTTCTTAATAGAAATTGTAGAATATTATAAATACGTCAATAAAACCCTATTCTATTGCATTCTATCATCTATCTATCTATCATCAGATAACCCATCTCATTTTGATATATAAATGTACATTTTGATATATAAATGATCATGACATTTCAATGAATATGAAAATTAGTCTAAGACATTTGAGCCTGCAAACTGTGAATCTTTTGAAAGACTCTTATTTAAATCTACTTATTGACTTTCACATTTCAACCATGCAATTCTCATTTCCAGATTAAATATCTTTCATGCTACATTCTTGTGTACATTTCCTGCACACTTTGGTTCAAGCTCCAGTTTGTACCTTATCTACAGAGGAGGCGCAGTTACACCTCCTCAAAAAAACCAGTTTATGCATGAACCAGAGAACCACACCCATGTATCTAGTTTTTTGTTTTTTTTTAACAAAGCCACAGTACAAATGTTGGATTTAGTGATTTTGCGATTAGAAATGTATTTTTCTTCATGATTCTGGTTGATTGGCAGTTTTACAGACGAACTATTATTTCTAGCCCCTCAATTCTGCTTTTTTTTTTCACAAATCCTATAATGCCTTTCAGCTCCATATAACTCTAAGTGAATTCACAGTGCACTAACAAGCAGAATAATGCTTTACAGTAATTACCGTTACAGATGACCACCGACAGGAACAGATAAAAGCGCCTCATTACAGCAGTCTCCATGTCTGCGAAGAGAAAAACTTCAGAACGAGTCCACTTACACTTTCACTTTAACTTATCAGATCACGTGGGTAACGACCCTATTGTGGAAACCGCCAACACCTATAAGCATATTGTAAAATATTAAAATATGCTTTAAAATATGTTTGTAGTGTTTATAATCTTTTATAATTTTCTTTAATATATAATTTTCTTGAAATGGGACTTTCCTCACTGTGCTCTTACTTAGCACATGGTTGTATAACTGTATTATAGACCTGACGTGTATAATACAAAATTTATAATTAATATTTCAATTAAGTTCCATTTCAATTCGAATTAGTGAAATATGAATTAATCCCCACAAAAGGGCAATTTTTTGACAGGCATTAAAAAAATACACATGTTCCTTTTGATCAGGCGAAATTCATAGATACCTAAAGGGTCCTTCGAATACGGATTAACTCGCTTTATTTACACACAAGCGTTCTTTGTTTTCCCGTGACAAAACAAAACAAAAAAACAGTGATTTTCATCTCTGTAAATGATTATAGTTCTGAAAATGATGAGTTATCGCTAGTAATTTGGCTAATCTGCGCAAATTTATTTAGAAACGGGGCGGGGTTTGTCGGAATACAGGTGGAACACAAAATCTACAACTATGCCATGTTTTAGGAAAGAGGCTCCATTTTGGGCGTAATGTGGTTTAGGAGATGTTATTTCCATAAGTGCCATATGTAGTGCACTTCTTAGGGAGCAGGGACCCTATAATTTATAATGTTAAGAAAGAGATGTAGTCCTAACAGTATTATTCGTGGAACTAGTATTTGCCATAATGATATTATTGCACTGGACTAAATCAGAAATATAAAAACATGACAAGCACATAAACTTTTATGCTTATACTCAGGTCTTAAAGGGTTTCTTTTTTTTTTTTAGATTAAACATGAAACATGCTCACTAGATGGTTAGTTTAGATAAGAGATAAATGGATCACTGTACAGCAGAAAACACCAACTCAAAGATATTTAAGGATCTTTAAAGATTTTCTGTACTTTTGTTGTCATAAATAAAAGAGAACAGACATAAAGCAGAGTATTAGTGGGTTTTTAACTGTCCAACAGTAGTTAATTGGGAGTTAAACGTATCTTAAACACTCAAAGAGGTCATGTTTTATTACAGTGACACTGTTGTTATAATAAAACAGTACAGGTACTCAGCAGTGAGATGCAGTTTAGCAAATAGTAGCATTGTGCAAACTAACAAAGTGCAGGTTGTGAATATATATACAGTAAATAAATAATAAGGCTGTGGGCAATGAATATGTGCAGTAACTATTGAGTAGATAACAGTATGAATGCTAAATTACACTATGTTATAATAGAAAAACTGAAAAACTTTGATAGGTGTACTAATATACAGTATATATATATATATATATATATATATATATATATATATATATATATATATATACATGTAACCAGGTAAAAAAAAAAAAAGAAAGAAAAAAGAAAGTGTGAATGGTGTCAAAATGCTTGTTTTGGTTCTAAAATGTTTTTTCTAGTTAAAAAATAATCTTATGTTCATTGTTCATTTGTATAATGCATCTTGGAAAAAGGGGAGACACCTACAGGCAAGAAGGGTGTATAACGTGTGAAGTCGGCCATCTCCTCAGTTCACTAGAGCTGTTGAGAAGGAGGGTAGGTGAAAATGTCTCTGGTCAATCGGTCAAAAAAAAAATGTCGGGAGATATTGTTTTATTTTTGTCTAAAGTCAGTTGTATTTGTCTAGAAATGTGTTTAAGATAACTTTACTATGTATTATTGTGTTAAGAAGGGTAAAGTGGTGTGTAGAGTTTTATGTTTTTTACAGGTGGTTGTGCACACCATGTGCTAATGGCGTCTGCTCTGTTTTTTTTTTTTTTCATTTTGTATATTCATTTGATTTATCCTCATGTGTATTATTTTTCGACAGTTTTGTGACCGGATTAGCAGTATTTATTGTCTGTTTGGTACTTCCCATGTCTTTTCAAGGTATGATGTATTACTTTTTCATGCAATTTAGTGTTCTCTATGTGTATAAAAGGAAAAAAGAGATTGAGTCATACTGATATGTAACAAAAAGTGTTTATTGATTAAGTTGTCAGTTCACTTGAGCTGTTGAGAAGGATGTTTTGTGACCGGATTAGCAGTATTTATTGTCTGTTTGGTACTTCCCATGTCTTTTCCAGATTTTCTCCAGCTCACAGTAAACGCTAACGTGAGTGTGCTCAACAAAACTGTTTTCCTGTGGTCTTTATTGAGAGGATAGAAAGCACGAACCGAGAAGGGTTACACACACACACACACACACACACATGCAAGTATTAGTCAATTAGTCATAAATACAGGTGCTGGTCATATAATTAGAATATCATCAAAAAGTTGATTTATTTCACTAATTCCATTCAAAAAGTGAAACTTGTATAATGTATACATTCATTCCACACAGACTGATATATTTCAAGTGTTTATTTCTTTTAATTTTGATGATTATAACTGACAACTAATGAAAACCCCAAATTCAGTATCTCAGAAAAT
>CM040465.1:934572-967342 GCA_022758105.1 Pangasianodon gigas | reverse complement strand
AATTCTATAATTTATTATGAAAAATCACAAAAGGATGTTCCTAAAAGTAATATTACATTAGAAGTAAACAATCTCAAACATGTTCTCTCCTCTGGCTTCTATACTCACGTCCCCACACCAACTCTCTCTCTCTCTCTCTCTCCCTCACACACACACACACACATGCACACACATTATAAGAATTGTTTAATATAAAACAAAAATTTGTTGAAACACCTACCTGCAGCAATAACATACAGAAGAGCTGGAATTGACCCCAGTAGCGGACCTACCACAATCAACGCTTTCCCTACAGTGTCTGTTTTATACCAGAGATCCACAAGAATAGCTAGACAATAACAAAACAAAAAATGTTATTATATTACACAAATACATACAGTGCTTTGCAAACAAAAATATCGAAAGCTTTGCTTAGAGAAATACAGAAGTAACAACATATAAAGGAAGTAAATAATGTATTAAAATAAAATATTACAATTTTAGATTTAGTAATCATTCAAGCAGGTGACTATCACATCAACTGCAGCAAGCAGCCTTAAGGCGAGACACGGCAGGCAAAAAAAGAGCCATTTTTGTGCATACTGGTCAATTTTCAGATTTTGGTGTATTTTGCTTCAATAAAATGTGTTATTTAACACTGATACCATAAAAATGGCAAAAGTTCACATTTAAATGTTTATTTTTAGGCATCTGGTGTTCTTACGTCTGTCAATTTCCCCTAACTTTGTCATAATTTAGCATTTTTCAACCAGATGTATCTCTGCGATCGCTCTTGAATACAGAGTGTTTGGTATCATTAGAAAGCTCACTCCCTCTAGCGTCATGATAGCTGGTCTAAATGTGGTCATTTCCTTTTTAGAGCTCACCAATAGTGAGAAACTACAGGCCGACATAAACCAGGAGGCAGAATTTCATTGGCGATGTGATTCGCCGAAATGCGTCACGTGATGTGTTCCGCTAGCTTGCAACAGAGACATCAATACAGTAAAAAGAGATGGGAAAAACACTGAAATTTCAGGCAAAAGCATCAAAAACAGACGTGAGCAGCTATCCATAGCTTTAAGGAAAGTACGTGTAAAAAAGACTCTGTTCGCGAGAACGAGAAAACAAACAGACTAATTTGGGGCCTCTCCTCTCTCCATCTCTCACTCCTGTCCTCTTTCTTCTCCACTTCTCCTCTATTTGCCCTCCTCTCATCATGTCTCTGTCTATAATATAAATCACACAAAGAAGTCACATACAGTTTATATATAGTAAATTGTGTAGTAGAGCTTTGAGGGAAATGATAAATGAATTACTGTTACAAAAAAAGTGTTATTTCTAATCAGTAAATATGAAATTCTGCAATCAATATCTTTAAAAGCTGTTTTCTCAAAATGAGTGTTTTCAACACTTTGAACCAAAAATGTTAACTTGTGTAGCACTTACATAAGCCATACTTTCCATGATCATTCTTAGTTATATTCCGATGATTATTGCAGAATAATACACACAGTGTTCATTACATACCGTATTGTATTAAAAACATGGTGATAATCAAGTTTTAATACATGTTCATAATATTTTGAGATTTTTTTTATGAAAAAAGGAGATATCCAAAATCTATTCTGTAAAAACCTTTAACTCTATGTTGTTAAAATGAAATAAAGATTTTAAATTTAACTCTTTTCAATATCTAGATTTTTGTTTTCTAAATGTAGGTAAATAACCACATATTTAGTGAGATAGTATCTTATTTGCATATCTAAACATATTTTTTTCAGAATGTAAAAAATAGTTGTAATAATGTATATAATTTATTGGTAAAGTTTCATGATAATATCTTCACATTAAAAAAATTTCCCCTATTCACCTGCAGTGTCTCGCCTTAATAATTAATTCAGCTGAATTGATGTGTTTTACTCAAATGAAGCAAACTGCACTGGAGGAGATCTGTAACATTATTACAGGCTGTTCACAAGTACATCACTTCTGCATTTCTATTTGAAAAAATCAGTGGAAATTGTCCACTCATGGTGGAGACATGTACATGTAAGTTTACTGCGTTCTTTGAGTGGTGTTACAATGGACCCATGTGATGTTACAGTTGTGCTGCTTTATCAGTAAAAGTGTAAGACTCCTTTCAGTTTCAGTGAAAATGTACAGCACTCGATGATATCAGTAATCTTGCACTTGAAAAATAAACAATTGTATTCATGTTATGTGGGAAATACAAAGTCTGTAATTTAAATAAAAACTCAAACCAAAAAAGTGACAATTGTGTGTGAGTTAGATTTCATCTAGATCAACTCATGCATGAGGAAAAACCTGTGCTTTCTGCTTAGGAAAATCAACATATTTGTTGCTTTCTTTCTGTGTTCTTTTTTTATGTATTTTAGAGAAAATAGTAGGCAATTACCATACAGTCTTAGACCATTCAGAACCCTTAAAAGTTCCTGAGTTACATGTTTCTCAATGTAAATGGGCTCCAAATAGAAGCCTTTACTGGAAGTTACGCTTTAATCATCAAATGAACCCTTAATAAATCCTTGAACGCCTTTTTTTTAAAAAAATACAGTGTATTTACTAACAGGGAAAAAAAAAATTGTGAGCATATCTTTGCCTTCTTCTTCTTGTATGTTTGCATAAGAAATTTGTTTGATCTGTTTAATTTTTTTTTCATTCTTCATTACTTGAGAGCCAGTTCAATAATTAAACAAATCAAAGAAATTTCTTATGCAAACATACGAGAAGGAGAAGGCAAAGATACACTCACAAAGTTCTGACATGTATGCTAGCTAGATAGTGGCACAGCTGTAAGTAGTATTCTCTAACATTACATTATAAAGCTGTGTGATGTCTGCATTAGATCTGTCTGCATTTTTGTAGTGAGTGATTGTTGTTTGCTTAGAGGCTAATATTAACTTTAGATAATTAGCTGTTTAGTAATATAATCACTAAGTTTAGGCACCACATCCTGCTTCCAATGAATCTGTTACAGGCAAGAGAACACACTAAGACCCCTGTGGTGTCATGTTCTGAAACAGACTGACTGGAAGTATAAGGGCATTGTATTCTGGTAATGCTTCTGACAAGAGACCTGTTTGCACTTACCAGTGGCCATGCCAAGTAATTCTCACCACTCAAAGTGCTGATTCCCCCTGCTATACAGACCTCAACAAGGTATTTAGTAAGAGTAGAGAAACTAAACAATCTTTACATGAGAAACAGTAGAACTCTTACAAGGCATCGTATCTCTGTACAATCCTCTCTCCTATGAGGAAACTAAAGCTGTGGAGGAGTATATTCAAGAAGCTCTATAACAGGGGTCATCTGTTCATCAACACCTCCTGTGTCAGCCCAAGACCTTTGGCTACGCCTGCCTTGCTGCAATCTGAACCCCAGATTTGTGGGACCATGTAAAATAACATTGTAAGATCAACCAGGTAATGTTCTGATTGCAACTACTCAGACTATTGTTCCATAGCTCTTTGCTTACGTGATTCGTAGCCACTGAAAAAACACAGTGCTTGCTGACGATTACCCCCTGACACTGTGATTGGACAAAAAGGGGTCAAATGTAATATCTTGTAGACGAGAAAAAGTACAGCCCTGAGGAGAGGAGCTGGGTACCGTCCACTGACATACTTGATTAAGAGTAATGGTTGTGCAATATTTTCTTTTCTATATTTTAATAAAGTTTGGGAAATTTTACAACAAAAATCTGATTGATGCTTTTTCAGAACTTTGTCCTGGATTTGTTTTGATTGCTCCTTTGTCTTCGTGATGCTGTGGGTTTGGGTATGTTCTCTTACAAACTCTGGGTACTTCCAGGAACAGGGGTATTTATATCACATGACATTTTAATTGCACACAGGTTGACTTAATTGAACTAATTATCTAACTTCTGATTGTACCTGGTTGAGAGCAGAACTAATTCACTGGTTTCACAGCACTGGGAGTGAATTTTTTTTTTTGTAATAATTTTTAAGTAAATAATGAGCAAATTATTTTTTGATAACTACATTGCTCCCTGCCAATATAATGGGCAATTTAGTTTAGATTTATGACAGATAATCCCAATTAAGTCCATTTCATTTCCAGCAATTGTACATAAGTTTGCCTGTGATTTGAACCCTGTCTGTTTAACTATAAGTTATTCTGCTATTTTGGATGCTGCTATTAAACTGCTTGTGACTGAATCCAAACAGCTCTGCCACTCGATGACAACCATACTGTCTATAACAGAAGTCCTTTCTTTCTTTTTTAATAAGGAAAATCAGACCTGTGCATTTTATACTACGGAGCAGCCCCAAGCATGGTGTTAAACCAAAGTAATAGACTTTTTTCTTCTTTTCAGCAACTTTTAAAGATGTGATGAAGGACAATAGACCAAGATGATGATGTGGCTAATTAGCTCCTGCCAGTTACTTTAATTTGCATCTTAGAAATTTAAAAAATGGTGACTAATTCTTTTTTTATCTTTTCTAAAAATATAGTGCTCAAGATGAATGTAAGCACATGTTGAGCACTATTATTTTAAAATTATTTTATTCTTTAATTAGTTCCTTTCTTAACTTTTCACTTTATACAAGTATGAAGTAACATCTTGCAGATGGTAATGGTGTAATAGTTTGATGTATACTCACGTAAATAAGCAACAAGAGTTATCAAACCAAATTGTAGTAGAATTGCCAAGCGGTTAATTAACTGGTGAGGATAATCTGCAAAATAATAAGGACACAGCATGTACTGATTAGGCCAGTGTTTTCTAAATCCCACATACAGGCCACATTTTACTAATTCCCAGCTTCAAAAAGCCTAAATAAAGTAATCAAAAATACTGATGACCTGGTGCAGGTGTTTTTGGTGTACTGTACAAAAGTCTTTTTTTTTTTTCTTTTTACGCCTCTGCTACCAAGTGATGGAGGTATTATGTTTTCAAGTTGTTTGTGCCTCCCTCCGAGTTTGTTGTATGAAGAGACTTTTGCATAGTACCGTATGAGTCTGAAATGACCGACAGTATCTCCCCCTTTCCCCATCTCACTTCAGTAATCCTTCTGCCAGTTCTCTTGTCTCTTCCAATTTCCCTCACTTTCTGTCACACTAAATGATAATGTGAAATAAAATCTAGCAATGAATGTTCGACTTCCTGGCTCAGATAAGACATTATTAAATATATTTATTAGAGATGTACAGAAAACTTTCTGCCAAAAAGCATCAAAAAATGTCACTTTTTGGTTTTCAGACGAAAGAGAAAAAATGTCACATTAAATAGGCTCCAACAAAGTGTCAAATCTAAAACTTTACTATTAATTGTAATGGTAGTGATACTTAAAAGTGATACTTGTTTCCTGCTCTGCTATGTAACATTACATGGTTTCTATAAAGAAAATTAGACAAATGATTTGTTAAAGGATTATATTGAAAATGTGTTGCGTTTACTGCATTTACAAGCCTACCTGCCCACACACACACACACACACACACACACACACAGGGCAGGACCATGCATTATTCTGGCATGGGTTTGGCACCATGAATAATGTGGAAAGTGGGCCTCATGGCCCAGAAGTGAGAATTTAAAAAAGGACTTTTCTGGGTACCATAGATTTTTTTTCTGCATTTTTTTTTTCTTTATTACTTAATTAAAGCTGCAAATGGATTATTATTTAACATTTTTAGCTACATATTTGCATAATGCCAACAAGAAGTTCTCACAGGACCACTGATCATCAAATCATACCTTGAAATGTTTTCAAATGGAGAGCAATCCAAAGTAGGAAATGGATCCTAGCAAAATTAAGTGCTGAACAAGTTGCTGCTTCAGTAAAAAACCCTGGAGGAAAGATCAAATAATTAATTAATTAATGTATTACAGCCAAATAAATAAATTGTTAGACCAACAACCCACTGAGTTTAAAAAGACACAATATTGTCTCTTTACTCCAGAAGTGTACCAAACAACCTAGAATTACTATTACTGTCAATAATTATTAACGAAATTCAGTTATAAAATTTTATTTAATTTTTAGGATTTTAAATGTTAGTGGCACCTCTGAATTTATGCCTTTCATGTATCCTCTTTGGCAGTCCAGCGGTGTGTTCTCTATAATAATGGTGATGGATACGGGGGAGACAACAAGAGGTTGAATATCTTTAGGTTAGAACTGTAAACCCTGTTCTCTGCAGGCAAAGGTGAGGTATCTTTGTGTTTTCCCGCAGAAGCAATATTCCATTATGGCATTTACTCCTGCCTTATTCCTGCAACGTCACCTAGACAGTCTATACAAGCACACCGCACAGTCACAGTCGTAACTCAAATTTCCCTTAAGGTATTTGCTTGAGTCAGGATATCATGATTTCCAAATTGCAGGACAAACTTATCTCATAGACCAAGACTGAACGTAGCCATTCAGACTGGTGTGTCTGTTTGTGATATCACACTAAGTACAGAATGCACCAGAGTGTGCACCAGAGTGGGTTTAGTCAAAACTATGTCAAACCCATAAAATCTCAGGTCCAGGACATGGCCATTCCCCCAGTGGAGTGGGCACGCAAGCCTGTGGGAGGCTGTAGTCCCTTTTGGGAATAAGCTGAGACTATAGATTCCATGATCCAGTGCAAGACATGGTGTTTCGTGATCAGTCACCCCATGAGACAAACAGTTTGTCAGATTTCCTGATCCCCACCGTCCTGTAGTGCATGGACTGGGCAGAGAGCATTTGACTGTTCTTGCCCTTCAGAAGCAAAGGGAGGGAGATAGAAGGCCAATAATATAATCAGCTGGCATGTCAGTGATGTGTCGGTAACTCTGGGGATGAATGTAGGATTAGGTTCCAGTAAAACCTGAGTCTTGTCCCGTAGAAATTGCACACATGGTGAGTTTACCAACATGGATACCAGCGTGGATGTCACTAACGCACTTTGCTGAAGCCAGTGCCAGCAGCATCACCATTTTCAAAGAAAGTGCTTTAAGATCCAACTGATCCAGAGGCTTGAATAGAGGGTCTGATAATACCTCCAGCACCATAGCCAAGTCCCTTGAAGTGATCAAAGCTTTAGATACAGGGTGGAGTCTAGGAGCCCTTCGTGTGAATCGGCAAATAAGGGAGTGTCAGTCCACTGTTGTGTTCCCAAAACCTACATGACAAACCAAAATGGCAGCCAGGTATACCTTAATGGTAGAGAAGGCTTTGCCCTTATCTAGTAGTTCCTGTAGAAACAGGACATTGGAAGGCATCTGAGCCTGAGGCCATGCACCACTCCTCAATGAGGTTCCATGTGCCATTATAGATTGATTTCGTAGATGAATGCTCTTGTATTCTTCTGAATGGTCATGATAATGCTATCAGGTAGCCAGGCTGTGGTCAGGTTTAACCTCTCACACACCAGGCCCAAAGTGCCAGGCCTTCCGAATAATGGTGAAATATTTTCCTACAAGCCTGAGGATAGGAGTTCTCTGCATCTAAGGAGGGGCCATAAGCAGCCACAAAGCAGTTGAATTATGTGGGCCAGCCAGTGTCTCCCTGGCCAGCAGGGGCTATCAAAATGAGCGTGAGCCTCTGTCCCGGTACCCTGCTTAGAGTTTTGGCACACAAGTGGGTCTGTGGCCACTCATATGCAAGCACATCCACCCCCATTGGGGCATCCTGATCGTTTAGGGAATAAAACACAGGGCACTGCATGTTCTCTTTCGATGCAAAGAAATCTATTTCCACACTCCAGTAAATTGCCCATAGGTGAGCCGTTACTTCATTGTGGAGCTTTCAGTCTCCATAACGTTGATTGCCTCTGCACAGTAAATCTGTACCCACATTCATCACACCAGGAATATGAGGGGCTCTCAAGTGACAGGAACCGCGAGCTGCTCCACAGAGTCAGTTTGTGTGCCAGCATGTGCAGATGGCATCCTTCAACGAGTCCTTCAAGTTGATGTATGTGAACCAATCGCCTGGATGCACACAGCAGACAAGAGCTGCATGTGTTAGCATTCTGAACTTGTACTTCCTCAGATACTGTTCAGTGCATGTAGGTGAGGCCATAAACATGTAGAAGATAGAAGCCAAATGGCTTACTTCATGCCTTGTCAGCCTGGCTTCTTTGTGTCACATTGGGGTTGAAGGACTTCTTAACCTATGTGCCTCTAGGCTCTGAAGGCTTATTTAGGCAGTGAGTGGAGGCTTGAGGTGGTGGCTATCACTTAGGGATCTAGTAGGCGGGTGGACGGGCTACAGCCTGAGCGAACATCTACTGAGGTGTCTGGGAGGGAGCCGTTTGCTTCCTGGGGAGGTACAATTTAAGAAATATGCATTGAAGAACTGCACATCTGTGAAGGCGCAGGCAGAGGTCTGTGACCAGGCACATCTCGTCCCACGGTGCTGCATTTCTTCCTGCAGTTCTGCCTGACAGGCCATGAGCAAAGATGAGGCATTCAGGGCTCTGACAGACATGGTCACTGCTTTGTAGCATTTTTTAGTCATGGAGGACTGGAGACAATTGACCTTGGATGAAAAGGTAGAGACCCCCACAGTCATGGGGGACTTTTGAGTGGAATGGAGGCAGGATGCCACAAGAGGTTCTACTGGAGGTACAGTTAATGGGTGAATCCACTGCCTTCCATGTCGACCCAGTCAAATGCTGACCGTCCTTAGATAGGATTTTTTTTGTAGAAAATGGAGTGCTCCATGAACGACTAGGCATTTCTTGCAGAGCATTTCAATTTGGCAGCTGTTTTACCTGATGCTATGGGCTTTGTGGCCTGTGTGTGTAAAAGGTTCTCTGTCCACTTTGTCCTCTTAAGAACTGAGGTCAGTAGACTCATCCACATAGTCAGACCCGTCTTCTGCAATGACACACTGCGCAGCCCTGAAGCTGTCTTCCATCTCACTCAGTAATGGGGAAAAAGCATTGAGCTGGTCGCTCCAGCTAGCTTCCTCGGGAACGGCGAGTTCCTGCAAGCAGCCTGCTGTGTCTTGTGGCAGGAGAATGGCTGCTCCTACCAAAGGCCTATGTCCATCTGGTTATCTTGGGAGATCAGCCTGTGCCAGTGACTCTTAAGGGGAAAAGCAGGCACAGTGTTCACACAAACCCAGGGATACTAGCACACTTTGGGCATGTTGTGGCCCTAGGCGTGCAGCACACACCAGTTGAGTGTCCATGCTCAATATCTTGTTCCCACAGATGAATGTCTTAGCTGGGGCTTTGCCCTTTTCCATTGTGAGAGGGTTCTGCCATTGACATGTCCTCTTCGGAGCAGGGCGTAGTGAAGTGGCTATACTGGCAATATGGAAGTTGACTAAACTTATAATTTTGTCAAGGCTGAATATGACCCTTGCTGACTAACTGATGAATACATTTTTTTTTTACATTTTAACAATTTTTATGACAAATTGATGTCTATACATTTTATGGTATTTTGATTATGTTTATATTGTTATGTATATATATATTTTTTGCCTTTCAATATGGTCTGTTTTCTGGGGTATAAATACACACAAGATACAGAGCTCTTACTGCAAAAGATAAATATGGTTTCTGACTTGCACCAGTCAGGTGATGAATACAGAGAAGCACAGTTTTTGAAATAAAAAGTTTTTTTTTTTAAATGTAGTTGTGGAGCAGTTAAAAAATTGCACAAAATTGAGGGAGGCAAAGAAGTGGCCAAAAATTTATTACATATATATTATATTCTTATTTTCTTGGAGGGTATACTTATTTTTCATGAGGGGTGTCAAGGCTGTAATTCTGGAGTTTACCGTGATACAGTTGTAAACATTGTAACTCTGAAAAGCAACACTTACCCTCAGTAACACCCCAAAGGATGAAGACAATAGACATAGTAATATTAGGACAAAGGACATGTGCACACTGTATAGCTAGGGCTCTTCTGCTGTCATCTACAAACAAACAAAAAAAGAATATTTGTATAAGGTTTACTGTATTAAGTTGAAATGTAACCTTACCAAACTTCTGAAGTGATAAAATGAAGACCAGACTTACCATTATTTTTAAAAGATATAAAAGATAGGTAGCCTAGGATAAGTGATCCAAAGACAAATCCAAGTATACATAAAACAAAAATTCCAATATGTATAGAGGAAAAACCTGCATGGCACAAACACCAGAGTAATTAAAACATTATAACACTGTAATATTTGTGATGAAATAAACAACTGATGATATTTTAAACTAATCACACCAACTTATTAATGGACTTGTCTCTAAGAAATACATTTTCATATTATAGTTATAATGCTTTTATACATATTACAGTTAAAATGCTTTTTTTTTTGTTCGTTTTTAGTTTTTTATATAACTTCTTGGTGAATATGCTGCTTGCTTTAAACTGAAAAAATAAGTCAATTTGGAGCAATCATTGATATTTTTATTACTTTCCCTGCATCAGACAACAACCTATAAATGACACAAATATAAGAAACAACCAGATTTTTTTTTTTTTTTTTGGTTGCAGCCCCTTTCCCGGTCACGATACTGTACGTTTAAAATTAATGGACATTTGAAGGGACTGATATCAAGCAAGAATAATGCACTTAAAGGAAAGCATGACCTCACAGATTCCTATGGTTGGCTAGTGTCACTGTGATTGACAGGGGAGAGAAAGTTTGCCCCTCCCACCCAATGAGCATGGCCAATGTTGCTCTCTTAAGGGCAGTGCACCCCACATGATTTTAGCCCTGATAATCCACTTCTGACTTATTAATTCACTCAGCTCTGCTACATTTTTACACGTTTTGTCCATAAAAAACATTGACTTACCCAGCTGCAGCACTTCCACAGTTGTATTATCTGATAATGCCCCAGAGAATGCTAAACATATATACAGCCCTTTGTCCTCAGTTCGAACACTCTTCAGTCTCAATGAGAAGTTTCCTTTTCTCCTTTCTTCAGCGCTGAAGAACTCGACTCTGTCTCTGTATCTCTCATGGGACGAGTCTGTCAGAACCTCATTCTCCTGATAAAGCAGCACTAAGATATCTTCATCCATTTTCTTCCATGTCACCTCTTCTATATTTTCCAGTGGGATATTTGAGTCTACAAAGCAATTCAGAGTGACATCTTCACCCGCATAAGCAGATATGACGTGGCCTCCAGACACGATCAAGCGCTCTGAAATGAGAATTGTAAAAAAAAAAAAAAAAAAAAAAAAAAAATTGATTATACATAAGAAAGAATTGAACTCAAGTATTCCGTTTTAAATCAAGTATTATTTAAAGAACATTATTTACATTGGGTGATTAAAATTTACTCACCAGTCTCCTTTATTTCAATCAGAGTTTCATCAGAGTCCAGGTTTGTGTAAACAGCACATTTATAAACTCCTGCATCTTCACGGGTCACATTTGTAAGGAAGAGAGAGAAGTTTCCATGAGCGATCTCCTCAGTGAAGAAATGAGCTCTTTCATGATAACGCTGGTTCTGAGACTCTGGTCGACTCTCTCTGTCCTGCCACAAGTGCACTAGAGTTTCAGAGTCGGTTCTTTTCCACTCCACTTCCAGTTCTTCCATTGGTGGAGGAGGTTCTACAAAGCAGGGCAGCATCACTGAGCCTCCCAGATGGACAATGAGAGGATCAGACGGACCGTGGACATGGAACCCTAAAGTGAATAAAAACACTGGTAAAAGATGTTGACCTAATGTGTTAACTGCCATTCAGGTCAACATGTCCCAATTTTGTTTGTTCTTCCCACATTTGTGTGGATTTACTCTGCTAAGGCTATACCAGTTTTCCTCCACTTTACTAAAACATGCCACTAGGTTAGGGTGACCATATTTTGGTTTTCAAAAAAGAGGGCACCGGGGCAGGAGGGTGGCACGGGGCACACAAGCACCCATTGTGTGTGGGAGGTTTGGCTGGGGGGCTTCTTCAAGTAGGCCTTAGTTGTAGCACCATGGCAATGTGTATGTGTGAGGGTGGAAGGGATAGTTGATAATGCCTCCAAAACCATGCAAATATGTTAATGAATTTTAATACATAAACAGTTAGTCTTAACAAATGCCTCGATAACCTATATGGCCAAATAGTCTCCTTTCAATTCAACTAATGTATCTTACAATAAAATAAATAAAAAGAAAAAAATGAGTTTAACTTTTACCACTTTTTACATGTTAAACATGTTTTTTGCCAGTTGCCATAAAAAATCACTATGTGAATAGACACTGTGCCCAGTGAGGCAGTACCTCCTTGTTTATGTCTTGTTTAAAATTGTGTTTAAAAAAAACATGTAAAAAACGTGTTTAAAATTGTATTGTACAGAAGCCCCTTCAGTGGCTCATTTCATTTGTCTACTGGTTTTCCTTAAGTGAAAAAAACTGTACGTTTGCATTGTGTGAGAGAATACCAAATTTACAACACAATACCAAAATTTTTCAAACTTTGCAAAAAAAAATGGTAGTGGAGTGTAATATCCTGTAAAGCAGCAGAATACGGAGGCAGGGACTGCAAATAATGTCTTTTTATTTTACAGAAACCGAACATGAGCACAAGCGGAATCTGGCTAGGACAACTACCTCTACTCTGCTGAACTTGCTGTTGCTTGTGGTTACACTCCCAAATTACATAATACTTAATACTTAACTACATGGAGGCAGATGCAACTGCAGGTAATTTAATGTGGAAAACAAAGCCAAAACAAAGCCAAAACAGTGAAAACGAGAACCATTAACATGAACAAGAAAACAACAACAACAAAAGCTTGAGTGACACCCATAGCAAAGCCGTCAGCCCTAGTAACGTTCTCTGTGGGGAAGAGGGGCAGAGGGACAGCCCCAGCCTAGTCAGGAGTCCCCTACTCCAAAAATTTTCTCAGGGGACGCATGGCCTTGGGCCATTCCAGCGTGGCATTGATCCATTCCCTCCCCCTGTTGTTCCCACATCAGGGAGTTCTGATCCAGGAGCCCCTAATGAACTCAAAAAAAACCTGCTGCATCCATCGGTTGGTCAAGCTTTCTGTCAGGTAGTGGAGGAGGATGCAAGTACAGGTAATTTATTGTGGAAAACAAAGCCAAAACAAACAAACCAGTGAAAACAAGAACCATTAAAATTAACTATGGATACAAGGCAAGAAACATACAGACTATAAGCGAGAACGTGGCACACACGACAACAAACAACAACAACAGAAGCTTGACAATGAGACACTAAAAAACTGGAATTTAAATAGTAGTGCTAATCAAGGCGAAACAGGAAACAGGTTTCAGTGATCAGTGTGGCAAGATTATGTGACGTGTTTTTCAATTGTTTGTCTGATTTTTAATCCGATTCCATCGCATCAGGAAGTCCTTTATTTTGAATAAGAGTGAAATTTATAGTAACAGGCCCTGGAGCTAAGTAAATGGCCAAATTCAGTTTAAATTTATACAAAAGATAAAAGATGGTGAGTAAAGGGTTATAATAAATAATAATAAATCCATAAGCTTGCTTGCAAATAAAATTACTCATGCAAAAGTAGAGATGTTGAAGTTGTGGTAATTCTAGATCATTTTTAGACTAGATTTGTGCCAATTCAGTGATGTTGCTGGTAGATTTGCTGAATTTTAAACCCCTTTAGTCACTTTATTTAACAAAAAAAAAAATCTAGTGACTTTATAAGCAGATGTTAGCAACTGTCCTACACTTGATGCAGCTCTCTAGCTCATATCACAGCTGCTGGTTATATAAGAGCAGGTTCACTCGACTCACCAAAGCCAATGACCAATAACTGATCACCATTGTTCCCTAAAACCAGTCACTGATAACCAATAACCAATTCTTTGTGATATTTACAATAAACAAGTGAGTTATTCAATCTGTAACCGTTTACTTCTTGTCTATTTCTCAACTCCTCATACTGCTTCATTTTGTCTGCGTTCTTTATAGAAATTGTAGAATATTATAAATACGTCAATAAAACCCTATTCTATTGCATTCTATCATCTATCTATCTATCATCAGATAATCCTCCCTCATGTAACACATTACACTGACTTTCACATTTCAGACATGAAATTCTCATTTCCAGATTAAATATCTTTCATGCTACACTCTTGTGTACATTTCCTGCACACTTTGGTTCAAGCTCCAGTTTGTATTGTATCTACAGAAGAAGTGCAGTTCCTCAAAAAAAACAGTTTATGCATGAACCAGAGAACCACACCCATGTCTCTAGCTCTGTTTTTTAACAAGTGCCACAATACACACTTGAGTTGGATTTAGTGATTTTGCGATTAGAAATGTATTTTTTCTTCATGATTCTGGTTGATTGGTTTTACAGACAAACTATTATTTCTAGTCCCTCAATTCTGCATTGTTTTTTTTCACAAATTCTATACTGTCTTTCAGCTCCATATGACTCAAAATGAATTCACAGTGCACTAACAAGCAGAATAATGCTTTACATTACCGTGACAGATGACCACCGACAGCAACAGAAGCACAGATGACCACCAAAAGCACCACATTAGAGCAGTCTCCATGTCTGCGAAGAGAAAAATTGAAGAACGATTCCACTTCCACTTTAACTTTTCAGATCACATGGGTAATGACTAGCTCTGTGGGAATGCCCTTCTGTCAACACTTATAAGCATATTTTACAAATGTTTTTAGTGTTTATATAATGAAATTAGTCTCAAAATTATAATAAATGCATGCACAATTATCCATGAACTTTATAAATGTTGCAAATGCACAAACAAATGAATGTGCAGTGATTTGTACAAATAGAGACATATTTGTGAATACAAATATGTATGAGTCAGTTCAGAGAAGAGATAAATGGATCACTGTACAACAATAAACACCAACTCAACTCAATGTCCAAGTCACAGTCTCTCAAGCTACCTCTCATTTTATCACAGTCATCATTAGACTCATGGCACATTGAGTGAATTCAGTATATTCAGTATATTCAGTGAATTCAGTGACTCACATCACAGCCAGGAAGACGTTCCTTTTCTGCTAGGGCTTACATAGACGAATCCTCTAAGGCCTGGTTTAAACATCTGGGTTCTTCTTGATTTGTCTTATATAATGTTCAAGAAAAGCAAAATGTAAAAGAAACTATTGTGTCGTATGTAGTTAATGAGCAGTAAAGAGAATTTTGCCTTATATTTGTGAGTTTTATATTAAAGGCTCTCTGTTTGTGCAAGATTTTTTGAATTAAAACTGCATCAGTGTGGCTAGAGTAAACATACAGATGACTTGTCGACACTCATTTGAAGTAACTCCTGTTTTTTTATAATATTACATAATATTAATATTAATATTACATTTTAAAGAAAAGCCTCTATTTATTGCATTTTATATTTAAAACAAACCCTGACATGTCTCAAAAATGCCTTTATTTAGTATGCCGGCAACACAATACAACTAGTAGCACTAGAGTCCTTACTAGAACCGGAAATTTTGACCAATCAGCTATTGTGACAACTCCACAGGTTCGGGCGGAAATGAGGAAGCAGAAGTCAGGCTTGGGAACAACACAGAGGCGTTTTATTCTCCAATTTTCACTTTCGCTTTCAGCGGTTTTATTGTTCTCACACACACACACACACACGCGGCTCTGTGCTGGATGCTCTCTCTCTCTCTCTCTCTCTCTCTCTCGAGGCACTCGTCTTTCTCACTCTTATCCTTGCCCCAGCTCACTGCATTTGACACTGCATTGACACTGCATTGACTTTTCTAAAGTCCACACAAAAACAGACAGTCCCATCGGCCTTGGGCACCAGAACCACTGGGCTGCTCCAGTCACTGTGGGACTCCTCGATTACTCCCATGTCGAGCGCAGCCTTGAGTTCATCCCAAACCACATTTTTTTTGTGTGCAGCCAGACGATAGGGGCGGCTGCATACTACCACCCCTGGGGTTGTTTCTATGTGGTTCTCTATGAGATCAGTGCAACCAGGGAGAGGCGAGAACACATCGGAAAACTTAGCCACGTCCGTGATTTAGGACAGAGAGAGGTGGTCTTCATAAGGGACCGAAGTGGATTGATCTGCTGTTTTTAGATTTACCTCTGGTCCTAGCTCCTCCTTCTCTGGAACAACCGTTGCCAAAGCCACGGGAACCGCCTCCCTCCATGGTGTAAGGAGGTTAAGGTGGTACACCTGCCATGCCCCGCCTCTATCCATTCGCCTTACCTCATAGTCGATGTCCCCAACCCGTCGTGTGACCTCAATGGGCACTTGCCACTTGGCGAGTAAGTTAGAGCTCGAAGTGGGTAGTAAAATGAGCACTTTATCTCCCAGTGCAAACTCTCGTAGCTGAGTATCCCTGTTATACAGCCGGGATTGACATTCTTGCGCCTGTAGCAAATTCTCCCGGGTTATGTGGCTGAAAGTGTGGAATTTTGCTTTCAGGTCAACAACATACTGAATTTCGTATTTACTGTTAGAAGATCCCTCCTCCAAGATTTCCTGAATGACGTCGAGCACACCGCGAGGCTTCCTCCCACACAATAACTCGAACGGGGAAAACCCTGTTGGGGCTTGCAGGACCTCTTGTACTGCAAATAACAGGGGCTCTAGCCACTTATCCCAATTTCACGCATCGTCGTGAACAAACTTACAAATCATGTTTTTCAATGTTTGATTGAATCGTTCCACCAGTCCATCCGTCTGCGGATGATAAACACTGGTGCGAATCGATTTAATCCCCAACAATTTGTAAAGCTTGCATAATATTCGTGACATAAAAGATGTGCCCTGATCAGTCAGGATCTCTTTGGGGATCCCGACTCGGGAGATAACATGGAAGAGTGCCTCTGCTTTCAGGTATAGCATTGCATAGTCCACTAGAACCAACACAAAGCGATGCCCTCATGCAGTCCGATCTAACGGCCTGACGAGGTCTCATGCCAATTCTTTCAAAGGGAACCTCGATTAATGGGTGTTGGCACAAGGGCGCTTTTGGGGTGGCCAACAGGTTCACCAGCTGACATTCCCGACATGCTGCGCAACACCTGCAAACATCGCCATGAATGCCTGGCCAATAGAAGCGGGCGATGAGACGGTCCAGGGTTTTATCCTGTCCTAAGTGCCCCGCCATTGGATTATGGTGAGCTGCCTGGATTAATAATTCCCGACAGCTCTTCAGAACCAACAACTGGGTCGTTTCCTCTTGTGTTTGGGTGTCCTGCGTCACTCGATATAACCTATCCTTAATAATCGAAAGATGAGGTGGGAGAGCGCAGCATTAGGCTGAATTCGCTGACCATCGATTGCCCTCACTTGGTCGAAGGCGTACCTGAGGCTCTCATCGTGTGACTGCTCCAAGGGGAAATCCCCGAGAGAAATCCCCTCCAAGAGAGGAGGAGCGGCGCTCCCCAGCTCTCGATGTCCCCCCTGACATGGAGCTGACGTCGCCGGCCCCCGGCACCGCCTCCCCAGCCAATGCTGTGAACCAAGAGGTCGATCACATCCTCTGCGCCGCGTCCCTCAGCCAGCAGCCACCTCCAGCAGGTGTCATGGAGCTTCTGGGCAAAAGCAAATGGGCGGCCAAGCTCATGGAAGGTCAGTGAACGGAAGCACTGACAGGCCCTATCTGATCCACACTACACTGGCTACCAGTTAAATATTGTATTGGTTATGCATGTATAGGAACCTATACAGCACTAAATGGTCTTGCTCCTCAGTATTGAAACTGAATATTTGTATGTTATGATTAAGGTAAACTATCCAAGTTCTGATGCTCTCACATGGTCACTGAGGATTTCTGACATTGCTGTTTGTTGTGGTGCAACGCTGTAACTCAATGTTATTTTATTTTAATTTTTTTGCACACATACTTTAAGGTGTCTAAATGTCTTCACTGGGTATATATAACAGTAACTGGGTTTATTATAAAGTGTGGGGGAAAGTGCACTCTCGATTCAAGTCTAAAAAGGGAAAAAGTAGAGAAAAGACTTAGAAAACTGATCAATAATGACCACGATCACTGTTTTTCCTTGCTAGGCAGGAAGGTCCATCATGAAAGGGCCAAGTGGGACCATGGGCATTGTGGAGTGGGTAGCAGCATCAGTTCCCCTGCAGGCAGGGTTCGTGAGACCAAGGACTGCGCACAGACTGTACAGGATAAGATGAATTGATTGAATTGGATGTCCATTAACATGTGAGACCACCGGTATTTGTTTCCGAGCAGATTGTGGGTTTTTTGGACCCCTGGGTGTCCGGTAGCCAGTGACGTGTGAGCCCAGGTGATGAGTCTGGATTGTAGATGGGGGGGCTACGAAAGTCTTTCCCTGAGGGCAGGTGCTAGGAGTGTGGAAGTGGTTGGCACAGTTTGTTTCTTGGTCCAGATCCCAGGTCAGTGCACCTACGAAGCATGATTCAGGGAAAATGCGTTCCTGATTGTCTGTTCGAGGTGAGGTTGTATGCATGTGGGACAGGGCATCTGCTTTCCCATTCTTGGAGTTTGGTCTGAAGGAGATGGTTAACTGGAAATCAGTGAAGAATAGCACCCATCTGGCTTGGCAAGAGTTGAATCATTTAGCAGTTCTCAGATATTCAAGGTTCTTGTAGTTTGTTAATATGATGAAGGGGTGCAGGTGCCCTCGAGCCAGTGTCTCCATTCCTCAAAGGCTAGCTTAACAGCCAACAGCTCTCTGTTCCCCACATCATAGTTGCATGAGTTTTTTGAAGAAAAGGCGACTGGGTGAAGTTTGGGTTTTTCTCTGAATCTTTGAGAGAGTATTGCTCCAACCCCTGTATCAGAGGTATACACCTCAACTACAAATGGCTTAGTGGGGTTGGGATGCTGGAGAATAGGGGCAGACATTAACACCTCTTTCAGCTATGCCAGTGCTTGATCTATCTTGGAATTCCATTTTAGCTTCTTGGGGCCCTTCCTCAACAGGGTGGTTAGCATGCTAGCGATAGAGCTAAAGCCCCAAATGAAGCACCTGTATAAGTTGGTGAACCCCAATCAGCGCTGTAAATCCTTGACTACGTTAGACTTTGCCCAGTCCTTTACAGCTGTGACTTTGCTTTGATCCATGAAAACCTCTTCAGGGTTAATGTTATATCCCAAAAACAAGATCTAGGTGACATAGAATTCGCATTTCTCACCTCTGACATAGAACTGGTTGTAGTGGTGAAAACATGTTCCAAACTTCCAATTTTGTCCCTTGTTTCTTGGCCACTGTGGAAGGTGTTGATGCAATAATCCGACGCGTGCAAAGTAGCATGAATAGATCCGGAAAGGCTTGTTGAGGTTCCAAACAATAACTGAAGTTTATTAAACCAAAATTAACTTGAATTGCAATATAAAACAAACAAACAACTTAAAGGCTAATTGCAGGCTTGTTGCACCATGCCATCTTAGCTCCATGCGCACAATCGAAAGTCTGTATGCTCTCGCACCAGCGCCCCCCTCCTGTCAGGGGTGGCATATCCTTTTAAACATTTTTCCCTTCACACCTATAGAGGGCATACACTCAGAGAAATAAACAACATTAACAATATAGCAGCAAACTAATATTTAAATGAACATACAGAAAAATTAAATAAGATAGTAAGCATGGCTCCTACACTGGTTGTCCTTTAGTTTGCATAGGATTTGCTTGACATGGTTAACATGGGTTTCCAAACTTATAAATTTAAAATTTATATCAGGAATTTATATATTTCTGTAAAGCTGCTTTGTGACAATGTCCATTGTTAAAAGCGCTATACAAATAAAATTGAATTTAATTGAGTTTCCTTGGATGGGGAATAAATCAGGATGTCATCTATGTAAGCAATGATGAATTTGCCTAACATGTCTCTGAGAACATCATTAATAAGGCACTGGAACACAGAGGAGCCGCAAGGGAGCCCATATGGCATGACACAATACCCGTAATGACCAGAGGTTGTGCTAAAAGCCATTTTCCATTCGTCCCCATCTCTGATGCGAACCAGATTATATGCATTGTGCTGGTCCAGTTTAGTGAATATTTTGGCTTCTTGAAAATGTTCTAGGGCAGAAAGGGCTGGAGGCACAGGTTAGCAATACTTGGTGATTTGGTTCAGACCACGGTAGTCAATGCATGGTCTAAAACCTCCTCCTTTCTTTTTCACAAAGAAGAACCTGGCTGACGAGGGGGATGTAGAGGGTCAAATGTATCCTGAGCTAAGTCTTCGGTAATGTACTCCTGCATCTGTGGCTGACAGAGGGTAAATGTTATTCCCTGGGGGGCGTGGTCCCAGGCATGAGTTCTATGGCACAGTCCTACAGACGATGAGGTGGTAGGCAACTGGCTTTGGCTTTGCTGAACACTTCTTTATACTCTTGGTACTCTATAAGACCTTTTACTTTCTTTGAGGTTTCAGGGCTTTCACTGGAGGTGGATGCTGTGAGCACCACCGGTACTCGGGGACAGGATTCGTGGCATTGTGATGATCAGCGGATAATCTCTCTTGATGTACAGGAAATGTGAGGGTTGTGTTTTTGCATCTATGGAAAGCCGAAGACAATGGGATACTTGGATGTGACAGTGATCAAAAGGGAGAACCTCCTCTGATGGGACCTCCATCTAGGACATGGGTATGCAGGGGGTGTTGGAGAGGTTGAATGCAGAGCTTGAGCTCTTAGGCGATGGTTCTGTCGAAGAAATTTCCAGCTGCACTGGACTCAATCAGTGCTGTAAGAGTAGAGACACCTTCTGAGTACTTTATCTGAACAGGAATCGAGAATGCTTGAGAGGATAAATTATTTCTGCAAAGCTGCTTTGTGACACTGTCCATTGTTAAAAGCCCTATACAAATAAAATTGAATTGAATTGAAATGTAATAATTTAATAAATAATTAGACAGACTCATCGAAGGCAGGCATTGATCGAGGTGAGCCCGCTACAAAAGCTAGGGCCAAATGCAAAATGGCGTAAAATCTCAAAAATAAATTTATGAATCAAACTCTTTTAAAAATGACAAGAAATAGAATAAGAGCTCCCTCATTAACCAATCTTCAGAAAGATCTGAAGTGGTGCTTTCCTCACTGTGCTCTTATTAACATCTGCTTGTGTAACTGTATTGTAACAGTAATCAAACAGTAATCAATCCTCGCAACAGGCACAATTTTTAGACAGGCATAAAAAAAATTTGTGATCAGGCGAAATTCACAGCTACCTAAAGGGTCCTTTGAATCCGGATTTGCTCGCTTCATTTACACACCACCTTCATTATTAAATTCTTAACTCGTTTGTTTTCCTGTGAGGGGGAAACAGTGATTTTCATCTTTACAAACGCTCTAAACATCCTGTTGAAAATGGTAAGAGTCATCAAATGTGCTATTTGCTCAATAATTCATTCGCATTTTCCCCACCTGTATTCCGAATTACAGCCATTGGCTAGTAGGATAGGGGGCGGGGCTTGTCGGAATACGGGCGGAACAAAAAATACATTCATTCTGTGTACTTAGTGAAAAGCCTCCATTTTGAACGTGTAGATTTATTATTATCAGTAGTAGTAGTAGTAGTAGTATTGCTTTCTGTTTTTATTTAATTATTTTATTTTGCGTTTAATTGATGTTTGTTATTTATTTACTTATTTTTATATACTTATAATTATTTCCATTACTATATTTATTAATTATTAGTGTTTCTGGTTTGAGAAAGGCATGATTTAAATGAAACTATTTGTTTGTTTGTTTGTTTGTTTGTTTTATTTGAATTGAATTGTACTTTATTGTACCTTGTAGTAGTTATTAAGTGTAATAAAGCTCAGTTTTGGGATCAGTGTGTGAAAGCTGATGGAACAGAAACACACTCTGGTTGTGTGTGTGTGTGTGTGTGTGTGTGTGTGTGTGTGTGTGTGTGTGTGTGTGCAGGTTTTTAACGTCCCCTGGATCTTTTCTCCTGTTCGAAGCGTCCTAACAGTCTTCCATCAGCTGATAAAGTGCGAGGTCAGATCTGCACTCTGATTGGTCAGAAGGTGTTGATTAGTTTTCTAGAACAGCAGCTCTGACAGTAGTGCAGGTTTACATGAATGCGCTCGTACTAATGCGTTAAAGAAACGTGTGTCATCGTTGCCATGGTGAAGTTTTCTGTGAAGAGACTCTGATTAGTGAGCAGATCAGCCAATCACGTTCTCTCTCCCACTTCACACTTTGCGAATTTGTTCAACTCCAGATTATACACTAGAGTTAGAACGTGATCAGCGTCGTCCAGCTCACTAACGCCAGCCTTTCATTCCTGTAGCACTGTAGTTATGTCCTGTAGCTGTGTGTGTCGTACCTGTGTGTCGCACCGTGAGTCCAGGAGAAACCTTATTTCCTCTCACTGTGCACTGAGGCGTTAAAATTAATTCAGTTTAATAGAGTTAAATGTTTTTCTTTTTCAGATTCCGGAGCTGAACAAAGCGTCGGTGTGTGTGAGAGACAAAGGACGAGTGGAAACCATCATCAACAATATGCGGAGAGCAGGACCTAATGCACTGCAGGTACACACACACACACACACACACACACAATCACACACAGGATCACGATCCAGTGCATTCCTGATCTCAGGTTAATGTCTGTGTGGGTTTCCTCAGGGTTCTCCAGTTTCCTCCCAAAGACATGCATGTAGAAAGACTGGCTATGAGAAATTACCCCTAGATGTGAACGTGTGTGTGTCCTGTGATCCATGTGTGTGTATGATGTGTGTATGATGTATGTGTGTGTATGATATGTGTGTGTGTGTTTAGGTGATCTCTGACTTCGACATGACACTCACCAGATTTGCTCACAATGGGACACGCTGCCCTACCACACACAGTGAGTACACACACACACACACACACACACACACACACACACACACACACACACACACTGAATAACCTGACAGTTGCTGATGATATATCTGGTGGTGTGTGTGTGTGTGTGTGTGTGTGTGTGTGTGTGTTAGGGGTGGGGTGATATGACAAAAATATCATATCACGATTCTTGAAGGTATTTCTACACAATATATTTCACGATATTAGCAAAGAAAATTTTTTTATTTTAGAATTTTAAAGATTAAGTGCAAAATTCTAACATCATATCTATTTATACTCACACGCACTCACACACACACTATATACAGTTTTATTGAATTGTTTTGTGTGTGTGTGTGTGTGTGTGTGTGTGTGTGGGACGTCTTTAACGTTCATGTTAGTTTTATTGAAATATTTTGGATTATTTGTGTATTGTATAATAAACTCTTTCTCTTTACACTTTTTCTGCAGTTATTCATAAAACTTTATTCTTCGTTCTCCCTCGTTAGCAGTTTGCCGTTAAAGCGTCAGTATGAAATGTGTGTTGAAGTGTTCTGTCGTGTGTGAGGTGTAACAGTGGTGGAGTGGATAAAGAGATGATGCGAGAACGTTGTGATGAGAAATAATTTATGATAATTTGTGAATTGTTGCTGTAAGCGACGTTAGCAGTTCCAGCTAAACGTTACTCTGAAATGACTCAGCGCTTTAAAGCTAGCGCTTTACTCCTGGCTCATTTATGCTTTACAAAATAACCGACACACAGGAAGGACCGCCTCTTTGCAGAAGCGTTTGCTGATTGGTTAAATGAAGTAAAGAAATTAAAGCAGTCTAATGTTTTTTTTTTTTTTTCCTCCTCAGATATTCTTCACAGCAGCGCTCTCATTAGCGACGACTGTAAAGCAAAGGTAAACAACCGCCAGCCTTCACGAGGACAAAACATTTCAAAAATTAAGAGAAAAGCAGATTGAAGTGGAATCAAACACTCCGTGTGTGGTGCTGTTATAGGAAAATAATCAACATTGTGCGTTAATTATGAGTTACCTTTATTCAGCAGCACTGTGGTATAATGTAATGTAGTTATTATCATTATGATAAGTCTGATTAATTAATCACTTGATCATGTAACTTTATCATACAGTGGTTGGGTTTGGGGTTAAAAGTTAAAAAAAAATTAAATAAATAAATAAATAAATAAATAAAATGGCTTCATTAAATCAATACGATGGTATACATTTGATATGATTTATTTAAATTGTTGGATTATGAATAAAAAATAATCCTAAAAATACACACAATCCTAAAGGAAGCATTTATGTATTTGTTTATTTATTTAGTCATTTGTTTGGTGATTTTATTTTTCTGTCCCTGATAATGTTTGAGACCTAATTTCCTTTATTATACAAAATAATTTTCGTCATGTAGTAAAGTGCTGTTTTTTTGGGTTTTTCTCCCCACTTTTTATGCAGATGACGGATTTGTTGGCTCATTATTACCCTATTGAGATCGACAACTCGATGTCGGTGGAGGAGAAAGTTCCTCACATGGTGGAATGGTCAGTGATCACACCATCATTAACACTCGAATGCGTTCTAATTCTGTTTTTATCATTATTTTATGTTTTATTCCTAACTAATTAAACACAATTGTGGTAAACAAACCTTCAGACAAATTTCAGTCTGCCTGCGTACACTGTGTGTGTGTGTGTGTGTGTGTGTGTGTGTGTGTGTGTCAGGTGGACGCAAGCTCACGATTTGCTCGTCCAACAGCGAATCAGGAAAGACCAGCTGGCTCAGGCTGTGAGAGACTCAGGCTCCATGTTGAGGTGGTTACCCACAATGCATCATGTTTCATATATTTCAGTTAGTACACTTCTCTGTGTGTTATCATGCTGACTGCTCTCAGCCAATCAGAAGACGCTGTGTGTGTGTGTGTGTGTGTGTGTGTGTGTGTGTGTGTGTGTGTGTGTTAGAGAGGGGTACAAGTCTTTCTTTGACGTGCTGCAGCAGAACTCGGTCCCTCTGCTGATCTTCTCAGCCGGAATTGGAGATATTTTAGAGGAAGTGATCAGAGAACACGGCGTCTTCCACCCGAACGTGCGCATCTTCTCCAACTACATGGACTACGACCAACACGTAATCGCTCTTCAGCTCTTATTTATAACCGGGACTGACTTTAAGCATGATACATGTTATGAATTTTTTGTACTTGTGTCTACATGTCCAGATCTGAAGAGAGTATGAGCTTACTAGCTAATACTTTAGTTAGCTGTTAGTGTATTTCATGTGTAGTTCAGGCATTTTGCGTAGGAGCCCCTCGGAGTACGTTGCTATAAGTTTCACCCAAACATACAGTACACCAAAGTAACCTTGTTTATTTTCCCACCAATAAAATCAGCAGATGAGCCAGTCGATATATCAGCATGTGCTTGACTTCACACATGGATAAAACTCACATCACTTTAATATTGAAGAGACGTCACAGAAAGTGTTCAGCTGGCGGTCAAAATGGTACTTTATACTAATTCTGATACAGAAAAAAAGACTACATAGGCCTACAATGAAGAGTCAGATCTAACACATTACACATAACTGTACTGGTAATGATGCTCCCAGTGCATTATGGGTAATACAGATACTGTCTTCCACACCACTGAGATTAAACTTTAAAGGCTGAGTAGACATGATCTTTCTGTCTTTATTAAGCTTGTGTGTGTGTGTGTGTGTGTGTGTCAGGGTGTTGCGTGTGCATTTAAAGGCGAGCTGATCCACACGTTTAATAAAAGAGAGGGAGCTCTACAGAACACACACCAGTTCGTTCACGATCGCACCAACGTGCTGCTGCTGGGAGATTCGCTGGGAGACCTGAACATGGCCGACGGCGTGAAGGACCTCCACGACATCCTGCGCATCGGCTACCTCAACGACAAGGTGACACGCCCACGGACACGCCCACGGACACACACCCCAAAACACCTGCGGTTATTATTAACACGTATCAAAAGCTGAAACTCGTCATAACTGAATCACAGTGATTATTACTCAAAACTTATAATAAAATCATGAAGAGTATTAAACTTTTTTTCATAGATGGTAAGCAAAAAAAATTAGGAATCATTTGCTGTTAAATTTTGTCTTATGTTAGATAAAAAATGTATAAAACCTATTTTTGTTCATATGTTAAATTTTTAAAAAAAAATTAAAATAAAAATGTATTTGACCTTTTGTTATTAGGAATTATTTGATGTTTAACTTTAAAAAGAAGGAAAATCTAAGCTTTTGTTTAATAGAAATGATTTACTGTCTTACTTGTTGAAAAAGAAAGCACACCCTCCTTCAATTCTGACTGTGTGTATGTGTGTGTGTGTGTGTGTAATTTGTTTTTATTTTAAGGTTGAGGAGAGGAGGGAGGCGTACGTCAGCTCTTATGACATCGTGCTGGAGAAGGACGAGACGCTGGACGTCCCAAACGCAATTCTTAACTACATCACAGCGGGGAAATGAGGCCTCGTGACTGTCAGAAAGGGAAACTAGCATCCCAGCCACCAGCCAATCAGGATTAAGCTGAGGGTCAGAGGTCAGTGGGATAAACAGACTGATCGTCACATGTCAAGAACTCATTCATCTGTGATTTCTATCAGTGTAGATCACTGGCTTCACTGTTTTCACATTTTATCTTCACGCACAAACTCCTAGGTTTAAAATATTCTCCTTTTTTGTATTTTTTTTTTTATTTATCAAAACAACTCATCTGTAATAATTTGTCTTTTTTTTTCCTCAGATTTAAAATTTTTTTTTATAAGATTTTACAAATGGGTCAATTTCTCTCATTCTGAGAGATTTTAATATCTAAACATTTTAGATATTTTAGCTCATGCATTAAACGTCCCTCTCTGGTCTTACTGTATAATGTACAGAATATAAAAATCCTTCACAGCCTCTTCAGTGTCCAGTTTGATGTTTTAGTTTGATGTTTTTCTACTGTTTTTTTATTCTTATTCTTTTTAAAAGAATTAAAATACTGTCCAAACACACAGACGTGGACAAATTTATAGGTACCCTTACAGTTCTTAGTGATTAAACCAAAAGCAGTAGTCTCATATATACCTGCCTGCCCATAATATGTGATAGATTAAACCAATAAAATGGTGAAGAGAAATGACTCATTGTTTATTTTAGCAAGATAATCTAAAACAGCCTGGACAGATTTCTTGGTTCCCCTAAAAAAGATTAGAAATCATTACATTCTAATCATGTTTCAAACTAATTGTTTAACCTTAATTAGTGTCACAAGTGTCTTCAATCTGTGTAACAGCCAATCAGCCTATTTAAAGAGCCACTGTGTAGGTTGGTATCATTGTGTGCACCACACTGAACATGGACCAGAGAAAGCAAGACCATCTCCAAGCAGTTTGATGTTCCTGTGGAGGTTGGCTACACACGGATTATAGCCAACCTCCCAGGACGGGTGCCACAAGAAGAAATGCAACCCCAGGTTGATCAGAAGGATTGTGTGGATGGTAGACAAAGAGCCAAGGAAAAGCCATTCAAGCTGAACTCCAAGGTCAAAGTTCGTCACTATCTGATCGCACCATCCATCGCATTTTAAACAACAATGGGCTCCATGGAAGAAGACCCAGGAGAACACCATTATTGAAAGAAAAAAATCCAGACTGGAATTTGCTAAAATGCATGTTGACAAGCCAGAGTTTCTGGGAGAATGTCCTTTGGACTGACGAAACAAAACTAGAGCTTTTTGGCAAGTCACACCAGCTGTATGTTCACAGACAGAAAAATGAAGCTTTCAAAGAAAAGAACACCATACCTACTGTGAAACATGGAGGGGGCTCAGTCATGTTTTGGGGCTGCTTTGCTGCGTGTGGCACAGGGGGCCTTGAATCTGTGCAGAGCACCATGAAGGCTCAAGACTATCAAGGCATCCTGGACCGAAACATACGGCCCAGTGTCAGAAAGCTCTCCCTCAGTCGCAGGTCATGAGTCCTTCAACAGGATAATGACCCAAAACACACAGCTAAAAGCACTCAAGAATGGCTGGGAAAAACATTGGACTATTGTTAAATGGCCCTCTGTGAGTCCTGATCTTAATCCTATTGAACATCTGTGGAAAGATCTGAAAAATGCAGTGAGCCAAAATACCTGTTACCCGATGCAGAAGTCTCCTTGTAAACTACCGCGATCGTTTGTTGGCAGCGATTGCTGCTATAGGTGGTGCAACAAAATATTAAGTTAAGGGCACCATCTTTTTTGTCCGTGTCATTTTCATTTGGTTCGTTATGTAAAATATTCAGTTTAATCGAAAATCAAAAGTAATGCTTGTTAAAAGTTAAACATGGAATTAACAGTAACTGATGCCATTAACATTTGTCAGTTTCAAATTATTTCAGAGATAGTTGTGGGTCCTTCTTTTTCATGGAAGGGTACCAACAAACTTGTCCACATCCGTACACTTCTTGTCACATATAAACTTTAAAAAAACAAAAATAATTCAATTGACATTTTGTAAAATGTTTACATTGCTGTTTTACTGAATGTTGAATCTTAAATGTTAAAACAGTAACTGCCTGAATATTTTGTGCACAAAAACAAGAATTCTGTTAATTATTTCTGTTATATATTTAAGTATATATTTAAATTAGTTTTTTGCATATTGTCTGTTTTGCGTCTGAAAAATCAGAAGACTGTGAGTGTAAACGATGTGGCAGTTTTCTTGTTTTCCATCTCTCTATGTTCCTGTACTGTAGAAATGTTATAACTCAGTAAATAAAATTAATCAACTCTATATCCTCTGGCTGTGTTTATGGCCTCGGTTACACTGCTGTTTTATTTTTATTTGCTACAGTGCAAATCGATGTGGCATTTACAGACTGATTTGTTAACGATTTTCTGTTTACACTGAGATTAATGCAGTGTGTCATGTTCAGGTGACCTTCAACTACAGTAACGTCTCGGCTTTTAGACACCCGATTTACAACAAAAGTCATTTATTTAACTCGTTTTACAGCAAAAAAGAACCTGCATCGTTTATACAAGGCACATTTCCCAGTTCACATCAAACACTTTAATACCAAATAAAAAAAACTAAAACATATCTTCCCATGTGTATGGAATGGAGAATGAAGGCCACATTATTTTTATGTTTAAAAAATAAAAATAAAACTTAAAACAAAACAGTGCAAGTACACTTTAGTTTCTGTTCTGATTTTTTTGCTTTCAGACAAAAGATCAAATCCTGAGTGGTTTTCATCTCCGAGAGAAATTGGTTTTGTGTGTGTGTGTGAATAAAATTTTCTGGCTGTATTTATATCTGACACGCTCTCACAGTTCTTCATGCCGAGCTTTTTCTTTCTCGGCATCTTCCTCCACTTTGAGTTTCAGTTCGTCGGCTGTAATTCGTCCGTCTCCGTTCCGGTCCTGGTTTTTAAACATGTCTCCGATGACGCTTTCAGGATCCCGATCCGGTTTCAGACGACCTTTACCCTCTGCCACTTGATGCTTGATGAACTCTGAGAACTGGAGAGGAAAGGAAATGAAACTATAGATGTTAAATGTGGAGATATTCAGGCTTTAGGATGCTCTACTTCACTTTGGAAGATAAAATCTGAGCTGAAATCTTACAGTCACACTGTATGTTGCCAAAGAACCAAAAAGCCCACCAAGAGTAATGCTATTCTACTTTACTAACAGTAAAGCAGTTCATCTACCAGTACAAGATTCAGTAATCACAGTGAGACAGTAACACAGTTCAGGACAGTACCACTTAAAAACCATGAAGATGGCTTTGGACCACAATTCATATGAACACTTATGCTATGATAGCTTTAGGACTGCAATTCCCACGAGCAGTTTTGTGCTCAAGTCTCCATCAGTGAACAGCTGATAACTTGTGAAAACTATAATGAATGTCCTGGTTACACAACTGCACTATTTGTTATAGAAGGGAATGATTTATAATCGCACTATCCGGTGTCACCCAGATGAGGATGGGTTCCGTTTTGAGTCTGGTTCCTCTCAAGGTTTCTTCCTCATATCTTCTCAGGGAGTTTTCCTCACCACCGTCACCTCTGGCTTGCTCATTAGTGATAAATTTATAAGTTTAAAACTTATATTCTGAATATATTTATTTCTGTAAAGCTGCTTTGTGACAATGTCCGTTGTTAAAAGTGCTACACAAATAAAATTGAACTGAATTGAACAGTAATGTTAATTCAACTTGCACAGTCAGAGTGTACGGTTCAGATTATACAGTGTTAATACTGTGTCTCATTTAGTCAGTGTGATGGTGGGGCCTGAACTCTCTCAGTCAGTGCCTTGTAATCTGGAGCACAGGTCAAGTCTTCCAGCCTCATGCAGTCGTTCAGGTGTCTATCAGTCAGACGTGTGCAGTACTTTTCTAAAGCATTTATAAATCCTTGAGAATCTGAGCAGAAATGTCCCGGAATAACAACTGAACTCTTCTCTGTTAATTGCCATTTTAACTGTGAAACTGTTAATTGCCATTTTATGTCGTTTTCTTCTTAGTCCGTGAATAATCTACGTTACTAATCTTTTAAAATCTCACTGTCAGTGAAGGGGCGGGGCTTCTTGTGCTTGGTCAGGAGATGGCTAACACAGAATGAAGCCTCGCTAACAGTTTTAGTTCTCTCGGTGGGTTTTGTAAAAAGTGAATGCTGGGCTTTAAAAACAAATTTTAATTCTAATTATTTTCTCTCGTATTTTGCTCTTGAGTGGGAATGAGTCCTTGAATTTGGTGTGATATTGCTCCAAATTACCCCATTTCAAATATCCTAAAGTCTGGTGACGTATCAAGCAGGCAGTCTCTTCTTTCAGCAAATTCGTTTTCCCATCAGGCATGAAAATGATATATTTCCGCCTTCTTTCGTTGCCATGGTTTCCTGAACAGAGTTCGCTCACTGACAGTACACATATGAAGTTATCGTTAGCTAGCACGTAGCGGAACAGCAGGTTGGCGTGACGCAGACGGAACCAGTTATCTGCAAAGCTAATCTAATTTCACAACTGAAAATGGCCAGAATGAATATTTTTCTTGGGCTCCTCCCCACCCATACAGTTTCACACCACCAATTAAATATGTAGCTGTATTTTAAAATAAAAAAGTGTTATGATCATTGAGAGTACAGGGATGCTTGCGATCTACCAAAAATTCCTCGGCAATCAACTGGTAGATCGTGATCGACAGGTTGATGACAACATGCACCTAGCCCCGCCCCCTGCACTCTCTGTAGCCATGCACCTGACCACACCCCCTCAGCAGCCATGCACCTGACCACACCCCCTCAGCAGCCATGCACCTGACCACACCTCCTCAGCAGCCATGCTCCTAGCCCCGCCCCTATACTCCACACTGCCATGCACCTAGCCCCGCCCCTTCTACATGGACTAGAAGCTTAAGTGTGTTATAGAGAACAGAGAAGTTCTGTGTGTGTGTGTGTGTGTGTGTGTGTGTGTGTGTGAGTGTCAGTGTCAGTGTCACCTCCTCCAGTGGAACTTCTTTATCCTGATTTAAGTCCAGAGTCTCGAAAAGCTCCTTGGGCGTCTCATCCAGCCAAACAAACAGGTAACCTTCAGGAACGCCTTTCTTTAGGGAGACGAGCTCGAGCTCAAAACGCAGCACAGCACTGCCTGGAACACTCCCCGCTGAGAGAGAGTGAGACAGAGAGAGAGAGACAGAGAGAGAGAGAGACAGTTAAGGATGGTGTGTGTTTATCAGAGACAGTTGCCTGGACATTACGGCTGTGACGATACATCGGTGTGTCGGTGAATCATGATAATTACAGCTGAAACATTATCAGCATAAATATGACACCACAAGAAACATGAAACTGGGCATGTTATTAAATCTTCCTTTACACTGTTTAGGTTGTGTGTGTTCAGGTGTCTCTCTCTCTCTCTCTTGTCTCACCTCCTCTCTCTCCGTGTCCCAGGTGTGGAGGGATGATGATGATCCTCCTCTCACCCACACACATCCCTCTCAGACCTTCATCCAGACCATCGATCACTTTATCTCCTCCTAACACCACGTCCTGAGGAACGCTGTAATCACTCCTGCTCCAAACACACACACACACACAACCCCTCAGTCACCATCATCGCACTGATTTGTCAGGATAGATGGATGATGTTTCATATCTGTGGTGAAAAAGTGTAAAGCTGTCTGGACCTGGTAATTGCTGAAGTGATTCTTAAACGGCTAAACGATTCTTTCCTGCAGTTTCAGCCCACAGTTTAGAGAAGCGATGAATAACAATGTCATTGAAATTTCAATGCAGAAATTCAAATTAAAATTATAACTCATACATGATGCATTATTATCAGCTTTAAAGGTGCAATAGTTGATTTTTATTTATTATTTGTACAAATAATCTGGAAAAATCTGTAGAACGTGATTAAAAAACAAAGGTGTAAGCCGTGACTACAGTACAAGTGTGTTATATATGGCTGAGAAAACCCGTTTCGGCCCAGTTCGTGTTTGGATGAATCTCTTGTCAGTCATTTTATAGACACTCCTCTAACGCCCCTTCACTCCGCCCCCATACCAGTCTGAAATCGGCAAACGTCCAGCGCAGCCAGATAATTCTTCTGTGAGCAAAAAATCACGCTGCGCTTCGAAAACACTTAACAAGAAACGCAGTAAAACCGGAATAAACACTGGCAATGCTTTTCCATAACGGAGGAATTTATTACCTTGGAAGCGACTGAAGCTGGACGCAGAATTAGTGATGTTGCACCTGGAAATGCAATCTGTACGAAGCTTTGAACTGTTTAAAAGGCCGATTTTACGTAAATCATGTAGAAGCTTTTTTTTCATTATGAAGTAAGACAGGACATTGATGGGAACACTCAGGAACATTAACACGTAAGTCATCATGAGCCGGATTTTATATATATATATATACAGTCAGGTCCAGAAGTATTTGGACAATGACAGAGTTTTTGTAATTTTGCCTTTATACACCACCACAATGGATTTGAAATAAAACAATTAAGATGTAATCGAAGTGTAGACTTTCAGCTTTATTTTAAGAGGTTCCACAAAAATATGG
>CM040465.1:916842-923350 GCA_022758105.1 Pangasianodon gigas | reverse complement strand
GACGGAGTTAACGCTGTAAGTCTCTGAGCTGTGATGCGTACAGTAAGTGGGGTTCAGGCGTCAGAGGCCGGTGGCAGTGCTACACCAAATCACACACCAAAAACAAAAACAAACAAAAATTCATTACTGCACATTTTACATCCAGGACTCTTCTCTACACTTCACTTCTCTCATCAGCGCTGCATTTAACTCAACCCTCTCCTTTATTTTTCTTTTATTAAAGCAGTCCTTCATTTTTCATTAGTCCTCTACTGTAAATTAATCCTTTCATATTTTTATTAAGAGGAGTTTACTGGAAAACGATGTCAATTTATTCATAAAAACTGACTGGAAATTAGTCCTTTAATTTATTGATTTTTTATTACTAATGCTGCGTCACTAAAACCTGGTCCTGTAAATGTTTGTGTTGATGGCAATGGACTATAAATAATTACTATGATTTATTAGTTTTTTGTTATCAATGGTACTTTACTGAAAATTGAACCTGTCATTTTTTTTATTGAATTTACCCGAAGTCTGCTATTTATTTATTTATTTATTTATTTTTAATTAATGGTAATTCACAGCAAGTCCTTTTCTAAATTGGTCATTTTTAAAATTCATAAAAAATGAGGGTTTTTTTTTTTAAACATTGTAGTCATTAAAAAATCATTTACAGCATAAACTTTGGGAATTTATTGTAAAATAGTCCTTTATTTTTTTTTGATTAATGGTAATTCAGTGTAAGTCATTTTTAGATTGATGATAATTTTTAAAATTTGTCCTTTTTTTGTTTTTATGGACGTTTACTGTAAATCCTTTACTTTTTATCAATAATACACACTTTACTAGAAATTTGTCCTTTAAGTGTTTAATTTTTTTTTAAATTTAATTTATGGTGATTTTTTGAATTATTCATTTATTTTTAAACAAGCGTACAGTATTGTAACAGAGTCTTTTGATGTTCTTGGTGGTAATTTACTGTAAATAAGTCCTTTATTTTTATTACTGAATGCTATTTGACTGTAAGTGAGAGTTTTTGTAAAGTTACGGTATAAATGCGGTATAAACAGTTCACGTTCTGATCGAGATCACACTCCGTGCCGTCAGTAACACTAAATGTGTGTTTAATCATATTCCATTAAATAATAAGAAGAAGAATAATAAGAAGAAGAAGACGACTATATGTGTAATATGTGCTATATGGATGATACAGATGTGTAAATTCAGTAAGAATTAATAATGTACATTGTGATTATGAGGAAAAATGTACAGTGTGTAGTTGCATTTGCGCTCAGGCTGGTGTACAGTCCTGTAAATACACAATATTCCATAATCTCTCTCTATATATAGAATAGTATATATGTGTGTATATGTTTCTATATGTGCATAAACAGCAGTGTAGAGATAAAGCTCGAGTATCGACTGAATGCTACTGAAGATCCGCTGGCAGTGTTTCCACTAAACTCAAACCCAGTTCATCATCACAGTGTGCTCAAACTGACCTCAGGCTCATTTCTGGGTGTGTGTTTTAATTCCTAAATCATCTTTACTGCTAGATTCAAATCACATTTATGGCTCGAAAGCATACCATAAATACAAACACTTTAAAACATCAGTTTTCAATCACATGACCAGGGTTTATACTAGTTCCTCTCTAGTTTCAAAGGGTTTCATTATAATTATATTAAAACTGATTGAATCCCTGATTAACATTAATCTTAACATATTAAGATTAATTTATTTAAGACTGGGAGTTTATACCCAGCTAAAAAGTCCTGCATGTACGCCAGTCAGTTCTGCTTCCATGTCGTCTTTTCTGCCTTTTTAGCAAATTTAGTGAAAATCACATGATCAATAATATCATTTTATACATTAATCTTTAACTGTATGGCTGTAATTTGTCTCTTAAAGGCCTCCAGTGCAACAATCCAGCCTTCTGAATTAAAAAAAAGTCTTTTAAAATACTGAACTTTCCCATCTGACGACCTGCAAAAGTCATGATTTAATAAATCGCAGCTGGATTTAAAGGTGCTCTAAATATTACAACAGATTTCATCCCTGAATATTTTTTATTTTCATGTTAATCTTTTTGGCTTTTATGGCTCAGATTTGTACTAATTTAGTGACGTTATTAATAAAGGAATGGACAAGTTCATTTTGCTTTTGGGTGAAAATTAGCTTCTTGAGAAAAAAAAAAATAAAAAATGAAGCAAGATTTAACAATCCAGTTAGCTTTTGTGGTGTGTGTGTGTGTGTGTGTGTGTGTGTGTGTGAGTGGATATGAGTAAATATACTGTATATGAATATATCATTTAAATTCAGCTGGCGCTTCAGTCTGTTTTTAGAATGAAGCAGAATTTAAAGAAATTCTAATGAAGAAAGTATAAACCAATGATTAGAATATTAATGAATTTCAGCAGAAAAAATCTGAAACAAAAATAAAAAGTTCAGTCAGAAATCTGATTCTCAGTTTGCTGATGATGTATTGCTGTGTGTTTGTTTGTTTGTTTTTTTAAAAAAGCTGATTCCCATTGCTAGAAACAGATTTATTAACTAAACAGCAAACACTTTTAAAACTTAAAATGACGAGTGTTAAATCTACTATCATTATTATTATTATTATTATTATTATTATTCCGGTTACAAACAGAAGATTTGGTGTCGTCAGTCGTGTGAGAATCGAGATTTGAGGATGGAATTGCTGCCTTTTTGTTTTTTCTTCTTCAAATTCGTTGTTTTTTTCTCCTGTGTGTAAAAGAGGACGGGTTTATAGCTGTGTGACGGCGTGTCTGTGAATGTGAATAAAACTGTACTATAATCAGTTATCAGTCATCATCACTCATGCCCTGAGAGAGAGGGATGGAGAGAGGGAGAGAGGGAGAGGGAGAGAGATAGAGAGAGAGAGATAGAGAGAGAGAGGCTCTGAATACTTTCAGAGTGAAGTGAACAGGTACGACAGGTGCTTCGTTCGAAATAAAAAGCTGGCAGTCTTTAAACGCTGACCTGCGTCGTCACATTTGGTGTTTTATCTCAGAACTTTTAAATACTTTTCCTTAAACACATAGATTGCGATCGGTTTGTGCTTATGTCTTAACACAGGTGTACTGTATATACAGTATTTACACGATTGGCATTCACACACACACACACACACACACACACACACTACATATTGCGATATATTGCATGTTCACACGGGATGCGTCCTGCATCGCACTCACACGTACAGTGTACAAGTATAGGTCATTCTACATGAATTTAAAAATGGCAGAATGTTTCCATGGACGTCTACACACACACACACACACACACACAAGATACATGTAGAAGAAAATGCAACTTCGTGCTTAGTCGTGTTTAAAGTCACATTCAGACGTTTATGCATACGGTAATTTAATATCGCTAGATGGCTGATATTGTGAAAAAGCAGCTTCATAACACACTTTAAATGGATTAATATAAGATCAAATACAGAAGATTAGTAGGAATGCTTCAGTGCTCAGTTTTTACAGTGACGATTAAGTGCGTGTGTGTGTGTGTGTGTGTTTGTGTATATTCGGCTCAACCCGGCTCAGAACAGTGTAAAGTCTGTGTGTGCTAGTGGATATTTCTATATTTATTCTACTTTTCTTTTCTGGATTTTCTGCGCTGTTAGAAACAAGAGCTCAGGCTAAAATAAATAAATCTGAACCTCGGGGAAAATTTAGCGTCCACATTCGCTCGGGCCAAATCCAAGATTTAACTATTTTAATAAAGAAAAATACACAAATCTCAGATTAATTTAAACGACTAATCTGAGAGATGATAATGTGTAGAGCAGATTTATATCAAACTTTACGCTTTCCTTTAAACCCACACAAAATTAATCGTACTAAATGTGTATCAGGGGATTTTTTTTTTTTATTGTCTTTTTTCTTGTAAGCTCCTTATTCTCAGGCTGATTTGGGAGAAGAAGAAAATGTTTTTGCAGCTACAGAAAGCTGCTATTAAACTATTAAACGATTTCACCTACAGGTTTAGTGTTATTAAAATCAGAGCATAAAATATGAACACGAATGAGAGAGTCTTCTGAATTTCTCAGTAAAAATATTCTACAAAATAATCACTGACTGCACTTCAGGAACGCAGAGGCGGAGTTTCTTCTCGTCAAAGTGTTAAAAAGCAGCCCTGTTTTTACTAAAATGGACAGAATCTTTGCTTACAAACTGTATTTTCTAAATGTAGATCTGGATTTGGCAGGAATTCAGTGTGTAATTGTAAAGATTGATGCTACACGGCCAGTGGAAGGTTTCCGAACACCTCGAGTGACAGACAAAACAAAAAAAAGAATGTCAATCAAGTTTTTAAAATATTATTTAAAGTGCTGAATCTTTGTATTAAATGTATGTTGTATATTAACAGGTTGCTCTCAGGTCCTAATGTTACTTTAAATGATGGATTGTGAACGACTCAGTGGCCTCCTTTAAAAAAGCTTGTGCATCAGAACTCGGAAAGTTCGAGCTCATTTCATGGCCTAAATGTTCACGTTATAACACTGAGCGCGTAACTTATCATTAAATCCGACGTCACGGTCACGATCGCTCATTAAATCACGTGTGAAACGGAGTTTTAATAAGAAACATGCAGAAAACAAGCTCACACACTGTATATGACAAATTGCTAATTAGGAAAATTAAAAAGGTTTTTGAACATTTTGGAGCGTACACACAGACTTGGGCAGGTGTAGCTGATGCTACGTGGTGGTTAAACTTGTTCTGATTTACTAATCTGTAATGTAAGGAATGGACACACAGTGGATTTAGCTTTACGGAGGCTGTGTTTAGCTGTGTGGAATGTTTCTGACGTGACGTCGAGTACAGAGAAGAGCAGAAAGACGTACAGGAAGCAGAGGCTTGTGCAGGTTGGAGTTTTCTGACTGAGTGGAAGACATGTTTTTCACTCCTCTTTTCTCCTCCGAATGTAAAGGACACAGTGAAGTAAAGAGGACAGGACAGCGGACGGACAGACTTCTCATCCTCCTCCAGATCTGAGGAAGAACGGAAGGGAAAAGGAGGACAGGAAGGAGAAGAGCAGAACATAACGTGAGAAATCCAGTTCGCTGATCACTCTGTCTTTATTTTCCACAAATCTCTCACTGATTAAAAACTCAGTACAAAAAAACACAAACACACACAAAGAACTCTGTTAACACTTTAAAACATTAAGGTTCCTTTAACTGATGTTATTTAACACCATCCTGATGAATTCTGGATTCTGATTGGTCAGAAGGTGTTGGTTAATTAACACTTATTTATGTTTACAGTTGTGGAAGGAGTCTCCAGTTGCAGCACTTTGCAACTTTTCAGTCAGAGGTAAAGAGGAGTTCAGTAAATTATTAAACTTTAGCAGCATGCTGTAATTTCATTTTTACTAAATTATGTTGACTATTTGTAGGTGAATTTAGTTAAAATTTAAATAAATGTTAATTAATACACGTGTTAACTTGCTCTGTAACTTCGTGAGCATTACTTATGGTTTATTAAAGCTGTTAAGTTAAATAAATTATTAAATAATGTTAGTGGAACCTTAATATAAAGTGCTACTTTTTTTTTTTTAACTGGGAAAATTCATGAATAATTAATGAGCAGGTGTGGCTTCATCCAATCACAGAGCATCTAAGAGACTGAGCCTCGAGCAGAATATCTTCACGACGTTCCTTTAGTGGTGGAAATTCACGATACAAACACGTCAGTACGTCAGCTGATAACTCTCTCCTGACTTCTCTCCGTTGCTTTTCTCTTTTCGACAACAAAAATAAAAATAAAAGCCTCCTGTTTGTCTGAGCTGACAGAATTGAGAGGGGTGTGACTTACACTCGGATACGGATAGCATACTCACTGCATTATGATGCTCTACAAACACTCCATTACAATAAAAAACACGTCGGTTCAAATTATAGTGTTTAAAAATAACTATGTGGCTGATGATCATAAAAAAATAAGAACGAGATTGTAATATATTTCAGATGATTTCCTGTTAGAATAGTGTCATTACGTGCAAATGTGTTTCTTTATAAGAGGAAAAATGATGGAGCTAAAACTTGTAACTGGACTGAAACAGGTTGAGGATGGAGATTAATTCACTCGCAGCAGGATTATGGTTTATATGCCACATCATCTGGTCTGTATAAATTAGTGGTATAACACAACACCACTACGGAGAAGCCTGAACCTCAGCCACATCACTCCAGCTCTTAATCCGTCTCAGCTAGACATGTGTGTAGGATCCCTCTCCTGCTGTTATGATTTTGTTTGTATCTGCCTGCGAGAGTTTCTAAAAAATACAGTTGGTTCTATTTCCAAAATATAAACAGCTTAGTAGCGGAAGTTAAAGCACCTCAGGTAGTTACTAAGGATGCACGTATTCTTATAGCAGAAATGTCTAAACTTCACCGAATAAAGCGTCTTCCTAGGCCACTACACGTAAAATAAAATTAAATTAAATTAAAAAATTAAATAAAGTAAAATAGAATAAAATAAAATGAATG
>CM040465.1:894342-906842 GCA_022758105.1 Pangasianodon gigas | reverse complement strand
ACAGTACGTGGTGGCCTCCGGATCTGTAACAAAACACACACACACACACACACACACACCAGATATAAGCTACCTAATGACTAAGGCTAAACATTTAGCTAACTAGCATTAGCTTGTCTTTTACTGATTTACCGCTTGATAACTATCTGCTGTATCTCCATCATATTTAATGATCTTGCTGCATTTACAATATTTCATGTGTGTTAAACTAAAATTCTGCCCAGGCATTTTTGTGTACTAAACCTCCCTAACCCAGCTGTTTGACGTGAGCAATAGGTTTAAAAAATAAAATAAGTAACAGACTCCGTTCTCCTCTGTGACTGTAATTTAGAATTTGTACATTTCTATTTTCACTGAGCGGAAGGACAGAAGCTCGGAGCCGATATCTCTGATGTAGTCTCTCTTGTCGATCTGGATCGTCTTACTGATCCTGACCTTTTACTTCCATCCAAACAACTCAACTCCCTCTGCTCATACTTCACGTACCTCATGAGAATATTTTTCTAAGCAAAAAAAGAAAGAGGTGGAGTTAAACAGCTCTGTTCCTGTTGTGGGTGGGGTTCATTTCTGAGCTGAAAAACATTAAACAAGCGTGAATTGCAGAAACTAGCCAGATCCTTTGCGTAGCAATATTGGATTCAGGAAGTCCTCACTTTCCTCATTTTGACACATTACAGCTTAAAGCTAAAATAGATTGATTTCTTTTAAAAGGGAGAAGTTTAGAACTGCCAAGATTCTTCCTAGAGCTGGAGCCCCGCCAACTGCTGGGAGTTTGGCCAAAAGGCATCTAAAGTACGTTAAAGTCAGGAGAAACAAGATTCTATGGTCTGATGAAACTAAGATGATATTTTTTGCCTGAATCCCAAAGATTACATCTAGAAGAATTCAGGCACTGCTCATAACCTGGTCTGCAGTGAAGCATGGTGGTGGCAGCATCATGTTTTACCATCAGAGACTAGAAGGCTTGCCGAAAGTGAGTGAAAGATGAGCAGCTCAAAGAGCAGAGACATTTGAGACAGAATTTGGGGTGTTTTTCTTTCTGTAGATTGATAAAAAATGACGGACGACAGAGAAAAAGACAAGAGTGACAGAGAGACGCACAGAGACAGACAGAGTGAGTGAGATGGAGAGAGACAGAGAGAGAGGACAGAGTGAGAGAGATAGAGAGAGAGAAGCAGAGTGTGAGAGACAGACAGATACAGTGTTAGACTGAGAGAGACAGGGTGAGAGACAGGGTGAGAGACAGACAGAGTGAGTGAGACAGAGTGAGACAGAGAGAGAGACAGACAGATACAGTGTTAGACTGAGAGAGACAGGGTGAGAGACAGACAGAAACAGATGGAGAAAGAGAGACAGGAACAGTGTGAGAGATAGACACTGAAAGAGAGATTCAGAGCATTAGACAGACAGGGAAACAAATAGAAAGAGAAAGAGTTAGAGAGAGAGACAGAAAGAGACAGTGCATTAGACAGAGAGACAGATACAGACAGACAGAGAGAGGCACAGATACAGACAGAGTGTGAGAGCCAGACAGAAATAGTGTGAGAGACAGAGGCAAAAAGAAAGATACAGACAGAGACATAGCATTAGACAGAGAGATAGACAGAAACAGAGACACAGTGAGATAGTGAAAGAAAGAGAGAGAGAAAGACAGATACGGACAGAGAGACACAGTGAGATAGTGAGAGAAAGAGAGAGAGAAAGACAGATACAGACAGAGAGACACAGTGAGATAGTGAGAGAAAGAGAGAGAGAAAGACAGATACAGACAGAGAGACACAGTGAGATAGTGAGAGAAAGAGAGAGAGAAAGACAGATACAGACAGAGAGATACAGTGAGATAGTGAGAGAAAGACAGAGAGAAAGACAGATACAGACAGATACAAAGTGTGAAAGAGAGACTGACAGGAAAGTATTAGACAGACAGAGAAAGAGAGACACAGAAGGATATACAGAGAGAGAGAGAGAGAGAGAGATTGATGAGTAAACAGACAGACAGTTTGAAATCCTTATGTGAACGTTTCTGAACTTTACACCCTGACGACTCACCTCAAGCTCAAACCGCTGCAACTAAAGTTTAAAGAATTTTATCCTCACACACACACACACACACACACACACACACACCTGGCGTTTGACCCGTCTCAGGCCGTGTGTGAAAGTGGGCCCATCACTCTCAGCAGAAACAGGTGTGACATCATCCACAGCTGATTCCGGGTCATTGGTAGCATTGCATTCTGGGATTGAGGAGATGAAGGAAGAAAAAAAGAGGAAGAAAAAAAAAAAAACACAGAGTCATAACTTTCAGGTGATCAATAGAGGAACAGATTGCTGCACACTGATACAGAGAGAGAGAGAGAGAGAGAGAGAGAGAGAGAGAGAGAGAGAGAGAGAGAGAGAGAGGGAGGGAGAGAGAGAGAGAGAGAGAGAGAGAGAGAGAGAGAGAGAGAGAGAGAGAGAGAGAGAGACGTAGGCAAAGAGAGAGAGAGAAAGAGACTGTAAGAGTTTGTGTCTATGTGTGTGTGTGTTAATGACATTATCCTGTTGTTCCACTTCACAATATTCAACATGAATTTTAATGTGTGTGTGTGTGTGTGTGCGCGCACTTTACCAGGGCAGTGTGGTGCATTGAGCTGAAGGTCAGGCAGTCTGTACACAACATGAGCGTTTTGTCCCTGTGAACGTACACACACACACGCACACACACACACACACACACACACACACACACACACACACACACACACACACAGCACAATGAGACAGGCATTTGTTACAATAAGGCCATGTGAAGTGTTGATTTTGCACACAAAAACACTGACACACACATTGATAAATATACACACACAGAGACACACACACTTAACTGACTTAACTGTGTTACATTACCGATACACACTAATACACACGCGCACACACACACACGCTCACTGATATACATTGATACACACACATACACACACTGATACACACTGATTGTACACGACTGTGTGCTTCAGACTTTGTGGCAACAGTTTGGAGAGGAACCACATATGGGTGTGATGGTCAGGGGTGCACATACTTTTGGCCAATCAATCTACCTTTTCATCCATCCATCCATCCATCCATCCATCTATCCCTCTTCTATTTCATCCCACCATCTATTCATCAGACAATCAATCCATCAATCTATGCTTTCATCCATCCGTCCATCCGTTCATCCATCATCCTTTCCATCCATCCATCTTTCCATCTCTGATTGGAGGTGTAGGAGGTCAGGTGCGAGGTAAAGCTCTCCTCAGCACAGATGAGCAGTTCTGACTAAGTGCTGCTCCACACTGTGAGTGGATGAATGATGAATAATATATCACAGAGAGAGAAAGAAAGAAAGAGAGAGAGAGAGAGAGAGAGAGAGAGAGAGAGGGAGGGAGAGAGGGGGAGAGGGCAACATGACAGTGATGTTAAATACTTCATGAAAATGGACCATTTAGTGCTGCAGAAAGTGGGAAAGGGGGAAAGGGGGAAAGTGAGGGAGATGAACATATGTGAATGTGGAGGAAGAGGAGGAGTAGGGGGGAGAGAGAGAGAGAGAGAGAGAGAGGGAGCAATAATGTGATGTTAAATACTTTATGAAAATGGACCAGTAAGTGCTACGCAAGGAGGAAAGAGGGGTGATGGGTAAAGTGGAACGTAGGAGGAGAAATGGAGGGCTGAGTGAGAGAGCGAGAGATAGAGAGAGAGAGAGAGGGAGGTATAGAGGAAGTGGTATTGATCGGCTGGTCATAGCGCACTGATGGAGCAGGGTGTGTATTACCGTGTGGAGAAATGCTCATCTCTCTCTTCTCAAGTACAGACATGACGACTCTGCAGTGCTGATAATCTAATAGTCTCTCTCTCTCTCTCTCTCTCTCCCTCTCTCCCTCTCTCCCTCTCTCCCTCTCTCCCTCTCGTTCACGCTCGGCACCATGGGATTGTGTATCAGCTGATTTAATTTTTATTTCCATGCCGCAATGATAGAGATAGATAGAGTAACGCTCTGTATCCATCATAGATGGACAGAGAGAAACAGAGGTCAAGATGATGGAGGGATTAAGGTTTCAGTAGACACACACACACACACACACAGACCTGCTCATCGACGTGTGGTAAGGGTTCAATCCCGTAAGAAAAGTTGCCATCTGAGAACATCCCCCTTTACATGCGCGCACACACAAACACACACACACACACACACACACACAGAGTCAGTTCCAAAATTACTGGCACTCTTGCTGAAGATTTCTTTGGAAACAGGTTATCAAACAATGTCCTTGCTCTTAATTAGCTTCATCACACACTGAAAACATGAAAGCACTCAAACCTTTAAATGGAGTACATTTATAATAATTAAAAAAAAAAAGAGAACGAAATATATTTCTATAATAAAACCACGTGTCACAACTAGAAATTCTTATGGAAGTATGTTGCCGTTCATATTTCACTTCATGGATGAGTGTTTAGGAACTCCTCCATGACTTCCTGTTTCACTGGGGTGTAAATATGACATGAGACAGACGGCAGGTTCATCATGTTCATCTCTTAGTCATCCATCACCAAGGGGGAGATTAGAGAACACACAAATGAAATAAGACAAAAGTCAAAGAAATAATGACCAGAAGAGAGTCTTTTATTTCATCTAAGCACAAACATAAGAGCCTGGAGTTCACTAGACACTACTGGGACTACGGATGGAGATGAGATAAAAATAGAGCTTTCTGGCAACAAACCCTAGATGTGAAAGTGTAGAAAACTCTAACGTTAGCATACTTATGAGTATAGATGTTACGGTTTAAAAACACACAAGCTGGCAGTGAAAATTAAAAGGAAAAAATATCCTACAAAACATTTAAACGAGTCACATCGTCACTCAGATTATTATGCCAATAATCTCACCAAAATCCTAGTATTTTATCCGTCCAGAGATATATCAGTGGAGCCGTGGTGCAGGTGCGAGTGAAAAGAAAAGAATTAAACATGGAGGGAAGAAATCGGGGTCACTAGCATCACCTGTGTGTTTAAATCTTTTTGCTCACCAGAGGCCATGGCAGGTGGAGAGAGCGACCCAGGAACCTTTCGCTCCTCTTACTGTGCCGTGATAATAACAGTGCTCTCCTCCCTGTAACACACCCACACACACACACACACACACAACATTATTTGTATCTATATATTACACAGGAGCCAATGATATTGCAATGATAGTTCACAGAAGATACAGAGCTCTATTTTCATGAGCATAGCGCATATGTCAAAACCAGCTTCACTGTTTCGATGTTTATGTATTCAAAAGCCAAAAATAATCTACATTTGAGTTTGAAAAACAATAACACCAGTTGAGGTATCACAATCAGCCAGCCTTTGTTCAGACTTCAATCACCAATCTACCTTGCTGTGATGAATCGACGACTCTCTACTCCTTCGGTGATCTCGCCATCTGCCTGGACAACTTTCAGGAGCACTGCTGGAAGGTCACAAAAAGGTGACCCCATCACCCATTAGGGTTCCTGCGCAGATGCAGGTGGAGGGTCTCCATCTCTCCCAGGCAGCGAGACAGTAGCAATACCAGAGGGAACTTAGACTATACTGTGAGCCTCCTGATCACCTTCTCAGAGAATGGCAGGACTCCAAACCCCACAGAGGAACTGACACTTGAAAGTGCAATCGGATCTCTTGAAAGTGGATCTTCCTCTACACATTAATGTGATGAATGTCTGTGAACTGCCAAGAAAATTCTGGACATTCATCCCCGATCAATTTGGGAGTAAATGTAAATCTCATCGATGTCCGCCTCATTAAAATACTGAGCATCCCCACCACACCAATATCCTAAACTGTGCAGATTCAGGCCCTTGAAGAAAGTGCAGTGGGATCAAAAACAATCACCTGCATGCTATCCTGTCATTTAGGTCCCTCATGTTAATGGGGATGACTGTGACATTTTGGTCTGACTCTTGTTTTAAGTCCCACATTATTAGACCTCAACTCCTCCCAATCTGTAGATTTGATCCCTTCAGTCCTAAGATGAGATTCTAGTTAAATATCACAATCTGTTGGAGGTGTTTAGTAAAGAAAGGGAAACTGCTCTGCCCCCACATTATCCCTAGGATTGGGCCATTTGGTACCCCGGAAGGTCCAGACCATCCTCTCTGTGGCCCCATTCTTACACACCTGGATGTCCAAAGATAGGGAGAACCCACAAATATGTACCCAACTGCTTATTTTTCATCGAAAGAGAACTGCTTGGCATTAGTTTGACTACTGAAGACTTGCACCACTGGTTGAAGGGGGCCAGTCCCATGGTTCTGGTCCAGACAGATCACAAGAATCTGGAGTATATACAGAACATCAAACAGTTAAACCTCCAACAAGTCCATTGGTCCCTATTTTTAATTCCTGAAAAGAAGAACTAAAGGGACACTAATGGGACACTGATGATGAGTCTGGCCTTTCAGAACCGCCCTATATGTGAGCGCTGTCCTGCTAACAAGACCTTACTTACAAACCCAACTCCTCTCTTTCATCTGGTCAACCAGGGGACCAAGACCTACCAGCAGAATGGCCCGGGATGTGCACCATTTTCTTTCCTCTTGTTCTCAAGCAAAGACACCAAAGACTCTCTCTGCATGGAAACTCCGCCTTCTATCTCTGCCAGGACGTCCATAATCCCGCGCTGTGGTGGATTTCGTGACTGAGTTACCCTCTCATTTGGACTCAACATGACGAGAACAGACAGATTCCCCAAAGCTGTCAGGTTCATCCCTCAGTATACTTCATGTGGAGACGCCATCTGCGAGGGTTGCACGAGCTCACAAGCTTTCAGACTCTCGCGGGTTCGTAGTGGTCTTCGCATATGAGTGCTCCAGTACTGCAGGAGGCACTGTTAACATTTCCATGACTACAGGAAGAAGTTAGACAATCCTCAAAGTGACTTGACCACATCTTGTTTGTAACCACCAATCACAAGCTTGGTTGGGTAGAGTGCTCATCTGTGGAGTTCGCCTGGACGCCGTGACACGAGACAGCGAGCAAAGCCATCACATGATGTTCATTTACTCCACAATTACGTCATATTGTTTGTGGAAGCCTCCATTTTTGAAACAGCGGAACACCTTTTCCAAAACAATTTCCGTGTCACGAAGACAGTAAACCCCGATTCAGAGCCACATGTATTCAGAACCACATGACCTGCAGGGGCATGACATACTGTCTGACCTCACACCTGTCTCATCTCTCATCTGTCTGTGTGTGTGTGTGTGTGTGTGTGTGTGTGTGTGTGTGATAGTGTAAAAAGCGAATGCCAACCAATGGTAACACTGTAAAATTATACACTCTAAACTCTCCTCCAATCCTGTTGCTTGGGTAACCATGGTAACCGACGACATTCTCTCCCTCATTAATATTCATCACGATGAGTTTAATACACATAACACACACAACTACAGTGGGACGTGGTAGGTCAAACACCAGATGGACACACACACACACACACACACACACACACACACACAGGGTGCTGAGTGGCCTTAAAGTGGACGCCCACACACACACACACACAAACACACACAGAGTAGCCATTTGTGTCATGAAACGGTGTGTGTGTGCGTGTGTGTGAGAGAGACAACATCCAGCATCATTTTTCTCTCTGTTCTTAACACTTTCTCCTCCTCTTCACTCTCTCCATCTCTCTATATCCATCTGTCTGTCTGTCTCTCCTGCTCTCTCTATATGTCTTTCTATAGTGTCTCGGTGTAAACGGAGGGGAAACTGCCTGTTGCCAGTCGTCACGGCAACAGCGCTTTGATTGGCTGTGTGGATGTGCAGGGTGGGAGGAGCAAGCGGTTTTCCCAGAGTGCTTCGCTACACCGGCATGAGGGATTTTAGAAGTGCAGATTCTGTGTGTGTTCCCATTAGAGACAGAATGTGTGTGTGTGTGTGTGTGTGTGTGTGTGTGTGTGTGTGTGTGTGAGAGAGAGAGAGAGAGAGAGAGAGAGAGAGAGAGAGAATAACAGAGAGAAAGAAAGGAGATAGAGAGACAGAGAGAGAGAGAGAGAGAGAGAGAGAGAGAAAGAAATGTACTGCATTCCATAATCTGAACTCACTCTGCTGGTCTCTCTCTCTCTCTCTCTCTCTCTCTCTCTCTCTCTCTCTCTCTCTCTCTCTCTCTCTTTTGCTTTCTCTCTCTGTCACTCTCTCTTTCTCTCTTTCATACTGTCCCTATCATGTTGTCTGTCTCTCTGTCTCCCCATCTGTGTCTTTCTTTCACTTTGTCTCTCTCTCTCTCTCTTTCTCTCTCTCTCTCTCTCCCTTTCGCTTTCTCTCTCTCTGTCATGTTCTTTCTCTTACTTTGTCTCTTTCTCTCTCTCTCATTTTGTCTCACTCTTTCTGCCCCTTGTCTGTCTGTCTCTCTCTTTTTCCTCTCTCGCTCTCTCTTCATCTCTCTCCTTGTCTTTATCTTATTCCCACATTTTCACTAAACAGCAGCAGTGTGTAGGAGTTAAAGAGTGTGTGTGTGTGTGTGTGTGTGTCCATCTGGTGTTTGACCTACCACGTCCCACCGTAGCTGTGTGTTAAACTCATCGTGATGAATATTAATGAGGGAGAGAGCGTTACCTTGGTTACGCGAGATGTCTGTCATTGAATTATTACATATTACATAACAAAGAGAACAGAGACGAGACAAACACAAGCGAAGCAAAAACAGCAACAGCTAAAAGTCAGATCTCTTCAGAGCACACACTAGAATATTCCCAGCTCTGTGTGTGTGTGTGTGTGTGTGTGTGTGTGTGTGTGTGTAAGAGCTAGTTAGCGGTTTGCGCACACTAAGCTATACAGAGGACAGAGGAAAACACACGTGACCTCTAACTCTAGGTTCTCAATAACTTTACACTTGCTCCCAGTGCATTATGGGTATTCCCTCACACACACACACACACAAACACACACACACACACTATCCGCCATGTTTTCAGCAATACCTTCACTACGTGACTTACTCTGGATCTGATCCATTAGCATGTTTTATTCCTTACATATTGGACCTCAAACACACACACACACACACACACACACACACACACACGGAGCTTCTTCATACCTGATTATGAAATGGTGTTCTGTCTTCATCGAAATGTCTCTCCACGTAGTCTGAAGACAAGAGATCACTGCAAACACACACACACACAAACCATAATCAGAACCCTTTTTCATACTTTATGAGCTGACAGATGTTTCAGTTTCCTCCGTTTGTTGCTAACGTGAACACAGGGTTGGAGTCAGAGCGAGATAAACTCTGAATATTTGTTTGCTCGGAGGCTCACGAGCCAAAATCCTGAGACGCAGAGATGCAACACTGTGCTACAGAACACTACAGAATCCACAGGATGGTTCTGTAACCATGGCAACCAGGGGTTTAAGCATCAGGGCTGAGAGACTGGGCCCTGACGATGGAGACGCTCAGTCTGAAGCTGTGTAAGCCGAGCCACGCCCGTTGCAGACGGAGCAGGAACCCTGAGAGCGTGCTGAGGTACCACACTTAGCTCACAGTGCTAATGGAGATGTTACACACACTGCAGCGTGGGTGTGTGCTGATAATCAGATACTCAATGTCCTCTAGTCTCTCTGAGCTCCTGACACGTTTTTACACAGAACTCATCACAAGCTTCAGGATCTAATGGGGCTTTCACACCTGTTAGTCCATTTGTGTAGTGAGAATCAGAACCAAATCGATTCTTCTGATTCGTTTGCTATTTGTTTTGGTTTGTTTTCTCACTGCACTTCATTAAACATCGTCTGAGGTGTGTACAGGGCTGAAACTGTCATTGGTCAGGAATACGGTGACGGAAAACGTCAAACAGACCTTCACCAAGCGAGAGCAGAAATCACAAAAATAAAGCCGAGCTCGGAGAACACGGAGAACATGGAGAACACAGAAAACATGGAGAACACAGAACGCTGAGAACATGAAGAACATGGAGAACATGGAACGCTGAGAACATGGAGAACATGTAGAACATGGAGAACATAGAGAGCATGTAGAACATGGAGAACGCTGAGAACACGGAGAACACAGAACGCTGAGAACATGGACAACATGAAGAACACAGAAAACATGGAGAGCATGGAGAACGCTGAGAACACGGAGAATGCTGAGAACATGAAGAACACAGAAAACATGGAGAACGCTGAGAACACGGAGAACGCTGAGAACACGGAGCCAGACTTTAATAAATGATTCAATAGAAATAGGCAGTTTAAAACATTTTGTGTATATTTTCTATTTTTGTTTATTTCTCCGTCCCAAATCTCACTCCAGCTCCGTTCTTTGGCTCAGTTCGGCTCAGAGTTCGTGTTTGAGTCACTTCCTGCAGCGAGTCGATTCAGAGTCGAATAACATTCTCACTTTGAGACGGAGCCTGAAACAGAGACCGTCTCGCTCAGACACTTTTGGACCCAGAGTGAGGGTTCTCCACTGCCTAAAGAACCACACTGAGGTGGAGAACCCACAGGGTTCTGTTTAAACACACCCTTACTGACGCTCTGAACTGGTGAATCAGTTACTTTTAACTAACATTTAAACACAATTCTCTTTTTGGAGCGAGAAACAGCCACAGCACAACGTCCTTAACAGTCATTTAAAAAGATTTTTAAGCAATTAGCAGCAGGTTAATTGGCTATAAATAAACGACTGGCTGTTTGCAGCGTCACTCACACACTTCCTGTGAGCATGGGTGTGTGTGTGCTGTGTTCAGGGACGCAGCGGAGACTGAACATTTTAAATCACACCAACATGCAGTAACAGTAAAGCTGAGTTTATAAAAAAACATGTAAAAATTCACAATGAAGGGAAGAAAGTAATATATCTGTGTGTGTGTGTGCGTGTGTGTTTATATACTCACTGGTTGAGCTCTAGGTCCAAAATGAACGACGTCCCAAACGCCTTCACCAGGAACGACAGCTGAGCGAGATGAATCGGCTAAGAGACACACACACACACACACACACACACACACACACACACACAGATATATTATCACATTTACACACAGTTTGCTGTAAGCCTTAATATATATACCTATATGTATATACAAAAAACTGTAACTCTCTGTGTGTGTGTGTGTGTGTGTGTGTGTGTGTGCTTCAGCTGATAATAACACAGCAGTATGTGTTAATAGTGATACATCATCACAGCACCACACACACACACACACACACACACACACACACTGAGAGGAGGGGAAGGAGGACACAGTGAAGGGCACCAACACCAGTGGCGTCACTTAGTCTCTGCAGGTAACATCATCTCTCTCTTTCTCTCTCTCTCTCTCACTCTCACTCTCACTCTCACTCTCTCACACACACACACACACACACACAGTGATTGCTCTGACCTCAACAACCTCCCTACACACGCACGCGCACACAGCTAACTTTCTTGACCTCAGCAATCTCCACACACACTGCAGTAAATCACTCGTGTTGCCACGTGACCTGCAAGTTAAGCTGATTCCATGAGCTCGGTCTAATCATATGACGTGAAAATCACAAATCTTATTCAAACGGTGTAGAGATGGAGGTGGAGGTGGAGATAGAGGTGGAGATAGAAATGGAGATAGAGATGAGAGAGGTGGAGATGAGATAGAGGTGGAGATGGAGATAGAGATGAAATAGAGGTGGAGATGGACATGGAGATGAGATAGAGGTGGAGATGGAGATGGAGATGAGATAGAGGTGGAGATGGAGATAGAGATGGAGGTAGAGATGGAGTTGGAGGTAGTGACAGAAGTAGAAGTGAAAGTAGAGGTGGAGGTAGAGATGAAGATGGAGATGGAGATGAAGATAGAAATGGAGATAGAGGTGGAGATGGAGATAGAGATGAAGGTAGAGATGAAGGTGAGGGTAGAGATGGAGGTAGAGGTAGAGATGAAGATGGAGATGGAGGTGGAGGTGGAGATGGAGATGGAGATGGAGGTGGGTGTGGCTAAGTAACGCTGGTGCAGAACGTGAGGTACAGAGCATTGGAGTGAGAGTTTGATACGTGGATACGCCACGTTCACTCGTGACAGAACGTTGATATTCATGGTACAGAAAGCGCTGAAAATACGGTTAATTGCATAAGAAAGGGATGAGAAGAAAAGGGACAAAAGAGAAGAAGAGAAAACGGAAAGTAGGTTGTAAGAAGGGGAAAAGATGGAAAGAGATGGAGGAACAAAATTCAAGAAAGAGAATAAAGAAAAGAATGAAAGAGAAAGGGGAAAAGAAAAAAGGGAGGAGTGGAAAGGAGGAATGTAAAAAAGGGAAAAGAAGCAAAATGAAAAATAGAAGAAAAAAGTGAAAGGAGGGGAAACTGCAAGAAGATCTTAAAAAGCTGAAGAGAGGAAGAGGATGGAATGGGATGTGGAAATGAAGAAAGAGAAAAGACAGGAAGGGGAGGAAAGGAAAAAGAAGGAGGGCGGAGAAGGAATAAAATGAGAAAGATGAAAAAA
>CM040465.1:869544-890645 GCA_022758105.1 Pangasianodon gigas | reverse complement strand
TGAGAGTGAGAGTGTGTGTGTGTGAGAGAGTGTGTGTGTGTGTGTGTGAGTGTGAGTGTATGTGAATGTGTGTGAGTGTGAGTGTATGTGAATGTGTGTGTGTGAGAGAGTGAGTTAGACTGTGTGTGTGTGTAAGTGAGTGAATGAATGAGAGTGAGTGAGTGAGTGAGAGTGAGTGTGTGAGAGTGGGAGTGTGTGAGTGTGTGTGTGTGAGAAAGTGTGAGTGTGTGTGTATGTGAGAGTGAGAGTGTGTGTGTGAGAGAGTGTGTGTGTGTGTGTGTGTGAGTGTGAGTGTATGTGAATGTGTGTGAGTGTGAGTGTATGTGAATGTGTGTGTGTGAGAGAGTGAGTTAGACTGTGTGTGTGTGTAAGTGAGTGAATGAATGAGAGTGAGTGAGAGTGAGTGTGTGAGAGTGGGAGTGTGTGAGTGTGTGTGTGTGTGTGTGTGTGTGTGAGTGTGTGAGTACTCAGAGCTGAAGTATAAAAGTAACTGTACTAGTGAGGATCTGATTAATTTCCTGTCTGATGAAGTAAATCATTAAACCCCTTCAGTTGGAAGGTCAGCGCTGAAGCTGAAGTGCAGCACTGTGCTACTGCGCATGCGTGACTGTGGCCGGTGACGGGTGTTAGTTAAAGCGCTCCTCACAGACACCGCGTTACGGATGTTAATGTCGTGTCGCGGATAATGACGTTAACGATTAAAAACGAAATCATAACGAAACGTCACTCACGTGAAGCGCGTCGGCGTCCTCGCTCTTCACTCTGGTATCCAGGCGACCGTGCGCGAGCTCGCCTCCCTCGCCATCCGCGCGCTGCTGGAGCCGCTGCGGCCGCGTGATCTCTTCCTCACGATGCGCGCGCCCGTCTCCGTCACCGTCGCCGTTCCCGATCCCGATCCCCCCTCCTCTCTCTCGCCATTGCCGCGATGCGGTGCTCCAGCCTGCGGCGTTTAAACACACACACACACACACACACACACCCGGTGAGTGCGCAGAGCACGCGACCGTCCATCCATACCGGATCCCTCTGCATCTCTCTTTCTGATCCCGTTTAAACCGTAAAATCTCAGCGAGCCTGTGGATTAACTTTCCGCAGTAAAGAAGAAAAACGGGAAGGTGAAATAAATCACACACACACACACACACACACACACACGCCCCGGTTCGGTCGGTTCTTACCTGTAACGGAGACCGCAGCCCACAGGAGGAGGCACCGCGCCGCCCGCATGGCGTTCACATACTGCGCGCGGGCATGAAAACAAGGACAAATCCGGTAGAACGGAAAAAAATAAAACAAAACAAAATAAAGAGATGACACTCAGCACCGAGACGTGCAGCGCGCGACGCTTTATTAAGCCATTGTAACTGATGCGCGAGCGAGAGGAGGGGAAGAAAAAATCCCCGCACCGGAGCCGCACACGGTACCGAGCTCACGGCGCGCGCTGGCTCTGCAGTAAAAAACCGCCCGCACGCGCTCGCTCGCTCACTCACTCACTCACGTGCGCTAATCACTAATCACAAACCTGCTCCGGGAGCGCGGCGCTGCCCTACAGCCACAGCGCCTTCTGATTGGCTCACATCAGCCAGGGGGCGGGGCTTCTCAATGCGGCGCTCTTTTTCCCTCTCACACGATTCCGCTACTGAACTCCACCGACTGCGACCAGCTTCCGACTGTTCAAACACGCAGGATTCTCCCCATTCTCCCACGCGGTCCCTTTTCACCTGTCGCTAACGAAGCGATTAAAACCCGTACAGGTTTACGCTGTGCGACTTTTCGTAAAACAATTCTCCAGTCATGAGTTTTAATCTTGACGCTTACAGTATGACATAAGATGGCCGACGACAAAGTTCTGTCGGAGCGTGAACACCGCTACAACGATCGCCTAAAATCCACCAATAGGAGGACGGCAAACTCACAGGACAGCTACAGATACGCTGATAGATTAACCTCCGTAACACCTCGCTCACTGTCACAGCACGTTTTCTGCACACTTTAACGCATCAAAAGCAAATAAAGACGCTAATCAGATTTTTACGTGAAGCTGGAACACCACGGCTCATAGCTGAAAGAGCTAACGACTTGCGCAAGGACGCAAACGTGATACGCTACGTGATCATAAACTCCCTCGTTCCCTGTAGCGTGTATTAACGCACTTAACGAGCTAATCAGCTCAACATACACTTACTTTTGCTACCACTTTTTAGCCTAAAAAGAACTATGAAACTGGAGCTAGCTAGTTAATGGAGTAGCTAATAAATGTATGATTTGTTAAACTGTTAATCTGGACTTGATTGCTGTAACGTAGTAGCTAGTGTACACTCGCTAACATTGTGTGTAACTTACTTTCCACAATTAACAATGTTAGCTACAATAAACTAGAGATTACATTATGAGTGATCAGTTGACGTGTTTTCGCTTTTGAACTATTTTTTACAAATAATTCCGACAGACGGAGAGAATTGTGGGATGTTTGAGGTCAGGGACAGCATACCCATGATGCATTGTGTGAATAGCGAACTTACCTCAGTAAAGCCAAACCATGTTGGTATCTTGCTCACATAAGGTTAGTGTGTATTGCTAGCTAGCTCTAATGCTAGCTGGGAGAAACGTTATTATCTATTATTATTATTATTATTGTTATTATTATTACTACACTACGATCAGCGAGAAACACTCATCTACAGGTACGCTAATTAGCAATTATACATCAGCAGTTACTGAAAAATATTAAAATAATAAATAAACACAAATATATTTGTTAAAATTCATATTTGCAGATATAAATCTATACCTGTATAAACATACGTACGATAAATATACGTATTTATACTAACAGTGCGCACTGACTAGCATTTTAAAACAGCTGGTTAATTTGGAACAGAACATTTGGACTGATCAAGGTGAAAGAATTTACACCACTGAGCCGTATGTGCCCTATTGAGGGAGCCTAACGAGGGCAGATCGATGCGTAACGCCCTCCGCTCAGGGCGGAGTTAATGCACTCAGGGCGGAGTTAGCGCGCTCAGGGCGGAGTTAACTTGCTCAGGCGTCGGCCGCTCCGCTCCCTCGCCGAAGCCACGATCAGATTAGGAAAAGTGTGCGGAGTTTCTTCGCATCACGTCGCAGTGATTTCGCTCCGACTCTAATCCGTATCGTGAGGAAGTTGGATAAACAGCTACGATATTAAAAAATCCTCATAAACTTTATACAATGGGTTTTAATAATTTTGAAAAACTCGTGTTACTGCATCATAAAACGTAACAGCCAATCATGGTCCAGTATGCAAATTTAGGCCATGCAACACCAGGATAGGGGTGGGACCTGAGTAGGGTTAGGGGGCGTTTCTGATTTGCATATTCATGCATTTCTAAGTCTGTTTATTACTCAAAACTATTTGGAACTATTAGGTTCCAGAATTATTGGCACCCCTTGCTATCCTAGTCAAAATTCTACATTTTTAAAGTGTCCCTGAAATCAAAATCGGTGTTTCTGAGCTTTCAGTACCTGTTCCATAGCGTTACAGGGACCAGTGATAGTATATCTAGAAAAAAAAAAAAAAACTAAAATAGTTTTTGCAGATATTCCTATTTTCATTATATAGTTCATCACTTCCAGGAAAATTATCACAAATCTATAATGATTCATTTCCAGTCAAAACTTCATGTTCATCTGTTTAAATGCTCTGTAGAGTGTATATGCCCCGCCCCCTGGGGGCGTGTCTTGCTCTACAGTAGCGGCTCGTTAGCAGTAAACATGGTTCGTGCTTTCAGTGTGTTTTTGTCCATGTGTCTTCACACACACTATTCCCTTTTCCAGCAGAGAATAAAGGGGTGGAGTTTAATCATGAGGAAAGGGGCGGAGTTTGTGTGAGTTGGCGGTTAGAGGAGCGTTGAGTGCAGGGGCGGGGCATGGCATATCTCAAACACCATTGGCTGTTCAATCATGACTCTCAAGACTTTTCACTGGTAATTTAAGTGGAACTCTTAAGGGTACTCTTACGTAGAACCATAGAACAGAGCGCTTCACTCCGAGGATCATTTCCTTTTGGGAAGTTTACAGTCAAACAGTCTAAACTTAAATCTAAAAAAAAAATACAATTTCTTACTGTAATGTAGATGTGAGAGCTGTGGTTGATCTGGTCTCTCTCTCTCTCTCTCTCTCTGTCTCTCTCTCACACACACACACACACACACACACACACACACACGTCTCGATCGAGTGATGGAAATAGCAACTGAGGGAGTGATGAGTCACACTACACACTCTTTTAGTGAGCAATTTTTTTTTAATTCATAAAAGCAACCCACGTTTTGTTACATAGGTTTTAATAAACATCATGAAAGATTCCCAGACAAAAAGAAATAAAATTCTAATTAAAGTAATAAAAACAGTGATGTGGTAGCTGGAAAAAAAAAAAAAAAAAAGCTTAAAAAAAATAAAAACAGTTCAAAATAAAATGCTACAAATTTGAAATAAAATTGCAGAAGCATGATGGATGTGTTGCGACACGTGATGAGTTTTTCGGCTCGTTCATTATGGATTACGTTTAAGAAAGAAAACGTGGACGATCGGTCGCATGACTTCATCGGGATAAAGGGAACGTTTCACTTTTAAGTTCATCAAATATTCAACAAGATTTGGCGGATATTTATTTCACACCTGGGGCGAGTTAGACGCCGCCCACTTCTCACACACACACACACACACACACATGCGACAGCGTTTCCAAACCCTTTGGGATTTACACACTTATTCACGAGGCTCACTCGAATAATTTTTGATTGGTAACAAAATGTATTTTTAAAAGCGTGTCTGTGTAGAACCTCGACGCTCCTCATAATCGTTCTAGGAAAGAAAAAAAAAATCCAGTTCTTTCACGCTGACTTGTCCGTTCCACCTTCACGACACTTACATAAACGACAAGTTCATCCGTTCATTCAGCCTCTATTCTGAAAAGTTGGTCTGTCCAGGAGTGCAGCGCTGATTCGACACTTTATCCCCTGCCGTATCCGCGGGAACGCGTCCAGGCGCGGCACTTAAACTAATTGCCCGACGCCCCCTGCAGCGGCGCTTCATTAAACACGCAATGCGAGCACTCGCTCTCGGGCGCTGCTCGTGAAAAGACGAGAACAAAAAGCTTCTTTATGCTGGCCAAAAGGCGTGGAGAGCGTAATCCTGAATTGTCTGGTGCTATAGTTTACGCTAACGATTTCAGATTAGCTTATTCCTTTATGTGCACTAGCTAGCATGATAATGCTCACGATTATAAATGCTTTGAGGAGATCACTACATTTAACTGGCTAACACCATGTGAATCAAACCCACCTAGAACTAGACGGAGTACAACACCTACAGCTGTCGAGAACCTTTGGTTTGGTGGTTGCTTACAAAGCAGACTGTGATCCTAGCCATGTTACGTCACCTGGAGAGTTTAACGTGTGCTAAGTGCTGCTGCTCTGCAATTTCATTAGCAGAAAACTGCTTGGGATTTGGATTGTTATTGCGCTCTTGGCGTAATGGTTTCCGTGTCCTATCCCATGTGGTGCTTTCTCAAGCCCTGGAAAAAAAAACAAGGTTCTTGAAGAACACTCCCCCTTATTCGATCGTACAGGTTTCAGTGCGCTGCTACAGCAGAAACATGGCTACACATATTACAGAAGGTCCTCCCAGTCCAGTCACTTTGGTGATGAGGTTAGCTAATGCGAAACGGATCTTACATCTTACATGTGAAAGATCTTAAAGCACGCCAACACAAATGTTGCGTTATTGCTAGTAGATTAGCATCAACTCATGTTACAAGCTCAGATATCACTTTTATATCCAGAATGAGAAGTTGGGATCGTGTTCATCCCTTTGACCCCACTGTGCTGCTAAGCGGAAAAACACCACGCTAGCCAAATGCACTCAGCCTCTAAGTTTCAACTGAGCTAGCATGAAATCGACAGATCTCTTCAGTCTCAGTCCTGCTACTACACTCCCAGACTCTGAATTATCCGCCTGTCCATCGTCTCGATCGGTCGGTACACGGTATTCGGATCTCCAAAACCAGCGTGCGATGAAGAAGCGGTGGGCTGCAACACGGAACACAGTCGCGATGCGTAGCTTCCATCCTGCATCCCGGCGCAGGAACTTTGCAGAAGCAGCCCTAAGTCCAGCTCACAGCGCCCCCCTTTGGGCTGGAGGTGAAGCGGTGGTGCTAACCGCGACAGGAGGCCGGAATCCCAATCCGATTCGGAAGAAGCAGGGGAAAAAGTGTCCGGGACGAGCGCAGGCTCGATGCAGACGGACGAAAAGGACTGAGACAGGAGAGAAGCGCTGGAGGTCTTACTTGTAGAAGGAAAGGGAGCACTAGGAGCAAGTTTAGGAGGATCAAGAAATGGTGGGTGATTTTGGTAGACGTCATCGTGGAAGAAAGGGTACAGCTGAGGAGGACTGAGTTCTGATGAAACATCATGAGCTTTGTTGTTTGGGTATGTTTGAGAGACTGGTTCATCCTGATGATCGTTCCGGAAAGACAAGCGATCCTCTGGAGTTGCCACGTTGGTGAGGGAAACGTTTGGTAAAGGATCCTGCTCTGCAGTTTCAAGCTTGTGTTCAGTAATGGCATTAGCCTCTGTGCGTCCGTTAATCACGTTCTGCTGTACGCGATCGAATCTGATGTTGATATCACTGTTCTGATTGGTTGGATCAGACCACAGATTAGTCCTCCTCATCTTTGAGGTCTTTGGGCTGAGAATAAAGGATCTGCTGCGCTTCCTGGGGTTCACGCCATCTGAAATTCTTGTGGACAATGACCGAAATGGCAGGGAATGAAACGACGGAGAGCAAGAGGTGGCATCTACAAAGGAAGTCTGTTCCCTTTCCATTAACCGTGCACATGAAGGTAAATCATTCACGGGATCTTCTTGATGCTGCTTGGGACTTTTTAAACAAGTTGATGAACCTCTGTCCTCGTTTAGTGACGTTTCTAGGCTAGGTAAAGGTCTCGGACAGATTTCTCCAAGCTCCTGTGGAGTATTGGGTTTATGACCATCTGACCCCGCTCCTGGAGAAGGTGGAGAGCACTCTAGATGTTTACTGTCCACAATAGCATCATCCTGAGGGCGAGGACTGGGAACACAGGTTTCAGAGTTTGCTGTCGAGTTTAGTTTTTCATCCACAAACTTGGGTTCCAAGGAAGTGTAAGGAGGGGCATCTACAGGAGGTTCCTGAGGCTCCTGAGGGAGAACTGGGGAGTCACAAACACGTTCTTGTTGGACTTCCACATTGCTTGCAGGTTCTGCCTCTTGATTGGTCTGACACGTTTCTATTTCACTTGTACGCTGTTGCTCCATTTCAGAAGAAGGAGCTACAGAGCAGCTTGATAACCTGAAGAAAGAAAAACGGTTGAGAAACCTGTGTGACTAAACTGATCACATCAACAACAACAGTCGAAAAAAGCTCGGCTCACCTCTTCATTAGTGCATCTTCCTGCGGATCTTTACATCCCGAGAAAACGGCATCCATGGAAGCCACTAACTGATCCACCACGGCGTAGTTATTAACGTTCTCCACGAAGCGCCGATGAACATCCGACTGCAAGTGCTATTAAACAAAACCACACAGACAACACGGACTGATTAAACTGAAACCGCTTCATTTTCCTCATATACGTGACGCTAAAGAAGCTACGCATCATCGTTTAACGCTTTCTTTACATTATCACACGACTCGTAGACGCCGTAACAATCTCTCACCTCGTCCTGATCTTCGTACTTTATCTGGCAGCACTCGCAGTAGCCCAAGCTCTTCTTTTTGTGAGATATTTTAGGGGAAGGAGTTGCAGATGGTTTATCGTGACTACTGATCGGCTCTTCACTTTTTCTGTGAGGAAAGAAAGGAAAAAAAAAATTACTGTGATGTACAATTAAGGAAACACTGTGTTTACGAGTGTCAGAGGTGAAGCTATAAGCTTAAGTTTTCCGATATTTTTACGACAGAAGAGTTTACGCTTTTTTGCGGTTTCTCGGTAACATGCGTAACAAGCTGCAGGGTTTTTTTGTCTTATTAACTTAAAGAAAGAGAGAAAAAAAGAGAGGGAAGGACTGTTTATAGCTGCTATAACATAAGTGACAACAGGAACTAATGTTTTTTACGGTCGTTCTTGTGCATTAAACGTAACCAAAAAACAATAAAAAGCTTAAAATTGTAATCGTTTGCAAACCACTGTGGTATAAGAGGAACACAACAAACAAAAATGAACCATTTTTACTGGGAAAAATAAAAATCTTCAGGTGTATTTTACACGATAACTCCTAAAAGAGCAGGTCTGTTACACCCAGTCGTTGATTATTTTCCTTTTCCAACACGCACCTAAGTGTTTTATTCCTACCTAAAGCTAGTGAACTACTGAAAACTGGTCTTCAGTTTATAAAACCTAAAAATCCACACCGCAGTCTCTCACTGAAATTCTCTACAAAACCACGTGTGGATGGAGTCTGAACTCTAAAAAAAAAATAACAAGAAGAAGAAGAATGAGGAATTTCAATGTTGTGCTTTATTTCCATACAAATATTTACCTGAATTTATCTTTACTGAGCTCGTCTTCTTTTGTCTTCCCAGGCTGCACTGGGGCAGGATTCTCAAAAGGACTGAATCTTCTCGTGTAGCTCAGCATGGGGAAATGCAGAGACTGGCCATGCAGAGGCCTGTACTTCCTGTTGGCAAAACACACACAAAAATGCAATTTAAAAATAAATAAATAAATAAATAAATAAATAAAAGAGCAGCACATGTACTTACTCACAGAAGCAAACTCCAAAACGTTTTCTAATAAAGTGTGGAAAAAGATGGCGGTCTAAACTCTTCCGAGTAAAACAACACACCAGAAGTGAAGATGTACAACGGAGCTGAATTCTCAAAGATAACACTAAACTGTAATAAATAAGGAATAACACACTCCGTGTCATGCTGTTATTGGAAAACAATCAACGCCAGGGTGGTGTGATGAAGCAGTGTTACTGTTACAATGCTGACGATGATTATTTTCCTAAACAGCCTCTTATACCACAGCGATTTGCCAGTGAGGACGAAGAACGGCACATAGTACTTTTTATCCGTTCATAGTTACATTTACCAAGTTAGTTCCTGTTGCCACTTACGTTATAGCAGCTATAAACAGACTTTCCCTCACCATCCTCTCTTTATTCTCTTGAAAAGAAAAAGAAACCGCAAAGAAGCGTAAACTCCTCCATCCTGAAGGATGTCGGAAAACTTAACGTTACAGCTTTACCTCTGACACTGGAGACTCCTTCCATAAACGTCTCCTCACAAAATATCAATGATTATTTTTTTTAAATCTGTTTATGATCAGTGGAGCACACGTACACGTGTACACGTCCCTGTGAATGAGCTGTTACTATAGAAACGATAACGTATTAGTACGAACCTGCACTACTGTCAGAGCTGCTGTTATAGAGAATTAATCAACACTTTATGACCAATCACGATACAAAAGCAATTATCATGATATGAAAGTTTTATTTATGGATAACGTTAACTCGAATCCCTGTGTGTTTGAAATAAACACGTCTTCTTACACAATAACACTTCATTAGCTAATAACGGTGAAGAAGAGCTTCTTTCAACGCTACAGGGGGTGAAACAGATACCCATTTACCCTGAAAGGCCTCATGTGGGGGTTCGTCCTCATCTAACTTAGCTAATGAGGCTAATGGAGCTTCAGTGCTATTCAGTTAAGTGAAATGTGACCCTCGTGAGCTGAAACAGGATTAAAAACCCCAGAACGATGCTCCTTTATTCTCAAACCCAAACACTCCAGAGTCCATGGCCTTTTTCCCCCACAGTCACAAAAAGGGAGAAATAAGACAAACGCACACCCAGAGGCTCCGCCCACAGTCTCACACACTCTCACCCTCACACACACACTCTCACACACACACACTCACACACACACACTCACACACAGTCACACTCTCACACAGTCACACTCTCACACAGTCACACACTCACGCACAGTCACACACTCACGCACAGTCACACACTCACGCACAGTCACACACTCACGCACAGTCACACTCGTCTGCTTTCTGTATCGTCTGTGTGCTGGATTTTATTATTTTAATATCAGCTTTGTTAAAGTTAGTAATATATCAGAGAATATTATTTTTTAAAAAACAGACATTCAGTGAGTGACATTTTGAGCTTAAACACTTCTATTAAACACGACTCAAGCACTGCCTCAAAATTACTGGCAATCCCTACAGCTGATATCTGGTGAAGGCTGGCAATTCGGACTCTTATTCTGACTCTTATTCTGACTCTTATTCTGACTCTTATTCTGACTCTAACTGCTATTCCGACTCTGTTATTTTGGCTAATTGTTATTCAGACTGTTATTCTGACTCTAATTATTATTCTGACCCAATTATTCCGACTCGAACTGTTAACTTGTTACTCTGACTCTAACTGTTATGTTGACTCTGTTATTCTGACTCTAATTGTTGTTCTTACTCGATTATTCCGACTCTAATTGCTATTCCGACTAACTGTTATTCCGACTCTAATTGTTATTCCGACTCTAATTGTGCTCAGTATTAATCTGAGCTGCTTGTATGTCTTTGATTTCCGGTAGCTGAATCGACAGGTGTCCATCGGTGCCTTTTGTGTTGAAAAGTTATTTCGTTTGATCGGTGGTGATGGAGAAGAGAGTTTCGTGTGCAGCCTCATGATTATTCCACAGAAGAAACAGGACAAAGACCTAAAGTACAGTTTAAATAGACTTTAGGGCTGCAGAGCAGTTTGCGAATTCTTACGCTGTTTTTGTAAGAGGAAGTTTGAAAATCGAAATCTTTGTGTTTAAATGTTTTTCTTGTCTTCGTGTTAAACCGGTTCTGCTGAAGGGTGCCAATAATTCTGCTTGAGCGTGCGCTTTAACACAACACCGCTATGTGTAACGTAACTGCAGACACCAGTGCAGTGTGTTTTTCTCTCTTTACAGGAGAAGCGGTGCGTTAGTGGAGCGAGTGCTCACCTGCTCGAGTCCTCCACCTTCACAAAGTCCACCTTCAGACTGCCAGCTGCATCATGGGTAATATTCACACACACACACACACACACACAGGAATGTATTATACTGCACACTCACACATACATATAACAATAATAATAATAATAATAATAATAATAATAATAATAATAATAATAATGATAATAATAATAAATCCTCTCAGTACCTTTGATGACACGCACACTTGAACATTCACTCGAATTCTTCTCCTTTATAACACACACACACACACACACACACAGTTATGAAACATTTCATAATGAAAGAATAAAACATTAAAAACAAAGAACGAAGACTCTAAGAACTAAAAACATGGGAAAAAAAACAAAGGATTAAATAAAAAGAATTAAACAAGGAAATATAAATTTCAAAATAGATTAAAATTAAAGACAATTATTAAAGTAAAATAAAATTTTATAATAAATTTTATAACTAAATAAATGAGTGTGTGAGTGAGTGTGTGTGAGTTGTACCTCTCTCCTGCGGTGTGTGTGAGTGGAGCGGTGTGAGCTCAGCTCCTCTACAACCTTCATAAACTCTGAGTGAGTAACTCAGTTAAAGAGAAATATCATACACAGCACAGAGTGTGTGTGTGAGTGTGTGTGTGTGTGTGTGTGTGTGAGTGTGTGTGTGTTTCATATCAGAAGTGCAAACAGCTCCACCTACTGTCACTATAAACACACTGCAACAGGCGCCACAACACACACACACGCCGCAACACACACACACACACACACACACACACACACACACACACACACACACACACACACGGCAACACGCCGCAACACACACACTCACGCCGCAACACACACACGGCACAGCAGACACTGTTACACAGACAGTAACACACATTTATAATGAATTAAACTAAAAGACTTGATGTTTATCACTTAAATATTAAAGAAATAAAATAACTATAAATATACAATATTTAACATTTTTAATATATATAAATTTTATTATAAAATTTAGTTTGAATGTATAATATTAAATAAAAAATATCTGTTAACATTTAAAATAAATTAATACATAAATTAATATTTAGTATTAAATAAATGAAAGAACAAATAGAAGCTAATATTTGTTAATTAGAATAAATAAATAAATAAAGGAATAAATAAATAAATGAATGAATAAATGTGAGTTAATAAAAGGATACGGTCTACAGACACGATCTTCACGCCCCAGTAGCGAGCGGCGCTGGACAACACACCACCCCGAGACTGCTCCTGAAACCATTACACACCACAACACACACCAGTGTTTATTATTCACACATTTAACACTCACACACACACTCACACACACACACTCACACTCACACAGAGTAATAATTAATGTGTAAAATAAACATCTGCGTACGTTATTGCGGATGGCTTTCTCCAGCAAGGCTTTTCCTCGGCTGCCGCACACCTGCGCACAAAAACACGTCCAATTCATTTCATTTCAGTAACTGATGAATCATTTGGTACGAAGTGATTCATCACGAGTCATTCTCAACAACTGATTCATTATTTGGTCCAAATGATTCATCTGACTGACTCGCTGAGTTTGCAGTAGAGTGTAAAGCGTCACTGAGAGTAAACCCGTGCTCACCGGTGCTCTCGGGGTTCCCGGCCGCTGAGCCGCAGCGGTCCCGCTCGCTCTCTGCTCACGAGGAGAATCGTGACCTTTGACCTTTCCCGATGGGGCCGTGATGTCGGTCAGGGCGTCCCTGTTTCCCGTGATGACGACGTTCACATCCTTATAGAGGAAACTCTCCACTTTCTGCACAAAAAAAAGTTAAAATAAAGCCGTTCTTGAGATATGCGCAGGTAGCTCCGGTCAGTTTAATCATCGCTCTAAATTAACGCGCTGCCTATAAACAAGCGTAACCATAGTAACATACAGTAGTTACACTCACTGCTTCATTATCAGTAGAGACGCAGCACAGACGCAGCTAATTCACACACACACACACACACTCTCTCTCTAATGACTATTTATTATAATTCGTTCAAATAAATATAATAATCTTATCGCACTACTTTATCTCTGTGTATGATCTAAAGCGAGCAAAATTCTACATCTAACGACCCGTATATAAAATAACTAACGAAAATTAACCGTTATTTTTATCCTTTCAGTCAAATTTTGCTCTTCAAACATCAGTGACAGCTTTAACTCATCAGTGCTGCTACGTGACCGTGGTATAAGTGGGATTATCCACGGCTAGGTGTGCGTTACACGACTTTAATGTGCTCCGATTCGCGACAGGTGATTCATTACCTCCACATCGTGCATTAACATCGTGTAACGCAAACCTAGCCGTGGCTTACCCCTTACGTATCGTATTATATCATATCGTATCATTTGTATCGTAGTGTGTTATATTGTATCATATTATAACGTATTGTATCATATAATATTATATAATATCGTATCGTTCGGTATCGAATCATATCGCAGCCCTGATCAGGACAGGAAGTGATGTTTACCCCTCCGAGGCGGATGATGAGTTTGGTGAGGACGCCGCACGAGTGACTCTTCACCTCATCCAGGTAAAACGACTTCCCCTCCAGTGGGCGGGGCCCAGGCATGAGCGCGCCCAGCGGCTCACACACTGCTAACACACGCTGCATTACACCGCTTCACCTGCTCGGAGACACACACACACACACACACACACACACACACAGAAGTACAGTGCACTCAGTTACAGGTGAGTCTGAACCTCTATAAACACAGTCTTCATTATTAATGATTATTAGAGATATATTTAAGAAATGTCAGCGCTGAAGAGGCTTTTAATCAAAACCTGCGGGTTTGAGACGGACAGATTTACAAAGTAAAAAACACACACACACACACACACACATACGCAGAGAGAGACGAGGACACCTCATACACACACTGATTTTTATAAATAGTCAGATGCACATGAATCAGACTCAGCGCAGATTTACAGAAACCCAGACGCAGATTTAGACCCCAGAAGCGACAGCGGGGAGGAAATAAACTCCCTGAGACGGCAGGAGAGACTCAGACAGAGCAACAGGACAGTGTTTATGATTACAGCAGCAGCACTTGGGTTTAAATCTCCACAATCCAGCTCAGATTAAACACTGATGCAGGGCTTCTTAAAACTAGGGGTCATGAGACAAACTCCCAATCTCCTCTTTTGTTTCATTTCATTCACTAAATTTAGGCTACAAACTAATATTAATAATATCGAAGATGTATTTTGTGTGAAATGATTTAAAATATTACTGGGCTTCGCATTCAGACAAGCCGCGTTTAATTTAATATCGTACGTGTTATTTTAGTCTTTCACTCTCCTACGGGCAAATTCCCCATCCAGCTACCTCGTCTAAACAAACTAGCGCTGTGTCTCGAATCTCATCCCTACTGTACGCACTATTCTACAGCGTTATTGAGCGCTAACGCTAACCGGGTTTCCTGTTACAGCTAACGTCTGAGTCTTAAAAACGGCTCATGTCGCCTTCAAACCTGCTCAGTTTCGTGCACCAGCCTTCTGTAAAGTCAGAGTTTTAGATTTGAGACGCAGCTCATGACAACAATCACGACGACGGCGGAAAGTCTGAAGAGAGACACACAATCGCTCAACGCTTTACAGTTCGACTCGGAAACCTGACGGACAGAGACGTTGAGTTTTAACGCTGTGGATGTACGTAAGATACGCAGCGAGCGTGTGAATACGGTAACGCTGCTCACGTTACTGCGGCTTCCGCATGCGAATGCGAATCACGCGCTGAGTATACACCGCTCCTCTGCTCCGTATCGGGTCGTGGATTAGTTTCCCGTAACAACACAACCAGTCTGATGGGTCAGTGTGAGGAATATTTCCGTTGGTTTTTAAGTCTCTTGTGTAAACAGCATAACTTACGTTACTGATGTCATAAAACGTTCAAATGTTACAGTAGCCCTATAGCATACAGCTGGAATTTTATTTATTTACTTTTTTTTTTTAATGTAGCATGTCCCTTTGGCCAAAAGGTTTAGGAACTCCAGATCTAAAGCAAGGGAGAGACTTGAGTACTATTCAGACGGGATTAGTTTTCCGATACGGACATGACGGATTCGGATTAAAATCCCAGAGATACCACGGGAATAATGACATCACACACCTCCACATGGGAAACTAATCCCGTCCAAACAGGGCTTTACACGACAATCTGATTACATTTAAATTAATTTTTTCTTTCTTAGCTTTTTTCTTTTTTAAATAAAACTGAAATTAAAGCGAATGTCCAGGAAACTAATCCCGTCCAAACAGGGCTGAAGATTAGTGAGATTATGAAACTAGATCACACACACACACACACACACACACACACACACACTCACTGTTTAGCTATAAAACACAAAACACATCATTTATTCTTATTATTGTCTTCATTTAGCAGTTTATTTTTTTTATAAACTGAAATATTACTCACTGCTGATAAACAGCTGCTGTAGCTAATGCGCACGCGCATTATAAACACTACTATAATCACGCTTTTATAGAGAAAAACAAAACATAAAACAGTGAATTAAACTTTCAGGAGTTAACCTATAGCTCACTATGAATATTTAAACACCGTTAATAACTCTTATTTATCATTATTGTTTATTACTGTGTGCTGTTTGTTATGGTTACTATGGTAGTAGCTAGCTCTGTTAGCCCTGTTAGCTCTGTTAGCTAAAACGCCGCTTATTTCGCGACACAGATTTAAAGAATATCATCAAACTCACTCTTACCTTTTAGACGAAGGCTGTAATTACAGGATGCGGTGAAAATGACGGAAAATAAGCCGCAATTTAAAACATTTAACCTGCTCTAAAACGTTCAAGCTCCTAAACAAAGCTCCGTGTAAAAGCTTTTCAAAATGCCCTCCCAAATGTCCGCCGCGGTTCAATCCGCAATCACACATCTAGTGCACTAGGTAGGGCGCGGAAACCGTTACTGCACTGCTGACGTAGGGCGCGAATATAGGGCACAGAGATTGATTTGGAACTGAGACTCGACCAGGTGCAGTGCAGTGCAGTGAGTGTGGAGCGCCCCCTGGCGGAGCGGAGCATGCGCACTGAGTAACACTGAGGGGAGAACAGTGTGTCCAAACAAGCTGTACCTTTTAATCGAATAAAACATTAAATTAATTGTTCAGTAAATGTTTTAACCCATCTCATTCAACAATCCCATTTCTTACACGGCTTCTGTGCTGCATTTTGCTCTTAAATGAGTAACAGGGTTGAGTTTTTAAGCATAGAATGAGCAAATACACAAGATGTGGTTAGCTAGTTAACATGCTAATGAGAGGACATTAAGGACAAAAATGTATTTTTGTTCATTCATAAAAAAAAAACTCAGTCTATAATGTATGTTCTTTCAAAGTGACCTCGTCAATCACTGTCACACTATCATAAATATAGAAAAGAAATAAAAACAACAAGAAAACTTTCCTTTGCTTTTCTTCTTCCCGTGATCTTCAGGAAATTCAGATGATGCAACGTCCTGATGAACTGCTGCTGTAACTTATGGAATGTTCCAAATATTTAATAGGGGTGACCTGTAACAGACGACTTGTGGAAAAGGACAATGTTTCAGGAATGAAATGTTAAACAGATTCACACATTAATGTAAAAAAAAGTGTGTTAATGATTCTATTTGAAGGTAAAGTGGAGATACGGTGAGCTGGGACGCTATACATGATGTAGATTTTGTTTTAATGTTTTATCTGAAACATGCACCGAGGAGGAAACGTCACCTGTGTATAAAATGTCCCTGACTCTCCTGTGATTGGTCTGTTACCTAATGTGTGCACCTGTTCTAAGTTCAGCCCTTGATTAGTTCTTCTTTACACACCTTCATGTTCCTTTGTTTCTTTGAGAAATCTCACTCACTGGGCCTCACTTATTCTTTCTGTAGTAAAATTGTGTAAATTTTTGTGTAAATATTTCCTCATTGCATGCAGCTCATTTGCATTTAGCGACGCCCACAAAACTCCATAAAAGGAAAAAGCTCACAGAGAGCTGAAAGCACAAAAAAAAAACACTAAAGAAGGAAAAGGAATTTCTCAGAAGCAGAAGTGGAAGGTATTTTGGTTATTTACCAGCCAATTATTCGGAGACGAATTACAGGAAACGTGTGAATTAACTGAGGTGAGAAGAACATTATGAAAACAGAGGAGTGTTTTAAGTGTCTCAGGAAATGATTTATACTTGACAGCGTAATCCGTGTATAAAATCGCAGTAACTCGTCAACAATTATTTGAACAATTATTCGATCAATCGAGGTTCACATTAAACTCAGGAGCCAAATGTAGGATACGGACGTTTTTCCTGAACTTGACGTATACAAAATTTCTTGTGTAAATTCTACTACGAACGATTTTTACGAATAAATTACTAATAAATTTGTTCGTATCCAGCTTGAGAAATGTTTCTTGTATCACTTCCTGGTTTTGATCCTCACTTGCATTTCCACTTTTTTGCTCAGTAGACTTTGACGATGATTACAGGATTCACCCAAATACAAACAACGCAGTGAGTTTTTTACGACTTTTCTGCTCACCACGGCTGTACAGAGTGGTTACTCCGCAGTTTACGCATTTGCACCCTGCTTTCCACCACAGCACGTTCACACTACGGTGATGATTTACGGGTGATTCGTTCCATCTGTATGAACCACACAGGAGTGTTAAAACTCTCCGAGATGGAGTTCGAGGTCATGAAAACTGGGAACTCTTGCGTTTTCCGTCTCAGACTCATCTGCGTTAGACAACATCAGCTGTTTAAAATTTGGATAGAAATGGACACGAGCGCTTTTTGGTTTCTGTGTGGATATAACCTGCTCTTGAATAGCTTTTAAAAAGCCCAGGAGAGTTGTGTGGTTTAAACTTTGTTTATTTTACAGGAGCTACGCTGCAGTAATTTCCATTATTAGCATTCAGGGCAGCATTCCGGTTCTCCGGGTTCTTCCCAAAAACGTGCCAGTAGAAGGTGGATTGGCTAAGATAACTAGTCTCCTAGGGGTGTGTGTGTGTGTGTGTGTGTGTGTGTGTGTGTGTGTGTGTGTGCTGCCCTGTGTGTATTCCCGCTACACCACCAGGTTTTCCCAGGACAGACTCCGGAACCACCGCAATCCTGATCCGGATCAAGTTCTTACAGAAAGTCAGTGCTGGAATATTAGCATTCCCAAAAAAAAAACAAACAAAAAAAAAAACCACAAAAGCACTCAGTTTGATTTCTCGATTTACGTCCTCATTACACCCTGTTACCATGACAACCGCATCCTCATTACACCCTGTTACCATGACAACCACATCCTCATTACACCCTGTTACCATGACAACCACTATCTGTTTGTCAGCTAGCTAGGTAGTTTAGCAAACAGGTCCGGTTCCCGCGTTGTTATTCTCTAATCTCTTAAACGGGATTGGTCCAAAACCATGGCGTTTGATTAGTGACATCACAAACTGTGTTCTGACGTAGCCCCGCCCCCAAATCAGTTTTGTACAGAAGTAGTGAGAAAGTCTCTGCGTTAAACAGAAAAAAAAAGTAAATCAGTTTGCTGGTTAACGTTAATCAGACTTGGCTCAAGAAAACTGCTTATTATCGATCCAGCTATCTAAAAAAAATCAGTATTCCATATCTCGCCAGTTTAACTTCCTGTTGACGTGAGAATATTATACTGTCGTAGGAAAATAATCGTGTTCCTGAGTTCTGATTGGTCAAAGCTACTCGTAATTTCAGAACACGTTCATTCAGAACAGGGTTAAATTTTGCTATTGGGTTAAATACCGAGAATTTCGATACTTCACTTGGTATCAGTGCTGAAATCAGAATTAGGACAAAAAAAACGTGGCGGTTGCCTTGACGATGCTGTCTCACCTCAGCCAATCAGTCACCAGCTCTGTGCATCACCTAATTAATATTCATGATCCTGCTGTAAACGGAAATGTTATGTCTGAGGAAATAAAAACCCTCACACGCAGTAAATATAAAGTATTTTATTGCTCCTGTTTACGTTGATTCATCCTCCATCTTGAAAAGCAGACTGCAGCAGTGCATTCTGGGTAATGATGCTATAACTCGATCGAGTGGAGAAACAGGGCTGGAAAAAAAGAAAACGCACCTGCTTTCCGACAAAGAATATCCACGTTTCAAACCTAACGAGGAGAAAATAAATCTACACTTTATATTATTATTTATATCACACACACACACACACACACACACACACAATAACGAGGAGCGATAAATCAAACAAGAACTGCTAACGTAGCTATTAATAATAATAATAATAATAATAATAATAATAATAATAATAATAAACACATTGAAAAGGTGTGGTGTTAAAAACAGGCGTAATATTTTATGAGGAGACGTTTGTTTATTTAACGTTTAAGGAAGGAGTCTCCAGTGTCAGAGATAAAGCTGTAGGTTTTCAGGATGGACGAGTTTAAACTCCTCCTTTTTTTTTGTACTTTATTAACTTCAAGAGAGAGAAACACAAACTCTGTGCTGAGGAAGAACGATTCGTGAAGCTAAATCAACTCTGACGCAGTCTGAGACTCCACACAGCCGCCTGACGCGACGCCACTGACGCCGCATCCTGGTGGCTAGCTTGTTAGCTGTGTTAGCCTCGTAGCTCTTGTCTCGGTTGATAGCTTGCACGTAGAACGACGTCTTCATCAGCGCATTAATACGAACCAGTCACTATTGCAATAAGTCCAACAAGAACAGCAAGAACAACAGAAGAAAGAAGGAAAGAAATATCAGGCACGTAATAGCAGCACCAAACAAAAATAACCTCAACGAGAAACAGACGCTAACCGTCGTCTCGGTTCAGTTCTGCTTCTGATCTTGCTGTGATTGGGCTCTGGATTAGCTCAAAGGAAACTTTCAATCTCTTTCATGTCCGACATCCAGAAACAAACAGACGAATAAAAAAAAAAACCACCTCCTCTCTCCGCATATTTCTTTAAATTTCAACGGAAAGAATCAATAACACAGAGTCCTGATGCTAGCAGTGTGTGTGTGTGTGTGTGTGTGTGTGCGCTGCTTTTCTTCCGAGACAGCAAAGAGAAAAGAAAAATTAAAGTTCTCTGCATGTTTCTTTAATTTTCCACGATGAAGCGGAGCCAAAAAGGGAAACGCTTGTTTACGAAACCTTCAGCATGCTAACGTTAACGCTACTCCAGATTAGCTGAAAGGACAAAAAAAAAAAACCCGTCCCATTTGTGCACGTTTCTTTAATTTCCTAAAGGGACAAGAAACCGGTGCCAGCCGTGTTTACGAAGCCTGCGGATGCAGGTTTATTGCCATTACCCACAATCCTCTGTGGCAAATCCAGCTGTTTCCGATTCAGGAAGTTTGCGATTGTGCAATCGAGTGCTTTTAGACGAGGAGGACGGTTTAGTCGTACCGACTTCTGCTACGTGTCTCAGTGATCGATGCTTTTCACGTCTGTTTGTTTTTATTTGTGAAATGACGACGTCCTAGTTCACGGCTACGTCTCGAATCCGAATTTCCCGTTGTCTGATTCACTGATGCGGTTCGTCAGAGCTTTCCGAATGCCGTGTCCCAAATCGCTACATGCTAATAAAAGGCTACATGCTGTTGCAAAAACGTAGCGTTTCTAAATCACTTCACGTCTCAAATATAAACCGTTAGGTTCCTCTCGTTGATTGTTTACCGATACTAAGATGAACACGAGTCCTAAACCTCAAACGTAAAACCGATGGCTTTCTCGTGGCTGTTCTGAAAAAAAATCAACAAAAAATCTCGTCAGTTTACTGATACGAGCGGATCTCGCTGTTTCGCATCTCAAATCCAAACAGACGGCTTCCCCTCGTCCGACTTGCTGCTGTTGCGGCTGCTCCCTCGGTCCCCTCTGCCTCCGTCTCGCTTGTTTCTTTCAAGTTCACGTCGCTTTCTCTTCTCGTGCTGTTCCTTTGCCTTTCTGTTCTTTTCCGCTGCTTTCTGTACCTGGAGGAAGTTGTCTTCTGTGCTTCCGTACTGCTGCTGATGCGCCCTGGGTGAC
>CM040465.1:839621-852349 GCA_022758105.1 Pangasianodon gigas | reverse complement strand
CACTTACACTCACACACAATCACACACACACACTCACACACACTCATACTCAGACACTCACACACAATCACACACACACTTACACTCACACACACACAATCACACACACGCTTACACTCACAATCACACACAATCACACACACACTTACACTCACACACAATCACACACACACACTCACACACACTCATACTCAGACACACTCACACAAACACACAATCACACACACACACACTCATACTCAGACACAGTCACACACTCATACTCAGACACTCACACACACTCACACACACAATCACACACTCATACACACACACACGCTTACACTCACAATCACACACGCTTACACTCACACACACTCATACTCAGACACACACAATCACACACACACACACACTCATATTCAGACACACACACACAATCACACACACAATCACACACAGACACACACACACTCACACACACACTTTAAAATCAGACCCATTCATTCATTACCTCTTACATCACCACAGCACTGTTGATTAATTCTCTAGAACAGCAGCTCTGACAGTAGTGCAGGTTTATATTAATGCGCTCGCTCTAATACGTTATTGTTTCCATAGTAACAGCTCATTCACAGGGACGTGTAAATCAGACACTCCACATAAACACATTTAAAACAACAACAACAACAACATCTATTGTTAATATTTTGTGAGGAAACGTTTATGGTTTTTTTTTTTAACATTCATGGAAGGAGTCTCCAGTGTCAGTGCTTTGTAACAGTCAGAGGTTAAGCTGTAACTTGAAGTTTTCCGAGACAGAGGAGTTCACGCTTTCAGGTTTCTCCTTTTCTGCGTTTTTTGTCTTATTAAATTCAAGAGAGAGAATTAAAGAGAACATGGTGAGGGAAAGACTGTTTATAGCTGCTATAACGTAAGCGACAACAGGAACTCACTTGTGTGGACATTAAATGTAACTACAAACTGATTTGAAAAACTATGACGTGTTGTTCCTTAATTAATAAAAAAATTGTTAGTGTTGGCAAATTGCAAAATTGCACAATTAGCAAATTCCTTACTTACAGTATCATTTACATAGTACAAATGTTTGTGTGTGTGTGTGTGTGAATCTAATAAGATCCAAGCTATATGCAGAAGGATGGAATATATTATTGCACACACACACACACACACACACACACTAACAGTGTTCTGGCATTGCTATCTACAGCTCACTAATTCAAAGTCACCTAGCATTTCTCCTTCTGCAGTTTTCCTCATCTGTCCATTCTTCCTTTTCTCATCCATCTGTCCATCATTCACTTTTTGCATACATCCATCCGTCCATCTGTCCTTCTCTCTTCTCCTTCATCCATCCATCCATCCATCCATCCATCCATCCCTCCGTCCAGCTGCAGTGGCTAGAAAAACATCTACTCATGCTTATTGAAATCGCAGGTTTTTGGTATGGAAAGCCGGAAATGAACAAAATTCCAGAGAAAAACAAACATACATTTATTAGAAAAAAATAAATCAAATTAAAAAATCTACAGTACACTGGTTGCGTAAGTGTGTATGTACACTCCTCCTGGTAATACTTTGTGGAAATATCCTTTGCATTTATTACAGCAGTAAGTCTCTGTCGACTTTGCACCTGGACTTTGTAATTTTATCTCATTGTTCCTTGAACAAAAGACATTGATCTTCCGTTTCTTGGTTCCGTTTCTTGTGCTTTGGGTCGTTATCACGTTAGAAGGTGAAATTCCTCTTCATCTTCAGCTTTCTGTGGCAAAATTTGAAAAAGCTTGATATTTGGAGCTAGTAATTATCCTACCAGTCTCAACTAGAGCTCCAGTGCCAACTGAAGAGCCCCAAAGCATGATGCTCCCACCACCATGCTTCACAGTAAGAGTGGTGGTCTTTGTATGATGAGCTGTGTTGTTCTGGAACCAGTCATACTGTATCTTTTAGAAATTTAGACTGGCTTAGATGTTCTTATTTGTGAGAAATGGCTTCCGTCGGCTTCGAGGGTCTTGGTAATGTCCCTGTGGTGCCACATTTTCTCATGTACTGATTGGTGACACTTTTCACAGTGTTCCTTGGCCTTTGATATTCATTTATCTCCTGATCAGTATCTTCAAGATCCAGTAGCTGTTCTTTCAGCTGCTTGTGGACCATAGAGATGCCAGTAGGGTGCAACCACAAAAGCTTCAGAGAAATCCTCCAGACACAGATTATTTATATTTGGAATGCATCAGAATCCCTTTCATGGATGGCAGCTGCATGCTACATAGCTTTGGCCATAATTTTTATTGTGATTGGTGTACACACTTACGCAACCGTAGGTGTTTTTAATTTCACTTATTTTTTCTAATGTACTTCAAATAAAGGTTTCTTCTTAATTTTATTTGTTTTTCTCATGAATTCTGTTGGTTTCAAGGTCACATTAAAGATGGGAAAATGTCTGATATGACTTATCTTCATTACTGCCTTTACTTCACAAAAACCTGGAAAGCCTGCGTAGACTTTTTTATATCCACTGTATCTCTGTGTCTATCCATCCATGTCCATCTTTCCATCCATTCATCCATCTGTTCGTTTATCAGCATTGGGTTGGTTAAGAACAGTACTGGAACACAGCTAGAGAGATTTGTCCTGTTTCCTATTGACCCAAGGAGACAATTACTGGAGTTTTATTCTTTGTCTCTTGTGTTACAGGTGATTGATTTGTGGAAATGTTCCCTAAATTGTTTCTGTTAATGAGGACGTCAGGTGCCTTCAGAGCAATTTGGGATAAAACCGTTTGCACTCATTTGTAGGAAATGAGTTCATGCTATTGTAAAAAAAAAAATATTTAAAAAAACACCACAAAGGTTCCCATGCTTATTATTTAGGACTACATCCATGTGTCTATCCATCCAGCTGTGTGTGTGTGTGTGTGAGAGAGAGAGAGAGAGGGAGAGAGAGAGAGAGAGAGTGTGTGTGTGTGTGTGTGTGAGACAGAGAGAGAGAGAGAGAGAGAGAGAGAGAGAGAGAGAGAGAGAGAGAGAGAGAGAGGGCTTTTATTGTCGTTTGCTTCCACCTCGTGGACAAACCTGAAATCTACAGAAGTCAAAAATGAGATACACACTTCTTGCCTTTTGATGTTTAATTCTTATTTGCATAAATCAGTAAAATAAAGAACAATTCTTATATCATTTATTTTCCTCATTTTAAATACAATCAGTAAATACAGCAAAATCCTCCATTTAATAATAATAATAATAATAATAATAATAATAATAATAATCATAAAATAATAATTTCCTTTTTTGTCTAATGGCTTTTATCCCTTTCATTGCTAAGATCTCATGCAATAACATGTTAATAGATATTCACAGTGGACTGATGATGGTGTTTGTGACTCAAAGTGACTGTGTTCCCTTAGAATAAGGGAGTGTTAGTGTGCACATGATTCTGTAACGAAAAGAAAAGGAGAGAAAGAACTACAATTTTCCATAAAATCCCGGCACCGTCAGTGATTTTTTTTTTTTTTTTTTTTTGCTTGTACCTGATGGCATGAGATCTAAGTGAAACTTCAACCTCCTTCCCAGTCAGTGTCTGAGTTCCTCCACCTTCTACATTCCCAGTACACACACACACACACACACACACACACATGTATGCAGCACCACTAGCTGGCGCTAAACACCTTCTCGGTCCCCTACCTCCCTCAATTTCATGCTTAATGTGGAAATCTTCACCTGAAGGTCAATACAATATTCAATACACAATATACCGTACATATACTATAAATATTGTTCATACACACAATTGTTCTTTCATGCTTTGACATAATGGCTTTATAATCCATAATTAGACTTTACACATTAGACTGAAATATTATTAAAATAATAAAGATTCCTATTAAATAAATACTTTGGTTTCACAACAGATCACGAGGACTTTACTGATACAAGAGCTTTCATGAGGTTTTCATCAAAATGTCTTCAGAGCACCTGTAGTTTATTCTGCTTACAAAGTCAGCATCAGGAGTTCAGGTGGAAAGACGAGATGAAGCAAGGAAAACTGAAACTACGTGAGAAGAGATAAGCCAGTGCAGGTAAAAACAAGATAAGATAAGAAAAAAAGCAAGATAAGATGAGGAACAATGAGACTGAACGAGAAGAAACGAGACAAAACAACACGGGATGAGGAAACCTGAGCTGAGTCGATGAAAAATGAGAGGAGAAAAAAAAAAGAGATCAAGAAATCAAGAGTGGGAAAAAATATCAAAAAGTAAATAAATGACGAGAAACACAAGATCAGATAAAATAATACGAGGAAAAAAACAGATAGCGCCAAATCAGATGGGAAAACATTTGAGAAAATTTGTGGAAACAAGATAAGGAAAATAAAATGAGTAAAACAAGATAAGATTAAAAAAAAGATAAGATAAGATGAGGAAAAAAAATTAGACAAGACAACACATTTGCAAAGCAACCTGAGACGAGCCAATGAAAAATGAGAGGACAAAAAATGATGCCAAGAAATTAATATTTTAAAAGCAAATAAATAAATAAGTGAATAAATGACAGGAAACATAAGACGAGATAAAATAATATGAGGGAAAAAAAACAGTACAGGAACGAGAATAAGCCGGAAGATATGAGAAAAATGAAATAAGACAACAAAATAAGGAAAAAAAGAGGAAACAAAATAACAAAGTGAATCAACACAAGGAGAAAAGGAGACAAAATATGAAGTGAGGATGAAAGAAAAAAGACAAATGAGATTAAAAAAACGGCAAAAAAGTGTGGAAACAAGCCAGACAGTAAAAAAAAAACTAGATGCGGAAACAAGACACTGATTATTTTCCTATAACCGCACAACACTGAGTGTTTTATTCCTGACTGAGTGACACGGTTCATCCAGAAAATCTCTAATGGTTTCACTTAATGGACCTTAAAGGTTCCTAATGGTCTCTGATGGTTCCATCAGATTCCTTTAGGTTTCCATTAGGAGGTTTATTGGTTACTATTAAATACCACTACACTCCAGGAGGACCTTCTTTCATTAGATAAACCATCAGGGACCATTAGGAGCAGGACACTCCATTAAACTGCCATTACAGACCATCAGAAACCGATTAGAACCCACTAGCAAGCCGTAAGAAACTGTTTCTGGGTCTAAACCTACAGTCCTACAGTCACGCTAGCAAGTGATAAGTCACCTGTAGTTAGTTTGTGCTTGTGGGCGTGGCCTGCTCAGTGTCGTTTTTTTTTTTTTTTCTGATAAGAAACTATCATATAGTATACTGTATCATGCTTCTAAAGCTAACTAATTAAACACAAATTAAATAACGCACTAATCAGTGAGAAAATAGTTTGAAAGGTTGCGTGATTTACGTGTTACGCGCTCGGCTTCATACTAGCATCGTTCTCAGATTAGATTAGCAAAGCGAGCTAACTGTACTAGCTACGTACACTCACCAGAGACACCGACGATCTGCTACTTCCTTCCGAACTTTATTTTTCTTCCTAACGTCTCTGTACATGTTTATCGAGAATGAGAGATCGTATACGACAGGAGAAGATGAAACCACGCTTATCTTCCGTTTTTGTGCGTAAACGAGAACTATAACTGCAGGTAGGAACTAAAGTTGTGAGCGGGGAACTGAAGAAACGTCGCACCACACACGCTGTAGTTACTGTGTCGTACCTAAGAAACGTCGCTCATCGTGCTGTCGCTGTGGCTGAAATCGCAACTGCGTAGAAAATTAATGCCCATCTGTCGTTTTGTTGCTTGCTAGCATGAATGTAGCGTTTGATTTTCTCTAAAGCTGCTTTGTGACGATATCTACTGCTAAAAATACGGTACAAATAAAACTGAATTGAATTAATGGTTTCTAATGAAGCTAGCAACCTAGCTAGTAGGCTAGCATATTGGGGAAAAAAGTCTTCTATCTAGCATTATTCAGCACAAATGAGCGAACACAATGACTACAAACCCGAAAACATACAGAGAACACGTCTGTAACACGTCTGTAACACGGTGTATAAAATCGAAATCTATGCAGTGCGGTAATGCTTGGTGTTTCCTCTGTGCGCCGCCATTTTGTCTGCGATGAGTGTTTACATCACGCGTTTATTCCGACGCAGTTTTCAGCGTCTCTACGAAGTTTTTTTTAAGTTCTCAGTGCATTGGAACGCAGCACAACACATGCTGATAACTAGCATACACAAGATAGTAGACTAGCCTAAACACTGAGACTAGTGTGTGTGTGTGTGTGTGTGTGTGTGTGTGTGTGAAATTAGCTTGTGATTGCCTACAGAGGGACTAGCCTCTGTGTGTGTTAGCATTTGAAATTAGCCTCTGTGTGAGTGTGTGTATTAGTAATACTAGCCTCTGTGTGTGTGAGTGTGTGTGTGTGTGTGTGTGTGTGTGGAACTAGCCTCCGTATGAATATTAGTGTACACTTCTGTGTCAAATAGATTAGCGTTCATGTGTGTATTAGCAGTATGAGTCTTCGTGTGTGTGTGTGTGTGTGTGTGTGAGTTTAGCTACAGAGGGACTAGCCTCTGTGTGTGTGTATGTTAGCAACTGTGTGCACCTAGCATTCATGTGTTTATTAGCGATACTAGCCTGTGTGTGTGTGTGTGTGTGTGTGTGAGATAGAGTTCAGGAAGACATTAACAAAGGTTAGCCTTGCATTAGCCTTTAGCCGGAAGCTGTTTCTCTGAGTGATATTGTACAGCATCAGTCTCATGTGTGTCGTTCAGCCTCGAGACGCTCGTCCTCTTTCTGCATCGTGACCTTTTTTATTCTGGAGCGGTGCATTAGCGAGGCTCATGCAAGGCTAATCATGTCTCAGGTGCTGGTTTGTGTGTGTATTAGGTATCTGTGTGTAATTTAATCTCCCTTCTTCCTCCTTTTTTTTGTTTTTAACTCATGCACGCTTTGTCCTCTTCTGCTCTAGCCATTTATTTCTCCTGCAAGACCTTCTTCAGGAAGCCCACCACGTCTTCGCCTCGTTCCCAGGGCACGACCGAGGGTTTATACGCCCCCGGCTGCGTCTTGTGCAGATCCTGAATGATGTTGTGCATCGGGAAACCTCTCCTAGGGAAAACCGTATCGTTTTGTCCCAACGCTAACGTGGGACAGATGTCGTTTTCTCCGTCGCCTATGTAGAACACCTTTTGGAAAGGTTCCCCTCGCTCCTTCATTCTTTTGCTCATGTAGTCTCTCAGGATGAACTGCTTGCACATGTTTTCCGGGCACCTAGGGCACGAGTGGGAGTGGAAAGGGCGCAAGGTGAGGCGTCCGTTGGTGTCGAATTCCGCTGGGTTGGTGAAAACCTTGGTGAAAAGTTTGTGAGCGCCGACGTGCCGTAACCAAGTCTCGATAAAGTACGAGTTAGCATCCGAGACCACGACACACTCAAAGTCGTCCTGAGCCAACAGGAAGTCGAGAAGCGCCGCTCCACCTGGAGAGGGCGGGATTTCCTCGATCGCGGCCCGGATGGCGTCCTCGGTGACGCCGCACTCGTTCAGGAACGTCATGATGTGCTGCGTGTAGTTCAAGAAGAATCCGGGGCGGTAACTTTCCCTCAGGGACTCGGGGAGCTTCTGCAACGGCGCGGCACGGACCACCGAGTTATCGCTGTTCTCTGCGATCAGCGTCTCGTCGAAGTCGAAGAGAAACAGGAAGCGGGCGGCCATGTTGCTGGTTTTCCTCTCTGCACAAATAAAGAGACAAAAAGCAAATTTAGGAAGGAACTTTAACCTTGAAAAGACACTAAAGCCAGTTTTACACTCTTTACTTTATTATTTGTTTTACTCCATGTCAGATTGTACAGCGAAGAAATGAAATCACTAAGTTCTGCTCACGTGATCTGGAAATCGGCTCGAGCAGAAAACGGGCTCGCGTAAACGCAAACGCTTCAAAGTGAGCTTGAGGTAATGTTTCACGTCATCGTAACCTTTACGCGTGTTGTGTAGTAGCTCAGAATTCTAACATCGGAGTACACTGCTATGAGTTATCACTCAAAAATTCACTTAAAAAATTCCCCCCCGGTAAAAACAGCAGATGAGCCGATCGACTTATGAATCTGGAATGATTGACAGTTAACTCTCTGATATTCACATACACTGCCTGGAAGCCCCGCCCCCTTCCCTCCGTCTCACATTAATAATGTTTTGGCTGGTGTTCTTGTCTCGTCTTGTCTCGTCTCGTCTCGTCTCAACTTTCCTGCTTTGAGAACGAAGAGTTCATTAGTGTGAAATCATATCTATCAGTGTGTGTGTGTGACTCAGCTAACAATACACACGTATACAACTCACATCAGACACATATATTTTAATCATACAAGCCAATAAAAAAATTTTTTGCCAAAAAATAGTCAAAAATTGCACTTTTATGGCCAAAGGAGAAAGACAGCTGATAATATTGACATTAAAAAAACTAAACAGGTTTACAGCGAAGTGTCAATTCTACAAGTTTACAAATTATTTTAACAGTAAAGATAATTACACAATGATTAAAAACGCGGTTTGTTCTCCTGCACCGCTAAACACAGACGCGTTCAAACAGTTTAAGATCAACAGTGAAAATGTCGGAAACATTTCACGGTTTCTATGAGAAACATTAGACTTTACACAACTTACGATCAAAGAATTCTTTTACAGTGTGTGATTTTTGTCTGTTACAGCAAAATCAGATCGAAAATCTTACAGTATAAAGCCGGCTTGAGTTTATATTTCCACCAAAAATTAGACAAAAACAACGGAAAACAGAATAACGATGCACAAAGAAATACCTGCACTGACTTCTCTCTGTAAAGAAGTAGCTGAAAAGAGAAGTGACAGGAGACTGATGTGGAATAAACACACAATTAGTAAAATGCTTAGCAAAAATAATGGTACAATCTAATGAGAAAAAAAAAAAGACAAAGAAGATCGAAAAAGGATCTAAGACTCCGAGCGCTCTAAACACAAACAGTGCATGAGAATGACTGAACACACAGCTACCTTCCATCCTACATAAAACACACACACACACACACACACACACACACAAAGATACAGAATGAACGTAGCATGCAATTAGTGCAAAAGCGACAGGAATGAGGTTGGATGAACAATATGAGAGCATTCCGTAGTTTAAAGGGCACGTCAACTGCAAATTTACTGCCACTGAGAATACATGCAGTCTCTCTATACAAAAAAAAAATAAATAAATAAACCAGAAAAAAATTTCAAAATTTGAAATTCTTAATAAAATATCCTGCACTGTCCTGTCTCTACAGAAACAAATACAGAAATGTGTTTAAAAGAGAGCAGAATGTTGAAATTCTTTATAATCAATTCTTTTCTTCTTATTTTACTCAAAAACAGAAAGTTTTTTTTGTGAAAAAAAGAAAGCCAGGTAGGACAACACAGGAGCTAACGATAAAGAACTTCACATGTTCACCTTTGCACTGCAGCGCTTGTCTTTTTCTTTGTTTACTGTATTTCATCTTTTCACAGGGATTTACGGGATTATTTATTAGCTGGTTCGTCTACATTTGCGCATGTTTCTGTGCAGGGTGTGGCACTGAACCGATGACTGAAGCGCTTCTTAAGACCGGTTTATCCCACAGCACTGTAGGATTCTGGATTCTGATTGGTCGTCAGGTGTTGATTAATTCTCTAGAACAGCAGCTCTGACAGTAGCGCAGGTTTATATTAATGTGCTCGCTCTAATACGTTATGGTTTCTATAGTAACAGCTCATTCACAGGGACGTGTACAGCCGAAAATAAATGTTGACATGTTATAATTAAAAAACATGGCTGCCATCAGCCAATCAGCTTTCAGCAGGCATTTAACAGGGTTAACTCTGACCTATTGTTATGAAACCTGAATACTAGGTTCCTCTAGAGACACACTAGTAAGCCATGCAACTTAATCAAATTGGCCACTGGGGGCGCTAGTCATGGATTTCACACAAAAACAAGTCTATCTCTGGAGAATTAAGGTTAATAGTGAAATGTTTTTCCTCATAAAACCACATAAAAATCTGTCTTTTGGATCATTAAGCCACACTGACTCAAATTTACGAAAATCTGTTAAATAATTTGTGAAATATATTTTTTGCAAACTAGTCCTAGGATTTTTGGCCTGTGTTCACAAAGTTGTTGTCAAATTACTCAGCAGAGTCTATTCCACATTAATTATCAAAAACATGTTGAGATTTGCAAACATCATGGCCCCCAGATGCCAATCAATCCTGGCATGGCAGCGCTTGATTTACTGAAACAGTTGTAACTTAGGACTTTTTATTGTTCTGTGTAATTTGGCAAGAACTGGCCACTGGGTTCAGCGATATTCGCTGAAGGTGCTTGGACCCTGATGATCGCTGCTTGCGGGGATGTTTATATTTGCTTTTCTTGCCACACACTAAAATAGGAAATTAATTCATTTTTTCATTACATTATTTTTAAAACAGAAAACATTGAATCGTTTTTGATAGTTTCTACTTGTTTTACAGCACAAAGTCTACAAATGAAATGTTCCTGATTCCAAATATGAAAAAAACAAAACAAAACAAAAAAAAACGCTAATTTGTAAACTAACCAGTAATCACTGATACACATCCGGCTCATTCATTAATTTTAGCCCCAAAATTAATCTGACATTACGAAAACCGAACACGAATACGAAAGCTTTTTGTAATATTTACCGTTTTAAAGCAAAAACCTATTTTGAACATCTCGTTTGCATATAATGTTTTTTTTTTTCATTTCAAAATGAAAAACAAACGAATGCAACATACACAAAAGGCACAAATACAGTTGCTTATCAAAACTATTTGGGGAATTTTTGATCAGCATCATTGTACGATGCTACGTGCCAAATTCTGTGAGAGTCAAACAAACAGCCTACGTTTGAGATCGCTGTATTTTCAGAAAATGTGAAATTGTTATGGGCAGAAATGAAAAACTTCCAGAGTTCCAGGTTTAAGAGGAAATATGAATGAATTTTAATTGTAGCCCATTGGGTTATAAGCGGAAACGCTTTGTTGCTTGTTATAGCGCCACCTCATGGCAAAATTAAAAAAAAATTTGGTACACAGTTTGAATATTTGCTGATCGGCGTTGATCAGCTCTCGGTTTCTTAATTGTTCCAAGTGATATAAATGCTGCTCTAGAAAAATCATACAAAATATTAACCATCAAGGTCAAACAGGAGAGTATTCGTTCCCCCAGGAATGAATTACATGAAATTGTGGGCTTGGACTCGTGCTAGACGGCTAGCCGCAGATCAGCAGACATGCAAAGCTGCATTCCACTGAACATCCAGTTTTCAGGCCACAACGTAGACACCAACCAAATGATCTTCTCAGACCGACATCATCGAGACAAAGCAAATCACATAAGACCCCCCTGGAGTTCCAAATAGTGCAGTGTTTCATGTTTTGGTCCATATTTCATCAACAGTACAGACCCCTCCGAAAGTATCGGAACAGCAAGGCCGGTTCTTTTGTTTTTGCTATAAATTGAAGACATTTGGGTTTGAGATGAGAAGATGAATATGAGACGATAGATCAGAATTTCAGCTTTCATTTCCTGACATTTACATCTAGATGTGTTAAACAACTTAGAACATGGCACCTTTGGTAGCAGACCACACAATTTTTAGTTGAGCAAAAGTATTGGAACAGATAGTCGTAAAGTAAATAACACTTAATATTTGGTTGCGTATCTCTTGCTTGCAATAACTGCATCAAGCTGGTGACTCACTGACATCATCAAACTGCTGCATTCTTCTTTTGTGATGCTTTTCCAGGCTTGTTGTACTTTCGGAGGGGACTGTATATATTTTTTCCCTGATTTCTTAGCTAAAACCACACAAATTTAGCATTTGATGGTATTCTATAACACTACACCACCACAATCAGGCCGATGTGGGTGTCTCTCAGTTGACGGAGTAGTGGAAAGTATTTTGCACAAATTTGGCGTTTTTTTTATCCTACATCTTATATGCTAAGTGATCTTCGGTTAAGTCAAGCTACATTTTTAAATCTTGCATCCTAGTGGTTCTATGTAGAACCCTGTGACAATAGAAGTTTAGAATGATTAAAGTTAAACTCCACCTTGAACCACATGAACTATTCATATTAATGAGAAATCCAGCGTAGAATAAAAGTAGTGGAGACGCTGATGGACTTAAAGTCCCAGAATGCAATGTAGCTATACGGCGCTGAGTTACGGCAGAGACTCGGCTCGGCTAGTTAGTGATCTAAGAGATGACGGGCGTGATGGCGTGATGGCGTGATGGTGGTATTATTAGCGTGAAAGTTGAAGCTCTGAAAACTGATCTGTCTGATCGGCGTACAGATGACAAGGTGAGAGAGCTGGAAAAGACTAAAGAACTAAAGCGCCGCTGCATCACGCTCTTTACGTAGAGATGAAGCGAGGGCTAAATCCCACTGCACCTCTATCAGCAGGTAGCTGAACAGCATTGTGGGTAATGTAGGAAACCATAAAAATAGACCCACATGTCCATGAAAGAAGTTTATCTCAGAGTTTTTGCATGATTAAAGATCACGCTTTAGTTAAAATACTGATAAGCAAGTCGTTCAGGGTGGATTTTTTTTTCATTAACAATATAAAGAATAGTTTTTCTATATTCTTCGTGAACCTTCTGATGCCCAGAAAAACAAAATATTTAAAAAACAGAATAAAAATGTAACAAAATAATAATAATAATAATAATAATAATAATAATA
>CM040465.1:818866-839521 GCA_022758105.1 Pangasianodon gigas | reverse complement strand
CCCTATTCACTATATAGTGCACATTTAATCTCCATCATCACTCCACTGTGGGCGCGTCCCAAACCACACACCCTATTCACTATATAGTGCACATATAGGATATTCTTCATTATGAGTGTAGGAATGACTACAACTGCTAAAATAGTGCACTATGTAGGGAATACAGTGTGGATTTGGATACTGCCCACATCTGGGATTTTGACACACCACCAAGTCATGTTATACAAACACTATACTAATAATAGCTTTTATTTATATAGCACTCACTCTCTCTCTCTCTCTCTCTCTCTCACACACACACACACACACACACACACACACACGCGCGCGCCTGGGGTATGATGACCTTGTCTGGATTAGAGATGGTTTTTAATTAAGCCATGCTGACAATGGGCCTTTGTGCGCGTGTTCTCAGTGTACAATGGTCTCTTATAAAATCTTAATAAAAAATGTAGTTTTGGATAAACTCATCGCTGAGCGCAAATCAAATCAAATCCCACAAAACTCACATTTTCTTTTCCAGAATGTCGAGCTGAGTCTCAAATCGCGTACTCATGCACTACTCTAGACATCTTTTCCCCATTAACATTAACTGAGTTCTTCATTTCCTGGTTAGTGTTTATTTAAAAAAAAAATCATCTGGATCTTATTAAATATTTTTAAATGTAAGGTCACAGATTTCGATTTGAGACACAGCTCATGACAAGAATTACACAGAGGGTGGAAAGTTTTATCGAGAAACTAACAGAGCGTGTTCGTGCCGCTGTGTCCCAGACTAGTCGCATGGAAATCAGTGAATGTTCTGCAACCTGTGGAAGTGTGATTCCAGCGACAGCGACAAAAACGACAAGCTACTTTTCGAAATGTGATTATGACGCTGTGAAGAAGCAACAAATCCAAACAATCGGCTTGAATAAATCCTCGGATCGATCCTACACTATGTGTGGTGCGACGTTTCCTCACTTCCCCACTCATAACTTTAGTTCCTACCTGCAGTTATAGTTCCTGGTTACTGTTTGACGCAAAAATGGAAGAAAAACTTATAAGCGTGGTTTCATCTGATCCTGTTCTATCTCTCGTTGTCATTAAGTGTGTATAGAGACATTACGAAAAAAATTAAGCTTGGAAGGAAGTAGCAGATCGTCGGTGTCTCTGGTGAGTGTACGTAGCTATGACGTAGCTAGTACGAAGTTGAGCACATAACACGTAAATGAATCTGATTTTCACCATTTATTTAATTCATGTTTAACTAGATAGCTTTAGAAGATATATATATATATATATATATATATATATATATATATATATATAAAACTTATACAGTTTCTCATCGGAAATAAAAAAAAAACGCTGGACAGGCCACGCCCACGAGAGACAGACTACAAGCGACTCGAGAGATTTGTCACCTGCTAGTATGAATGTAGAGTGCTGTTTAGGGCAGCCATTTTGAAAACTTTTTATTATTAGTAGTAGTAGTAGTAGTAGTAGCATACAGTACCACATTTCAAGTAAGTATATGAAGACTCAGGCATGTATTTCCAGAACAATTTTTGGGAGTGATAGACATTTATTTACTTTTTTATCTCCAGAGGAAAACTAAAGCAGCATGCATCAGACACCGAACACATCTTTGTGTTTGATAAAGCGGCATCTATACTGCGTACATTTAAATTTTAAATTTTATTCTGCGTAAGTTGCCCAAACCACCTCAACTCAACGGCTCTACTCCGAGGTTCTTCCGAAACGTCCTCCATGCTGGACATCTCTCCAAGCTTGATGTGGCTTGATATTCGGTCCGTGAAACCCGCAAACAGGAGTGGAGACAATACACACCCTTGTCCTAACATCCACCTTTCCACTTAACATCAATAATGCACACACAGCTCAGATTCCCAGGTTCCCCGTACTCCTGCACACTCTCATGATCCCTCATAAAGAGCTTGTCCACTGTTCCACGGTCTGGGAGGAACCCGCCTTGTTGCTCCAGAATCATTTCCAGAACCCTGGTATTCCTGTGAGGCAAAGGAGTGTGAGTCCCTTTATAAATGGAACGCACTATCTGAACTCCAGTCCAAAGGCACCGTCCCAAATCTCCATGCAGCATTGTAGAAGTGTTTCAAGCACATGACCCCAACCTTATCTACTGGCTTCAATGTCTCTGGACAAATCTCATCCAACTCTGCAGCTATGCCAGTGTGAAGGCCATTGTAACCTCAACCACTGAGCTGGAGGTTCCTCAAAGTGCTCCTTCCATTACCACATAAACACTTACAGTGTGGAGTGAAAATAAAGTGTAGCATGTGGTTGAGACACATCAGGTCACATTCATATATCACATGTATATATGAACTGATCAGATGTCTTTTAGGTGCTACAAAAAGGGAAATTGCTAGACAAGTGTGTGTGTGTGTGTGTGTGTGTGTGTGTGTGTGTGTGCAGGATCGAGATCATAACACGCCCTATAAATAGGGAACATTGCTGAATCAGCAATGTACATCCATGTGTTATTGTAAATGGACACCATGAGTCTGGTGTGTATGTGTGTGTGTGTGTGTGTGTGTGTGTGTGTAATGTTCACATAAATAACACTGTTCCTGCTCCAGACTCTAGCGTTATAGCAGTACAGCAGTATCAGTAACATGACCGTGTTAATTAGATAAACTGAAAGAGATGGTAGCTGACTAGCGTGAACTCAGGGGTGAAGCTAGAAATCCTTGGCCGCCTGACAAACGCCTACAGCTCTCCTCACTCCAGCACTCGTGTTCCAGCGCCCTTGTCTAAGTTTGAATCCTCCTGAATCATTCAGGGCTTCCCCGCCCTTACAGCGCCCTCGGCTACACCTCCTGAGAACTCAATGCTTTTAAATAATACAGGAATCTGAAATCAGCACCCTGTATCGCGTTACCGAGCTGCCAAGTCGCCTTCTCTTACCAAGCAAACTTTACTGTAGAAATGCAGAACATTGATCAGTACGATCCTAATAAAGACTTAAAGTTGTGGAGCAAATGGATAAGAACTGAGGATGGACCACACGCACAGCCTAAAGATACATGAGATAACTGAAGATGGTTCCACTTAGAAACCATGAAGATATCTTTGGACTTCAATTCCCACAAACAGTTTTGCACTCGAGTCTCCATCAGTGAACAGTTGATAACTTCAACAAAATAGACTTCATGTGTAAACTGTAATGAATTTCCTGGTTGCACAACTGCACTATTTGTCCATGTAGTACACAGTTATAGAAGGGAATGATTTATAATCGCACTATCCGGTGTCACCCAGATGAGGATGGGTTCCCTTTTGAGTCTGGTTCCTCTCAAGGTTTCTTCCTCATATCGTCTCAGGGAGTTTTTCCTCACCACCATCACCTCTGGCTTGCTCATTAGGGATAAATTTATAAATTTAAAATTTATATCCTGAATCCATTTATTTCTGTAAAGCTGCTTTGTGACAATGTCCGTTGTTAAAAGTGCTATACAAATAAAATTGAATTGAATTGAATAGAATTCTTAATTTCCAATAAATTTCATCGTGGTTTACAAAATAAAACAAATCACACTGGCGATGAGACAAGAAATGAAACATGAGATGAGACAAATTGGATCTGACAAATAAGATCAGATATTTGAGATGATACAAAAGATGAGACATGATATGAGAGAAGAGATGAGACAAAAGAAATGAGGCAAAGAATGAACCAAATGAGAAGAGACAAGAGATGATACAAATGAGATAAAACAAGAAAAATATAAGAAATGAGACAAGAAATTACATGACATGAGAGAAGAAATGAGACATGAGATGATACCAACGAGATGTGACAAATGAGACAAGAAATAAGACAAGAAATGAGACATGAGAAGAGACGAAAGTACAGACAAAAGAGATGAGACATGATATGAGAGAAGAGATGAGACGTGAGATGATACAAAAAAATGAGATCAATGAGATGAGACAAGAGATAAGACAAGAAATGAGACATGAGATGAGACAAATGAGATGACACGAAAGATGAGAAAAGAAATGAGACAAATGAGATAAAACAAGAAATAAGACAACAAATGAAAGATGAGACAAAGGAGACAAGAAAAAAGATGAGAAAAGAAATGAGACAAATGAGATAAAACAAGAAATAAGACAACAAATGAAAGATGAGACAAATGAGACAAGAAAAAAGAGGAGACAAGAAATGAGACATGAGATGATACAAAAGTACAGACAAAAGAGATGAGACATGACATGAGAGAAGAGATGAGATGTGAGAAGATACAAAAAAATGAGATCGACGAGATGAGACAAGAGATAAGACAAAAAATGAGGCATGAAGGATACAGAAGATGAGACAAAAGAGATGAGACAAGAAATAAAATGACATAAGAGATAAAAACAAAGGAGATTCTCTTTTGTAAATTCCTTCACAATGAAGGGATTATTGGCGGCCCTCGTGTGAACAGATAAACTAGCTCGCTAGCTGCTATTTTGTTTGTGAGCGATAAAATATTTCGTTAAACAGCTCGTTAAACAGATTATTATCAGCAGACTCATTTAGCTGTCTGTGACAGCTTGTCTCATCTTGTCTCATCTCTTCTCTCGCTAGCAAATCACTAAAAATACGTATGTGTGTATCTACATATTGAAACAAAGTGTCCTGAAATGGTAATAATAAAGTTTCTTCACGATAAGTCTTCCAGAAAGGCATGACCTTGTACCACGATTCCAAGATTTGTGGGGTTAAATGTCCTCTAGATGAACTTTAGCACAACATGGCTAAAGCTCGCGTGCTGTCTGCGTTTTCGTATTAGCCATCACTTACGAATTCTCCAGTACTGCAGGTGGCGCTGTTACAATTTCATGACAATTTCCACGACTACAAACAGTCGCACCGCTCCTCAAAGTCCATGTCGGGATGTCAGCTGACGTGAGCACTACACGGCGAGCGAAGCCTCCGCATGACGTCTGTTTACTCCACGATTACGTCACACTGTTCACGCTGAAGTGCTGAGGCCTCGATGCTGCGGCTTACCTTTCCTGATCTCCAATCAAGCTCATGAGCTTAGGAGATGTTACATTTAAAGACATTTGGAATATATTATTTAAAAAAACAAACAAACAAACAAACAAACAAACAAATCGATATGTTGGACTGTGCCAGCACTCATCACGCAAATCATAGTTTTCTCATTTTTTTCTCTGTTTCTCTACATTTAATTCTCAAAATATTCTCAGGAAGCTTTATTGCTGCCAGTGTAACCTGAAGTTGATTAAAAAAAAAAAAAATCACAAAGAAATTTGACCTGATTGTGTGTAAAGTACTTTGGTTAGTAACAAAACCGAGATTTGCACAGAAGCCAGTAATCTGTGTGTGTGTGTGTGAAAGTTAACACTAACTCATAACACTCATCATAAACTCAGTGCACTATGTTACAGAGATCCATTTAACCTAATGCTTGATTTGGGAACTGTGTAATAGAATTTCACTCACCTCTTAAACGTTTTGTCCTGAATAAACTGTGTGAACTGTGATGTGACACTAAAGTCTAAAGTCTGAAGTCAATAAAAAGTGTGATGAGTGAAGCAGGTGCGCCCTCTTGTGCTTGATTAAAACACTGCAACTGAACTGACTTCAAAACCAGGACACTGGGGTCCAAAAGTCTGAGACTACACTGAAAATCTGTTTCTCTTTTTTCATTTAAAATTGGAAATAAACAGAAGGTTTTAGAATTCTGAAATATTTAAAACAAAGAAAGTAGATGTTCAATATCTTGAATATTTAATATTGAAGATTTTGCACTATTTCTAGCTTCATATTTAAATGTAAGCACGTGTGATATTGAGCTTTGTACAAAAGGTCAGATTTCCCTCATGTCTAATCTCTTCTATTGATGCGTGTGATCAGACGACACTCCGATGGATTTGATCTAAAATGGATCATCAGGTTTTACACAAACGTGTGGAGTCCATACCAGCTCGAGTCACACTGTCATTAAAGCAAAAAGGGGACGAACCGAATACTAAGAAACTCTGACATTCATGTAAATATTTCAAAGATTCTACTTTTCACTCAAGCTGTTTGTCAGTGATATAATTTGTAATGAAAATTGTTGTATTATTAGAAAAGAATGCAAAACAGGAGCATTTTCACTTCTGCTTTCAGACTTTTGGACCCCACTGCATGTTTAAAAAACCTTTACATATGTTTTATTTCCATCAATTAAACTGATGAAGTAAAGTTACAATTTAAATGTAAATACTTTAGTAAGACAGCTGAATATGTGCTGCTATTAGCTTAATAATCAGATTATTAGCTTAATTATCAGATCAGCCGCTTCATTAATGTGACCTTAAATGGAAATTGTAATAATTTCAATTAATGGATAGTTAATCAGGTTATGTAAATTATTATATAATGATAAACTAAACTGTGAAGCTTAATGAATATTGCACTAATAGACAATCAGTGATATTGACAGTAATAATGCATAGTCAGTATTAGTATATTACATAGTAATATGTATATATAAATATATATTACTAATATAGTAATAAGCTTTATATTAATAAACCCAATATTAATGTGCACATGTGCATGATAATGAGTTAGAGTATGTAAAGAATAATCCACTAATGGGGTTATAGGAAACTAATCAGTGACAGGGTAGGGTGGTGTGAAGCGGACTGTCTCGTTACTGACCTTTACAAAGCGCTGACACTGGAGACTCCTTCCATAATGGTTAGACATCTCCTTATAGTAAGCTTCATCACCCCATAACAAAAAGTTTTCCTTTAAATTAAATCAGAATCTAGAACTCAGCAGCACTGTGGTGTAAATATCAGCTTCTAAAGTTATTTATGCTGTAACAGAAAAAAAGAAAAAAAAATCCTGGACCTTATTATAATTATGCAAATGTGGGAATGAACTCTTCTTTAAATGTAGAAAACATTAGGAACAGTATACAGTATATTCCTCCAAATTCATTACAACATAAACATAGGAAATGGGAATTAAAATGTAAAAAATAAATAAATAAAAGTTTTTTATTTATAATTTTGGACGTGTAATAGAAACGTAATTAAAATCCCTTATTTATTTATTTATTTATTTATTTAGCGTTTTGGGCCTCATTTAATATGCAAATGAGATGCCTACGTCATCGCCTGGCCTCGCGCGAGGCTACTTTCACTTTCCTTTTCTCACAAACAGAGAGCTGAAAGCTGCTGAAAGCAGCGACCTGGTTTTCACTGAAGAAAAGCAGAAACCCGCAGGAAAGGTGTGTGTGCGAGGCTTCACACAGGAGAGTAAGCGACTTTAAAACAAATCCTTCCACTCTGAGTGTAATTTCACTGAACTGCAGCTCACTTAAAGCGGAAGGGTGAAGTTTCTAAACTTCGACATTTTTGTCTTTACAGAGCATTTTCCCCTGCGCGTGCGTCATTAATGTTTTCTATTTTGAAATTGTGCTAATAAATGTGTGACCTTGGCTATATTTTGGATATATATCGTAAAAAAAACTAGTAAGAAACTTTGCATCTGTGTTACATGTAAAAGAATAAATCAGTACAGGTGTTGTTTGTCTCTCTAGGCCTGAGTGTCAGTGTTAGCATCGCGGCTAAAGGACGCCAGGGGTTTAGTCAGGAATAAACTGCGTGTCGTGCTGTTTCAGGAAAACAATCCAACAACTGACGCCAAGCTGTGTAGTGTCCCACACTTGTTTTACTGACTAATACACCACAGCAATTTGTCAGCGATTACAATTTATCGTGTGTTAGACATGTCGAATTTTTATCCATTTAAAGTTACTGTTTGTAAAAGAAGTTAGTTCCTGTTGTCGCTTACGTTATAGCAGCTATAAACACTCGTTCCCTCACCAGCCTCTCTTTATTCTCTTTTGAAGTTAATAAGACAAAAAAACGCAGCTTGTTACACGTTACCTAGAAAGCTCAAAGAAGTGTAAACTCCTCTGTCCTGACGACGTTCGAAAACTTAACGTTACAGCTTTACCTCTGACACTGGAGACTCCTTCCTTCCATAAAAACACATTTCAGCTTACAGGAAAGTTCACCACCAGTTACACACGTTTTTTTTATCCGTTTATGTGGCGCGACCAATCAGCTTTGAGATTTCAGCAGCGCTGTGGTGAAGTGTTTAATAATACATAAAGATGTTTTTTTCTAAAAAAAGATATTAAACCAGGAACATCAGGAAGAAATCCAGAAAGTGTAATTGTTTAACGTAAATAAAAAAGAAAACAGGTGTAAAGTGTAGGTGCAAGACGTAAATGCATACACAATCATAAAAAGCCTTATATAGCTTTTACATATTAATGCATGTCCATATTGACCATGTTATGACAATATATTAAATTTTTCCATTTAATGAAATTTATTTAACATAAACGTCCCATTATTTACCTGTTTCCTTTTTGTTGAACCTAAGAATTTGACTTAAGTGGAAATTCCGCCCTTAATTTTAATACAGTGATGTATGAATGACCTTTTTCAGTGTACTCAGTGTTTTTAGTTACATTACTCACATTATTATGTACAGTACATAGACAAAATGGTGAAAAGGATGAACCAAGCACTGCATGTGATTTACAGCTACTCTTTCCTTTTCTTTTCTTTCCTTTTCCCTAACTATCTCTGATCAGGATGGCTGGCGAAGCGAGGACGATCCGAGTGAGCGGTCTGCCCGTGGACGGTTCTGAAAATCGGCTCATAGACAAACTTCAGATCCATTTCCTGCGTAAAAAGAATGGCGGAGGTGAGATCAGCTCGGTCACGGTTTCCAAAACGATGCCTGGTACAGCCTTCATCACGTTTGAGGAGAGCGAAGGTAAGAGTTTTATTTTTATATAAATAGTAAATAAAACAATTAAATTTCATTGTTGTAATGGATGGAATAAAAACAGTGGAGATGTTTAAGGCCAGGTGTGTGACTACACTCGTTACATCATGTATGCTAAACTGTACGTATCTCAGATTATGACCTTTGACCCTGTTACACATTAACACGTCAATTGCCACTTTAGTGACTATACACTGTAATAAAAAGTGTGTTTCAAGTGTTATGTATCTGATATAACCCTCTCTCTCTCTCTCTCTCTCTCTCTCTCTCTCTAACAGTTGCCTCGAGACTCGCTCAGAGAGGAAAGCAGGTTTTTAAGGTCAATGACAAAAGCTATGCCATCACCATCAGTCTTCATCATGAAGAAGTGGATGCGGATCAAGTAATGGCTGTCTTCACTTTTATTCAGATTCTCTCTTATTCCGTCGTTCCTCATTTCTGTCTCTCCCTCTCTCTTTCTCTGTTCACAATATTGCTGATCATGCACATAGCTCATGAAGGACATTTTTAAAGAAAATGTGTTAATTCTTTCTTTTTCATTTTTCCTCCTCTTCCTCCTCTTCCTCCTCAGGTCCTGCTGTGTATGTCGGTGGTGGTGAACCACAAGAAGCTCCCGGGAGGAAAAAACACTCTTTTGCTTTTGCATAAAAGTTTTCCAGAAGTCCATTTGATTTTCGACGATCAGAAAGACCTCTGCACTCTGAAAGGACGCTACAGCGAGGTTCAGTCGCTCAGCAGCCTGGTGCTGGGATCGCTGGAAAAACAGGTAATAAACCTTTTCCACTTTACAGCCAACATTTGAGGTTTTTTGTTTGTTTGTTTCATTTAAATGCAACTACATGAACTATGATTTTATTCACTAACATATTCATGATGTGCATTAAATATTTTACAATCTGTGTACAGAAAAATGCACTTAGATCACAATTTCAAGAAAATCAATTCAATCATTTCCCCTTATTATTATTATTATTATTATTTGGACTTTATTCAAAGCTGTGTGGAGTAAAATATGTTCTGTGGACTAATATATTCTTAATATCTGAATGCTTTACAGATTTTTTTCATATTTGAAGTTGCTTTGATTTGCTTTTATCACACATAATATAATATGCAGTATAACGCTGTATGTTGTGCTGTTATAGAAAAATAATAAACAACAGGGTGGTGTGATGAAGCAGAGTTACGGTTAGTTGATTATTTTTACCGAAGTTGATTATTTTCCTATAACAGCACATCCCCAAGCGTTTTATTCCTCTTATACCACAGCAGTATGCCAACAATTACAATTTTCTTGTATATCAGCACATTGAATATCATCACATCATACTTTTATCCATTTATAGTTATATTTAATGTTGTGGAACATCCACAAATCAAGTTAGTTCCTGTTCTCGCTTACGTTATAGCAGCTATAAACAGTCATTCTATCACCAGTCTCTCTTTTTTCTCTCTCTTGAAGTTAGTAAGACAAAAAAATGCAGCTTGTCATGTTACAGAGAAACCACAAAGAAGCGTCCTGAAGATGTTACAGGTTTACCTCTGACACTGGAGACTCCTTCCATAAATGTTAAATAAAGATCTTACGAAAAAGTTCATCATATTAATGATTACACACCTTTTTTTAAATCGGTTTATTATCAGTGGAGCATCCGCCATACACGTCTCTGTGAATGAGCTGTTACTATAGCAACAATAATGTATTATAGTGAGTGCATTAATGTAAACCTGCACTACTGTCAACATCTTCTTAGAAAAGAAGGTCCAATAGCACTGTGATATGTTTAATCACGTTATTTAGTAGAAAAACAACTTTTGAGATTTTTAAGCAGCCCCACTTTGGGAATTGCTAAGTTAGTCTTTCTATATCGTTGTAATAAACTCCTCTTAACAATTCTGCTTTAAACAAATGAAATTTGATGTCGTCCCCTTTGGAGGCCAGAAGCAGTACGCAGATATCATGATGTACTGAAAGCTGTGAAAGTGGCTGTATGTTTATCAGTATCAAGGTTTTTTTCCATACTGTTCTAATACTAATGAAAATGATGATAATGTTCACTCAGGAACAGCACTCAAATTATAAACCGCAACCAAAGACAGAAAGCAAAAAGATGTATAACTCACCCCTGGAGGAGTCTGTCAGCAGCCACGTAGGGGCAAGTGAAGATATTGGGGTAGTAAAACACACCATGCTGAGTGAAGATTTGGATCCAGACCTGGAGAGTAAAAGCTGGAGAACAGGTACGCCAATTCCTACACTTATAATCCTTTACTTCAAGCTTAATAATAATTTTACAGCCCGTTTTACATCTTCAGGACAGAGGAGTTTACTCTTCTTTGCGGTTTCTCGTTAACATGAAAAGCTGCGGGGGTTTTTTTTGTCTTATTAACTTCAAGAGAGAGAATAAAGAGAGACTGGAGAGGGTACAACTGTTTATAGCTGCTATAACATAAGTGAGAACAGGAACTAACTTGTTTTGTGAAAATTAAATGTAACTATAAACATAAAAAGTATGATTCTTTACTAAATAAAAAGTTGTAATTGTTAGAAATTGCTGTGGTATAAGAGGAATAAAACACTTGCTAACACTTGGATGTGCTATTAATGGAAAATTAACACTTTTGGGGTGGTAACAGTAACATATCACACCACCCCATTGTTTATTATTTTCCTATAGCAGCACAACACGGAGTGTTTTATTCCTTACCTCAACACAACTAAGAGGAATTTATTGTTAACTAATGTATTGATGAGGAATGTATCGTTAACATGATTAAGGCGTCGACTCCATAAAAACAGACTCAGACACTCAGCAGAGTATGATCTTTAATCTTTTAACATAGAACAACATTTCAGCAACTCTATATAAGAAATACAAAATTAAACTTCATCCTAAAATCAAAACAAAGCATAGAAAAGCCAAAGAATTTAAACATGCAGCCGCTTTTCATTACAACTTCATGGTATGTACGGATACTCAAACCTTATGATGCATTCACACTGTCAGCAATGTGACACGACAAAGTGTCCGAAAATCAGGTTTTCAGTCAGAGCTGGGGATTTACAATAAAAGGACACGGAGCCACCATAAGTGGGCAGGGCAGGTGACGTGAAAAAGCTGAGCAGAGTTTAACTTTATGTAAATGAGAAGCACAGAGGTGTGGCGAGACCAAGAGACAGGGATGTTGGTGCACTTTTTTTACCCTCCTACTGCGGGAAAGAAAGAAACACATACAGTATGTAGTTTAGGTGCTGCAGTGAAACCATGGCAACTGCCAGTTATGTCAAATTAGGACTGCCCACTGGAGACTAACGTACAGCGACTTGAACGATGCTAAGAGAAAAATCCCTGCCGATGTAAACTATATGATTGTTCTTTACAGGTTTGCCTCTGCCAAGTAGTTACAACGATCACGCTTCATATGCGGCTTTAAAGGAAGACAAATGGGACTCAGCGCCAGATATTGGAACTTCGCTTGAAGACTTTTCCCTGATTGTTGATTCAGATATCTTCCGTTATCTCCATAAATACTGCTTCAAGGAGTACCAAAGCATCCTCAGGCAGCACAGAGTAGAGGTTCTGGATGTGAATTGTGACGACATCACGACTTTGTATCTCAAACCAAAAACAGCCCTGTCTGAATATAAAATAAGTTCTGTTCAAAATGCCCATCGAGATCTGGCACATCTGTACCAGCAGAAAGAGTCGCAGTTACGCAAGGAGCATGTTTATAAGCATGGAATTCCAGAGAAGGAACTCAGACTTGCTCTGGAGTCCCTTAGGAAGAGGCTGCCGAAGCTGATGATCAATGAAGAGGACAGGAATGTGTATATGGTTGGAAGTAAAAGTGATGTATCTGAAGCCAAGCAGTTTATTGGTGATATGCGAGGGTTTGGGATGGAGAAAGAAATCCACTCAGATGATCTGTTTGTTCAATCCAAGAGTACCTTCTCGAAACAAGGAAGTTCAGCATCATCAGAGCCGTCGGGCATCCTTCCACCATCGTTTCAGGATTCTCATGATCTATTCATGCCAAAGAAGGACCTCCAAGATGCAAACCAAAGAGGGATTCCTAGTGAGAATGCTAGCAAGAGAAGACAGAATTCTGTGGAACTGAAAAATTTCGAAGACCATTCACCCACTGGACAATTTACCTTCCCAGGTCAAAGAATCGAGAAGTCAACAGAAGACATATTCGATTTGAAAAAAACTGAAGTTTCACAAGAGAGACATGTCCCAAGTGATCTAGAATGGTTGAAGCCTGGTGGTTGGCCTGACAGAAATAAATACACAGATTCTCTCTTTGACTCTTCCAAGTCCTCTGCTCCACTCTCCATTTTGGATACAGACAAAAAATTATTCAGTAAGTCAGACTTCATTTCAGGCAAAACTGAACTCCCAAGCCATTCAGACACACAAATCAAGTCAAGTAAAGGGTACAAGACCAAACAAATTGAGCCTGGGAAGGAACGAAAAATGGCTGCCAATTTTAGTAGTGATGTGTTCAGTGGCATAAAGGATTCAACCTCTTACAAATCGGAAACTCCCAAACTGGTTGAAGGCGCACATGTAAAGGAGTTAAGGTTTCCTGATAGTGGGCAGCCACACTCTCTTCCCCTTATCAAGCCATCAATGAATAGCAATCTGGATCCAAACACCTTACGTGGTAGTGCAAGTGCAAAAACCAGCATTGGCAAGATGGATATCCAAGAACTAAAAGGTGACCCATCAAAATTTGGTCACTTTCCATATGACAAGAAACCTACACTGACTCCAGCTTGTTTGAGTGGAGACCAAGATGTCAAAAGTCTCCCCATCATGCCTTCAGAATCAACCCTGAGAAGGTCCAATAGCTTCAGTGGCAGGCTCAAAAAAGGTGAGGAACCAATGCAATTAGCTGTAGATCCATCTGCTGGACAAAAGGGAATAAGCCAAAATTCTCAGACAAGGGAAATTGTGACTATGGATTTAGTATTGTCGTTTAGACTGTGGCTCTATCTTACATCAGTTTTTAATACTGAAACTGAGAATTTGACATCTGACCTACAAGTAAAAGAAAAAGTGGGTAAGGAAGACATCACATTATGTCTAAGAGGTGTAGACTCGGGAAAGGTGAGTGAATGTCACAGTGGTTTGAAGAGTCTCATTGCTAGAGTTGAAATGGACTTTGACACAAGAACACTACCACTGTCCAAGCTTGGAGTGTCAGACAGCAAGGATAAGACCTTGCTAGAGTTGTGTACATTAATGAAGCAGCGCTATAAGATGGCTAAAATTCTAGTAATGTCCAAGGATATGATGATCCTAGGTCCTAAAACATTGTGTGATGAGGTAGAGGCCAATATAATGAAGTTTTTCCATAAAGGGGGAAATACTGCAAATTCAAAGCCGGAGAACAAGAAGTCTCCCAACCCAGATAGTTTACATACCAACAAAGCACTTGACAGTGATTTACAATTACTTGGCAGCCAGTCGACAACCTCAGCAAAACCACATACCGACATCGTTATGAAAGATCTATCCAAAATGTCTGACCAAAGTGTTGCTCGTTCCTCAAAAAGGGAACGAGCAACTAACCAAACTAACCAAACTAGAGACAACCGAGAACAAGACAAGCAAAGTGGGAGCCAGAACAAGATGAAAGAAGAAAAGTTGGAACATTTGGATAAGAAAGATCCAAATACCTTGATGCAGGGAGATGGTAGGACCATGAACAATGAGAATGGAGGCACCTCATCTGGCACCATCATCAATTCCGCCACAAAAGACAAAGCAGGTGGTGAGAATAGCAGAGACCATACAAGCACCACTGGTCAGAGCAAGGAAACCTTTACTAAACAGATGAACCCAGACATTTCAGTGGACCAAATCAGAGATTCTCAGGGGTCACCTGAAGTTTCAGGACCCATGAATGACATACTGCCATCCCATGCAAGTGGAAATCAGAACCTTCTTTTATGCTATGTGTGTGAAAAAGAGTACAGCACTGTTAAACAAGCAGTATGTGGCTATAACTTTTGCCCCAATTGTGACAAAGAAGTTCACAACAACTGCAGAATTTGTTCTGCCTCTGGTATCAAAGGTACCATGTCTATTCAAGAATCAACAATAACAATTCCTGGATTTAACAGAGACACAACTCTGAGGATTATTTACGATATACCTGACGGTATTCAAGGGGTAAGACTATAATATTTTTAATATAGAAATCATCCTATAACCTATTACCTATAACCTATGGCGTATTGTAATCAATTTTCTCACAGACTCATGGACTGGTCTTTCCACAGGAGGATCATCCCTGCCCAGGGGCACCTTTTAAAGGGAACAGATTTGAAGCCTTTTTACCTCATAACAAAGCCACTAAAAAGCTTCTGCCTCTTCTGGAGAAAGCTTTTCACAAAGGACTCACCTTCACCGTGAAAGCAGGATCTTCAGATGACGATGGAAGAGTGGTTTGGGGCAACATTCCTCATAAAACCAGGACAGAAGGGGGCGCATCTATGTGAGTATTAGCTCTTTTAGCTGGAGTTTTCAACTAGAATGCTTCCATCTTTCAGAACTGATTAGCTGTCTAATAATCTTACTAACAGGTTATTGATAGTGACTCTGACAGATGATCCAGCTTTTAGGAATATATTAAGACATATTTTTGCTAATTGCTAGTTTTCCTTTGGCACTGAAACTTGACAAGTTTAGGATATAGAGCAGAGGTTTGTCAGCTGGTGGACATGGTCCGGATGCAGATCCAGCAAAGTATTTCAGCAGACTGAACCGAGCATTCGAAATAGTACTGTAGCAGAGCCGATAAAAAAAGTGATAAAAACTAGCAGCTGCAGTTTTCTAAACATGACCCATTGCCAACTTCTGTAGCAAATCATCAGATTATCAAACCATACAGTATTCTTTCATGTAGATTTTTATTAATAAGAAGCTCACTGGACCAGAGAGAGCTAGAGAGAGTGCTAGAGAAGTCAGAAAGGGGATTTTTTTTTTAATTTCATTTACCCTTTTTGTAAAAAAGATGACCAAAAAGATGTTTATAGATGACTGGATAGAGGTGTATATGCATTTATTCCCCTCTTCAAGTTCAAAACAGACGTCTCGTCTGGTCAGAGGTGAACATCAGCCAAACCGTAGTGCAGTCCACATTACGTGCGGAAGCTATCCGCTCTCGGCACCTCATCCCAAGTAACGTGATTGGTTCAACTTGTTAGGTTACTTCCTGTTTCTAGTTTTTGTTATACTGGGGAAAGGGTTGTTATGGTTACTGACATATAAAACCAGACTTTCACAGGACTGGAGCTCTGTAATTAGCTCAGCTTTGTGGTGTATGTGTTTGCACTAAGAACATCGTAAAAAAAAACCACACGTCTCGTCCTGGCCCACAAGGCGAACAATCTTGTTATACGAAAACGGCTCCTTGTTTGGAGGCATTTCTGCACGATGGCATGTTGTGTTTTGGTACCACAGGAAAACAATAATGAACAGCAAACAGAAGAACATAGCGCCTACTATTTTAGAAACCTACATGCACAAAAGTAATGTTGTAATCAATCCATGGTTCGAAAGGAATTCTTCAACGTAAAAACAAACCTGTGACTATGAGAATGTTCTTAGCTATTTATCTGGACTTTTGTAAGCAAGAAATTTTATATAGCTGGCCATTTACAAATTTTAGTTACCCCTGATATAGAAGGTCGATAGCCATCTCTTGGAATGGTTTGGCAAAAAATTGAATTCTCGCAATTTTTCACCTCACCCCAAATGTGAGGTCATACAAGACACTGCCTAGTGGCTGATGTTTGCTTCTTTAGTTTTGCCCTGTAACTATAATGTAGTAACAGATCAGACTGAAAGAGAGAGAGAGTTAGGATCAATGTACAGAGGTGCATTAATACAAAATCCTAACATACAAAACAAAATCTCAATCAAGATCACAATAATCAGGCAGTAATCAGAACACGGAAGACCAAATTGCACAACCATAAAGTTGGCAAGACTTCGCAATGAATTAAATTTTCATCAGGAAGTGAACAGGAAGCGTAATAACAGAGGTTGCATTAGAATTCCAGAGATGACGACCTCTGCTGGTGTGGAGGAGTAGTGTCCTGGGTTTATCTGCATAACATTCAGTTTTCTGTGATTTTGGTTGTCCAAAATGGCCGCCCCTGCAGTGTTAAGAGTTCATGTATTATAGAGCACAGTAAGTCCTGCTGTCTTCACAGATATTTAAAGAAAATATTATAAGTGATACAGATTTTTCTTATTCGTCAGCTAGATATTTTAGCCTCGTAATTCAAGTGAAAAACTAAAAGAATACACTGTGGACACTGTTTTGATTTTGTGTTTCTTTCTGTTTATTGTAGGAATGGCTATCCTGACTTTAACTACATCAGACGCTTGGAAGTGGCGCTGACGGCAGCAGGAGTCGAAGAATAAATTCTTTCCATGACTGTTTTTTATCACACCTTGTTCTCACGACTCGGAATTGTGTAGAGAATCCTTCATAATTCTTGCGGATTTATTGCTTAGATCACTCCACCAAGCTTCAGAGCTCAGTTTACTGTCGTCTTCTCCCCATGTCTGTGTGGGTTTCCTCTGGGTTCTCCGGTTTCCTCTGTGCATGGAGTCCTGTGATGTACCACTCTCCCGTCTGGGGTGTATTCCTGCTCTGCACATAGCGTTCCTGGAATAGGCTCCAGATCCTCGGATATAGCGAAGATGAATAAATTGATTTATAGATTAGCATTTAAAATATTATACTTTTGAAATATTTAGTATTTTATTACTCCTGTTTACACTTCAAAAACACAGGTTTGGCAGTAACGTCAGAGTAAAGTGCACTAGTGTGCAGCAGTGCCTTCTGGGTAAGCTGTATCTGTACTTGTAAAGAGATTTCCAAAGTCCTCTAGCACAGATCACTCCACAGATTTTTAGTAGTTTGCGTTTCCTTACATTGTGTTAACTAATGACTAATAAAACAATAACACTATCCATAAGAGGGATGAGTGGAAGTGAACATTAAAAATATTGGAATCTTCAGCACTGAGTTTCGATCTAAAATTACTGAAGTGATTTACTGTTTGAAATTAACAGGATGAATAATTCATTACGGTATGTACATGATATCATAAATACAGCCAGTTTGAGTGTAAATATGTAAAAAACAAACAGGAAATATCGTGAATTATGTGAGCTGGACAAATGACAGTGGTTTAAGGATTAAAATGATTAGATATAATAATAATAGTAATATATACTGTATGTAAAGAGGATTTAAAGACATTGTTATGTTTATTTCCATGATTGTGTTTCTGTTTTAACTGAATAAAAACTTCTGTCTTAGACCTGTTCAGTGTTAAAGAAACACTTTTCTGTATTAAAAAGCAGTTTAAGAAGCTTATAAGAGCAAGCCAAGCTTAATGTGAATTCCATTACAGTGAATAATACACTAATTACAGAATTACTGTCTGTTCTACTGATGTTTATTAAGTTATATAGTTATTATAATTATAGAATACTGGTGTAACTGCAGGGGGCGTGCAAGCACTATTTTGTTTCTTACACTGCTTTTAGTTTCATCCACAATAATAATTATTAAGAATCATGTAAATAGTAATGCATTACATGTGGAATAATTAAAGACTTTGGCTTCCAAATCAATTAAAATTTAAATTTAAAAAAAAATTGCATAAATGACAACAGCCCATTTAGGAATATATATATATATATATATATATATATATATATATATATAAATAAATACACAGTGAACATGCTTTTCAGGTAGATGTTAGATACTAGAATTAAAAAATTAAAATGTTATAGCTACATTGGTCAGCTTCAAAGTTTTAATCTGCCCTGTTTGATTAAAAAAAAAATGTTACTTGTTATAGTTAAAGGTCAAGTGTTGTACGTTACAAACAAACTTCCGAATCTATTTTGTGGATGCAGTGGAACTATAAAATATATAAGTTCATTTTCTGTGGACATTTTTATAGATGTGGTTCATAGAGAGTTAATTAGCTACAGATAAACTGAGCTCAGTAACTAGCACCATGCTAATAATCTACACTATCCACTAGCTAGCTGTCTTTATGTTCAGACAAAATAATAATACGATACGGAAAACCCTGTTTAAAGTGAAATGCAGCAAACACACTCAGGAAAGTAATGAAATAATCCTGGGGAAATAATAAGGGAAAGTCTACAAGGGTGTGTAAAAATAAATGCCTGTATGTTACACTGATGTGAAATTAAGTAGAAATAATAATGTAAAAAATAATGTAGAAATAAGTAGAAATTAACTCTAAATCGGAGACGTCCACACGGTTAATCTTTAAAATAAAACGGCAAAATGTCTAGAAGACCATTCAGCAGATTAAGTAAATAAAAGTAAGTAAAAAAAGCTTTTTTCGAAGGTAAAATTAAATGAAAGTTTTATATGAATAAAGTTTATCATTTCCAGCTGTGAAGTAAAAAGTAGCGGCTCATTCGCAGGGACGTGTACGCCGCACACTCCACGTAAACGGATTTTTAAAAAAACGCTGATGTTTTGTGAGGAGATGTTTATTTATCGAACATTTATGGAAGGAGTCTCCAGTGTCAGAGGTAAGTTTTCCACCATCTTCAGGACAGAGGAGTTTGCGCTTCTTTGCGGTTTCTCTGTAGATTCTGTGTTACACCCTATGTAGTGAGCGTATGTAGTGAATAGGAAGGCATTTGGAATTTGGCCTATATAAATAATATTACTGATGGAGATTTTGTATAAAGACGGAATACTCCATCGTCACATGACCATCAGCTCACACAAACTCCGCCCCCTTCCACATGAATAAACTCCACCCATTTATTCTCAGTTGGAAAAGGGAATAGTGTGTGTGAAGACGCGCGGCCAAAAACACACCAAAAACATGAACCGTATTCACTGCTAGCAACCTGCTACTGTAGAGCAAGACACGCCCCCAGGGGGCGGGGCATATACACTCTACAGAGCATTTAATTGGATGAACACAAGACTAGTACAGTGCATGAGTCGTCAAAACAAAGTGAATGAGTGTGAATTAATTTATTTTTGTGGATATGCTGTGAAATAGTGACCATTAGACATAAGAGACAGGAACAAAAAGCTCTGAAACAATTTTAACAATTTAGATTTTTTAATTTATAATTTTTTAAACAGAACTTTTATTAAGGTTAAGGTGTAAGGTTAAGGTTTTTGGCTAATGTAAACGCGGCCCTGACTAATCCCGGTGTTTGATTGGCTGATTGTGCAGCACGTGAGGCGGAGTTTTGGTTGTGAAGTATAAAACTCTCGCGCTCTGGGCTCGAGCACCACAGCTGGGAGGCGCGTGAGAGCGGACAGTGGCAGCGCGCGCTCCTTCTCGGCGGAGTTTGGACCTGAGCGGCGCGCGGCCATGTGACAAGAAACAAAGCACGCGGTCTTTTTTGGATTAAAAGCGCGCACCAGCGGGACGGGACGTGACGTTGAGGTCTGTTTGTTTGTTTTGCGTTTGTTTTGTTTTGTTCTGCGCGCGCGTGCCCGTGACGCACGCGCTATTCCTCAGACTCGGGCAGTTGGTCGGTGATGAGTTTAGCGATGGAGAGTCGCGTCGCGCGCCGCTGCAAGATCGTAGTGGTGGGAGACTCGCGCTGCGGGAAAACCGCGCTGCTGCACGTGTTCGCTAAGGACTCGTATCCAGAGGTGACACACACACACACACACACACATCTTACACACACCATACACACACCATACACACATCATACACACACACACACACACACACATCTTACACACAC